>VWZW01007296.1:334720-369038 GCA_013397115.1 Edolisoma coerulescens | reverse complement strand
CCTGTGCCCAGCAGGAGCTGTGCCCCAGGGCCATGCAGCAGCACCGGCTGCACGGAGCCGGGCGCTGGTCCTGGCTGCTCCCCTTGCAGCACCTCAGCCCCAGCTCTCCACCTTTGCCTCCCTGGGCCACAGTATTGGTCTCTGTCTCTTCTGCCAGCGGTGCCCGTGAGAGTCTCTCAGCTGGAGTTGTGCCCTTTGTTCCAGATGAAGCTCATCTCGTTCAGCTCCGTGGCCAAAGACTGCAGCTGCTGTTCAGTGCCTTTCAGAGAGAGCCTGGGGTTTGCCTGCTTGCTGCCCTTCTCCTCGCCAGCCCCGGGCTCTTCACAGTCTGTTTCTTCCTCTAACCCCTGGTGATTTTTTTCCTGTTTCAGCTGCAAGAGCAGTGATTTCTGCTGTTACATTACTAAATCCTATTTATTCAGTATTACTAAATCCCATTTAATCTGTTTACTCGATCTCTCCAGTGTGAGGCTTTACTGCTGTCTTATGCCAAGCTCTGCTGATGATGAGTTGCTGTTCAGATCCTCTCTGTGCTTTTGGCATCTGTTGCGTGTTGGTTGTGTGGTGCCGGGTGCTGCAGTGTGCCCCAGGGATTTGGGGTTGGCCAGTAGGGAGCTCTGGTTCAGAGATGGAGCCCAGGAAGGTTCAGGGGGTGTCTGGCCTCACCCAGTAGCTCAGAGCAGTGTAGGGCTCTGCACTGCATACAGCTCTGGAAGCTGGTGCTGGTGGTGTTAATGGGGTCAGCTTCACTTCAGTGCTCGCTCCTGCTGAGTCCTCGCTGTCGGTTCCATGTCCAGAGACTCCCTCAATACATTTTTTTCTTCCAGACTGCTCTGTACCTGCCCTTACCAGGCTCATCTGCACCCCTTCCCTGGCTGCTCCTGTGTGTCATTGTTCTGATGAGGCTGTGGCACGCTGAGGATTCACGGTCCCTTCAGCGCCCCTTTGTCCCTGAGTAGCCATGTGCAGCGGGCTGTGCCCAGCCCTGGGTCTGGCACTGGCCACGGTGCCGTGGCTTGTGGTGCTTCCAGGTGCACAGACTCGTCCCGGTTTCTGCACGTGGTTGTTCTGTCTGTGCGTGCATGCAGAGGTGTCTGGAGTCTCCGTGCTGTCCCCTGCAGCACGCCTGAGCGTGTTCATGTTGTGCACACACGCTTGGAGGAAATGTTGGATGCAGAACCCTGTCATGAGCACTTTCCAGTGGACTAAAACCAGCACGGTGTGTTGGGTGGCAAAGGGCCCTTCTGCAGTGGAGTGACAGCCGTGTTCATAGCGTGAGCGGAAAGAAGGAGCAAAACTCTCTCCCTTTCCCGGGGTGTCTCTTCTCCTGTGCCATCTTCCAGAGCACCCAGTTTGGGAAGGGGCTGGCTGGGGGTCTGGTGTGGTACGGGTGCTTGTGTGCCACTGGACATCCCTGCGTGGCAGTGCTGGTACAGCTGGAAGAAGAGATCACACCCCGAATCCCAGTGGCTGTGTGCAGGGGAGGGAGGCCACGTGCTGACAGTGTTCCTTTGAAAATGTGCCTTTTTGATGTGCTCACCTGACCTTTGTGAGTTTTTTTTTCCACACTTCTCTAGGAAAGATCAGCACCTCCTTTCCCCTGTGAACTGCTGGTACCTGGTTCTGACGCAGACCCGTCGGGAGAGCCGAGACCACGCCACCCTGAACGACATCTTCATGAACAATGTCATTGTCCGGCTGTCGCAGATCAGTGAGGATGTCATCAGGCTCTTTAAAAAGGTGACCTGGGCAGCCTTGCTTCATGAGCGTCCATCCTGGCATTTTAGTCTGAAATAGAATTGTCCTAAGTGTTGCAGAGCAAATCTTGCAGTGTAAATCTTGCACTATCACTAAAAGTCTTTCCAGGTAGCATTTTTCCTAGAGTTTTAAAGAAACCGAGATCTAGACCTGTCAAGTCTAGAGAGTGAGGTGTGACCTGGTGCTCAAAGTGTCAGTGCCAGAGAAATGAGAGGTGGAAAAGTGAGGACATTTTTGGAGACTCTTGGAGGGCTTCAGAGAACAGGTCAGAACAGGCTTGTTGGGTGGAACCTTGCTCAAGAGCAGGATGACAGCCATGAGGCAGCTACAAGAGAGTCAGTGTGGCTTCCTGAAGGGAAGAGTCATGTCTCAGAAATGGTGGAGGTATTTCCAGGAGCCAGAGATCATGTCATTAGCTGGTGCAGGGCCTTCACTGGAAGAGGGCCTTAGCTGAAATTCTTGAAGAGCTGTTGAAGAGAGGGGTTGCTTTCTGGATTAATGATTAGTTAAAAGACAGGAAAAAAGGGAAGGAGAGTTCCAATGCAGTTACTAATAAATTATTTGGAAAAAGCTTGAATAGTAAGATGACAAAGTCTGATGATGATACAGAATTATTAATGATAACCAAATTAAAAAGGAGCATCAAAGACTTCTGAGAATCTCGCAGTCAGGTGGACCAGGATTGTTCATTGAAAGTGAGGAGTAAGACCACGAAGAGTCCCAGCAGTGGGTAGGCTCTGTGGCCTTGTTTTCATCAGGGGCAGCTGGGGACTGTAGTGAGGGAGCAGGGTGAGCCACAGGAGAAGGCTCATAATCAGGGCTTATCTTGAAATTTCAGCCTGACTGGAGAATAAATTTAATGTGATATTTTTATGGCCAGTTTCCTCTAGTTTATAGGTCTGACCTAGAAATTAAACTGCGGGGTTGGGTTTGGGTTGGCTGATTTGATACGGGATATCATCCCTTTTCCTGTTCTCCTGGCCTCCAGAAATGGAGACATTTGGTGTATGTCTGTTAGTTCAGTTCTGTCTCAAGATCTTCCTCCCATTTGCACTTTGCTCTGAACCTGGTTTTGAGATTTATGTTTAAACTATCCTGCTTTCCCTGCCCTTTTCTGTGGATGGTGTGTCTCATTTGGAAACACAGGACAAATTCAGTCAGCTTGCCTACAAGGACAAATACTGAGTGTTTTGAATGTTCTCTTGTCGTATGTCAATCCTCAGCCAGGACAAGATGATGAAGTATTTCATCCACTCAGCAGAATTATTTCTTTGTGTTTGGTTTTCTTCCATCTCCCCTCATTTTTGAACTTAAATTTCAACTTCTAAGGCTCAACACTTCCATTTGATAGAAATGGTTGCTCCTTGTTTCTGCCTCCTCCGTCTCCTGCCAGCAGAGCTGGCGTGACTCTCTCTGCAGCCTGCCAGAGCCAGCACCTGCTTTGCATCCAAAGGAGCCTTTGCAGTTGTGGTCATCTGTGATTTCACTGCGTTTGTCCCTTGGGCTTACCTGTCCCTGGAAATAATGTTCAGCTAAATCAGGGAAAATACTTACTTTGTGTCAACATTTGCCTTTCATGTGGACAGGGAGGCTGCCACTTTTGGACATATTCAAGTTATTTATTTTTCTCAACCTGTGGCATGCCTTGTCTGAAGGGATCTGAGGCTGCACTTCCACTTGACAGCAGTGTTCAGTGGGAGCCTTGGGCACCGGTGTGGGCTTAGGAGCACGCTGGTAAATGGAATTTGAAGATCCAGCCTTGCAGTGTATGAGGCTGCTCAGAGGAGGGATCTTTCCCTGTTGTGTCCAGTCCGGTTTTGAGTGTGGTGGGTGAAGTGCTCGAAGCACTCCTGCAGGGGGGCCAGGCTGTGTGGGGCCAGAAGAGCCCGGCTCCAGAAGGGTTAAAGCACCCTGTTGTGGTTCAGCTGCTGGCTGTGCTGGAGATTGCTCTTTGATGGTAAATTAGGGTAACATTTTTTTCCAGAAATGTCACTTTTAATTCTTCCCATCTAGAATTTATTAATGGCCCGTGACATGCTGCAGGGACAGGAGGAGCCAGGAGGTTTTGTGTTTGCTGCGTTCATTGTGTGACTGCAGACAGTCCCGGCAGGGAGGGCTCCGTGGGGTACAGGCTGAGCGTAACCCGGAGCAATGGCTCAGCAGTGGCACTTAGCCTAGAAAGATGTGGGCTGCTGAGCTGGGGTGCTGCCCTGCCGCCCCCTTGGCTTCCCTGGGGGCGCTTGGCAGTGGTGGGGTCACCCATCACGGCATTGGGGTGCTGTGGTTTCTTCCTCTCCACCCGAGTGTTCTGCCCCCCCGCTGACCGGCAGCAGCCGCTCCAAGGCCTCTTCCCGTGTCCGGCTGGGAACCCTTCCAACCCAAACCATTCCGTGATTCTGTGAGGAAAGCAGGAGAAGAAAACTCAGTTGGGCAAATTTCCCTGGCGCTTCCAGTGCAAGTCATGTTCCCAGTGCAGGAGGAGATGATGAAGGCGAGAGCGATGGCGTTGCTAATGGGCAGCAGTAAATGGAGATGCCGAGATGGGTCCCTGCTCTGCTGTCGGGGCGAGTCTCTGTCACCATGAAATCTCACAGCGTGTCCTGGCAGAGTCAAACCCGGGGTGAGGGACCCATTGCCAGGCAGGCGTTTGCTCCACTCTGACCTGCTGTGGTAGAAGGAAGGAAGTTTGATGGTTTGATTCTTCCTGGTGTGGAATACAGGAAATTACACATTTGAGAGAGAGCATTGCTATGTCCAAAATAAGGGTGCTGGGTTATTTCCCAGTGTGGGATTTAATTATGTGCTGTGACAGTGAATTTAATTACACCCCGTGCTGCATTGTCCTGGAGGCTGGATGAAGAAGTTCTGTCTGGATGGGAGCTCTTGTCTTTGTCTTTAGAATGAGCATTCTCCATGCTGCTCTTCCCCTTACTTTGTCGGCAGTGGCAGGAATTTTAATAAATTGCTAACTCGAAGCCATTGCTGTCTCACAATGTCAGTGAGCAACTGTGGGTTTTAGGAGGAGTGGGAGGCATAAAGGAAGCCGCTGAATTGTAGTTTGGGTTTTGTGGATGGTCCCAGGGAACTGGAGTGATGTTTTGGTGTTGTCTCCCATAAGCACACAAATATAATTTGTCTGTTGGAGAAAGGAAAGGCAGCAGGCTTGGAGGAGAGTCAAGTCCTTCAGCTGCTCACTTGCCTGGGCTTGAAAGAGGGTCCAGCACCCTCACTCCGGGCACTGCCCTCTTGGGCGCTGGGAGACTCCGGACGATGCCGCAGACCCGTTGGTTTCCTGCAGCAGGTGTTGGGTTACAGTGCCTGTAAGCAAATGGCTCTTTAGCCGTGCTCCCCACCCGTGGTCTCCCGTGCAGGTGTAGCTCATGGAACAACACACTGAGCTGATCTGTGTTGCTCTATTTTGGAGTCTAAAACTGGGTTTGAAAATTACAGCTTTGTGGCCTTGCCCTGCAGGAAATCCGGGGCAGAGGCAGGAGCTGCAGCTGAGCCTGGGCTGTGGCTTCTGCCCCCAGCCTGTCCTGTCCTCCTCCACAGGCTTTTGGGGAGCCTTGGTTTGGGAGCAGCCTGTGACTCGTGGCAGCAGGGGTGGCTGCAGGGGCTGCGTGTGCCTCGGCTCCTGCAGGCTCTGGGCTCCGAGACCCCCGTTTGTAAACCTTGACTGAAATAACTCATATTAGAATCACAGACTTGTTTAGGTTGGAAAAGCCCTCTGAGACATCGAGTCCAACCCTTCCCCCAGCACTGCCAAGGCCACTGCTAACCCATGTCCCCGAGTGCCACATCCCCACAGCTTATAAATCCCTCCGGGAATGGGGAAGAAATTTTTCCTAATATTCAACCTAAACCTCCCTGGCACAACTTGAGGCTGTTTCCTCTTGTCCTGGCCCTTGTTCCCTGGGAGCAGAACCTGACCCCCATCTGGCTGCACCCTCCTGTCAGGGAGTTGTGGAGAGTGAGAAGGTCCCCAGACATCTTTGGGCTCTCTGGGGGGATGCACGCCTGTCGTGGCTCTGCTGGGAATTAGCAAACCCCAGTGAGATTTTTGAGAGCAATGATGGCCATCAGTGTCAGTGGGCAGGGGACAGGGACTGGGGTCCAGTCCAGATGAGGGCTCCTGGTGGCTGTGGGCCTCAGCTGAGCACCTTCTGGTGCCTCGTCCTGGCACCTTGTACCCCAGGGAGTGGGACCAGTGTGCATCAGTCTGGCCTCTGAGGATGGGACCGTCCCAGGTACCCTGCCACAACTCATGGACACACTGTGGTTACTGGGTGGGACCTTCACCCTTTGGACTCCTTGCTTCAGGCTTTGCTTCAGTTCTAACTTCTCATAATCTAGACTAGGCTTTCAAAGTATGTAGGTTGTTCTGTTGACTGGGACTAGAGGACCTTTCCATGTCTTGGACTTCTCTTGTCACCCAGCCTGAGGGAATGTTGTTTTCCCTGCCCACGTGCACAGAACTTCCTGGAGTTATTTGAGGAAATCTGGAAGAAACTGCTCAGTTTTGTTTTGGTTTGGTTTAGGGGAGGGAGGAGGGGGTGTCTATACTTAGTTTAAACACATCTTCAAGCTATAATAAGTGTTTCCTAGCCAAGAAGATTCCACAGAGAGATTTGTGGCGTAATTACAGGGAGGCAGGAGAGCAGTGCAAGCACATCCCAGCACCTCCAGCTGCTGGGTTGAGTAGGAGTTGGCTTGATCTGCAGCCAAGCTCCAGTGTTGGGCAGCTCCCCATGCCGTGGCCTCTCCGTGAAGGGCTGTGTCCATGCTGTGGGAGGCTGGTGACTGCCTCATCCTGCCTGGCAAGGAAAGGGAAAACACAGGCTGATAATGGGATTTCAGCAGACAGGAGGATGCCAGGAGTTCCTCACTGGCAGTGAGTGTCTCCTCAGCTGGCTGAACTTTGGCCGCTGCTGTTGTGAAACTGGAAACTTTATTATATAACTGTGGTGTAGCTGTTTTGTAAAGTCCTTTTTTCAGACATGCTTTGGTTCACTCGGGTCAGAATAGTGAAAATACTGAGGAGAAAATACTCAGAATACTGAGGAGAAGCTGGGAGGGTGGGTCATGGCCAAGGGAAACATAAACCTGGGATGCCCGTGCTGGGGAGCCCTGATAATCTTTGCTCCAGCGTTGGCTGGAAGTTGCAAGTCCAGGAGCAGGTGTGTTTAATGAGTGTTTCAGATCAAGACAGATTGACAGGTGATGCTGTGGGACTGGAGAATGCCAATCTAGGGAACTGCATACCCACAAATGGCTGCTGGATGATACACCCTGCCAGTCTCAAAGTGAGTCTCTGCCAGTCCCCCGACTGGGGGAGGGTGTTAGTGTTAGACCCAAACGGGAACTTGGCTGGGCTGGGGAAGAATTCTACCAGTGGAAGGGCAAAGCAGTATTGCCTGTAATTTTAGATTTATCTGTTTTGCAGGATAAATAAGTTAAATTATGTGAAATTCTTCCTCATGATCTCTGAAACCCAGGCTGGGTGATCCATGGGCAAACATCAGCTCCAAAGGAATACACAGCAGTTCTGAAGCTGCCTGAGACTTTGCTGCACTGTGTATTCACGTTTATAATCCCTCCGAAATATATTTTCATTTCAGAACTGCATGTTTTGAGCATTAACAGTCTCAACTCTCCTTGCTTTTGTCTTGCAGAGCAAGGAGATTGGCCTCCAGATGCACGAGGAGCTCCTGAAAGTCACCAATGAGCTGTACACGGTGAGCAATGAGCTGACCCCACCGTTCCTGGCTGTCCTGCAGCACGGCCCCCTCCTTCCCCCTGCACCCTGTGGAGAGTCTCCCTCCCCACTGGGGGATGGCAGTGGTGCAGGATTTCCCAGCGGTCCGAGGCCAGGGGCTGGGGCAGGCTGCCCAGCTGCTTCCCTTGAGCAGAGCTGGGGTGTTTGGGCGTGATCCGGTGTGGTCCCCGTGTCCGTGATGCTCTCACCTGCCCCGCGTTGCCTTTTGGCCCTGCTCATCACTCATTTGGTGATTTCAGGCACCAGCGGCTCTGAGCTGGCTGTGCTTGTTTGTTGGACACCTCCCTGCTCCTGTGAGCCCGTCACCTTCTGCTGGGGAATGCAGAAAACCTGCAGCTCGTAGGTGCTCAGCTCTGTCTTGTGCCCTGAGGAGCACTTTGGCTGCAGAGCTGTCTGTGCCTCCCGGTGAGATCGTGCGCTGTTAGTCAGGACACGGCTCTTTGAGCAGGTTTTCATAGCAGGGTAGTAAAAGTCTTTGTGTTGCTTCTGCCTCTTGCCCTGTAGCAATTGTTCTTTAAAGAATTTATTTTATTTGTGGTTTAGGAACAACAAAACCATATAAAGTCTGCCTTTTGTTGGAAAATTGAGATAATATATTTGCTTTCTTTGGTTGTGTCTGTTACTGGTACATAAATAATACTGCAGTAGTTTATTCCTAAACAATCATTCTATTTCATCTTTTTGAAAAACAGGCCTAAACAACAGAGCATGAATGATTGTATTTGAAATTTCTGCCATAAATCTCCTCTTAACAGGTTTGTTCCTGCATTGGCTGTTGAAGGATTTGGTTGTTGTGAGACCTGCAGTGTGGGTGGACAGCAGATCAGATTAAAAAGCCTGTGTGAGATTTGGGAGTGCATTGTTGATGGTTGAATGTCACAAACTGTGTTAGGGGTGGTGACTAATTAAGATTAATTACAACAGCAGCATGACAGATGCAAAACAAGGAAAGACTCACAAGGGCTGGGCTGACCTGAATACCTGTGGACCAGTGTGGTCTGAACCCGGACACGGGACAGGGCCATCCCCGGGGGACACGCTGGGGTCACGGGGGGGACCAGCAGTGTGCTGAGGTCCAAAGTGCAAGCAGTGGCCAAGGAGCAGCACAGAGGGAGATTCTGCTTGTCCTCACAGGAGCTGAGATTTCTGCCATTCACTGCTTTGCTCCACGTGCTGAGCAGAGTGGGTTTGAATGGTGAAACACACTGGTTTGAATGGTGAAACACACTGGTTTGAATGGTGAAGCTGGAACAGCTGCAGAGCTTTGTGTTTGCATTCAGCCTTGCTGCTAAGATAACAGGCTGGTTGTGTCACCCAGCCAGGAAGGAGCAGGGGAGGGACACACTGGCTTCAGAAGCATGAAGAAAAAGCCTGTGGGGCAGTCAGGGTCACCTCAAGTCTGCTTGGTGCCAGCAGCTCCTGCCAGTCAGAGAGCTCTGTCCTTGAGCCATCCGGTGAAACGGGCCCAGCTGCCCCCAGCTCACGGGTGCTGGGGGTGGCTGGGGACACCTTTGGGACTGAGCTGCTGTTGGTGGATTCTTTGCAGCACGAGATGGGTTCTTGGGTGCCCACGAGCAGCACGAGAACTGTGGCTGCTGACAAAGCCAGACGCAGGATAAGGACCTGGCTCACAGGACACCAGGCTGCTGCTTGAGAAATGTCACTTGTCTGCTGTCAGCACAGGGAAGTCGATTTCCTTGCCTCTGGCCAGGCCTTTACGCACAGCTCATCTGTGCTCTGGCAAGGCTGCTTTTTAAGCCTCTCCAAGGGGAATTCTGTGCACTGGGCGGAAACTACAATTTTTTACAGGCTTCTCAGGCATTCACTGTTTCAAACTTAAGCCAAAACAACCACATTGATTTTAACTCAGCCTTGTTGCTGTTCTGATGCAAGTCACCCTGTGGACTCTATGGAAAGAACCAAACCCACACTGATTTTAATCAAAAGGGAAGTGGGTGACTTTTGTTCTGAAGGCAGATGCTCGTGAATGGTTTTGTGCCGAAGTTGTTCAGCTGTGAATTAAAACCAGCTCTGTTCCTTTGGTTCCTGCTTATGAATTCCAGCAGAGAGGTACCAGTTGGAGCTGGTGAAGGCAGAAGGCTGAGGGGGCCTGAGCCTGTATCTGACAGGGTCACCCCATTTCTGCTCTGGCTCCTCTGCTGGGTCAGAGCCTTGGGGATGAGCTGTTGAGGAGAGCAAAGCCCTTGTAGCCGGAGACGGCCAACAGTGCCATTTAGGGCCGGTGTTTTGGCAACAGCCTTTATCCAGAACATGTAATTAATATGGAAAACACAACTCGTGTTGTTAAATAACTAATGAACATTGGAACATATTTTTCCTCCTTCGCTGCAGCTAATTAACTGATTTGCAGGAAAGCTCCCCGGGACGCAGCTGTGGCAGTTTGTCTTTGTGTCACAGCAGTGCGAGCCAGGGACAGCGTGATTTGATTGCAGGCACCGAGGTGGCACAAGGGAATTGCAGATCAGGGGCTGCTTGCTGCAGTGCAGGTTGGCCCCGGCCAAAGTTGAGGCAGATATTAAACAGAAATATCCCCTGAATTTCCAAGAGTGAGCTGGGTGGCAGGGCAGCTGGTGAGGTGTTTAAGGTGTCTGTTTTGGTTGGGTAACTGTCCCATAACCTTTAGATTTCACAAAAATCCTGCAGTTTGGGCCCCTGTTACTCACTGGGCTTCTCTGTCACGTCGTGTCAGGGCCTCTGAGTGCTGCAGAAACCTTTCCTCTTGCTGCCTGAAGCCCTGATGTGCAGCACTTTGCTTTTTCACTTCTCTCTGTGCGTTTCACGAAAAGCTGGAGATGGTGAGGATGAGGAGGGCTCAATGAAACCCTCTGGTCTTTCTCTTTAGGAAAATCCCAGGAATTGTCTGGTTTGTGTGTGTCCCGTGACATTCACTGCAGAAAAGGCAGTTTGAAATACGTGGCTGGAGTCTGGGTTAAGAATTTGCAGGGTTTGGAGGTGAAGCAGCCCCGGGCCAAGGCAGGAGCCTTTGCTCGCTGTCCCTGGCCTCTCCCTGCGGTGGGATCTCCCTGTACTGGGATCTCCCTGTACTGGGATCTCCCTGTACTGGGATCTCCCTGCACTGGGATCTCCCTGTACTGGGATCTCCCTGTACTGGGATCTCCCTGCACTGGGATCTCCGTGCACTGGGATCTCCGTGCACTGGGATCTCCCTGCACTGGGATCTCCCCGCGGTGGGATCTCCCCGCGGTGGGATCTCCCCGCACTGGGATCTCCCCGCGGTGGGATCTCCCCGCGGTGGGATCTCCCCGCGGTGGGATCTCCCTGCACTGGGATCTCCCCGCACTGGGATCTCCTCGCACTGGGATCTCCCCGCACTGGGATCTCCCCGCGGTGGGATCTCCCCGCGGTGGGATCTCCCTGCACTGGGATCTCCCTGTGGTGGTGGCTCTCTGCAGCTCCGATGCGGCGTTAGGAGCTGCCTCAGCGGGGCTGGTGCTTGGCAGGAGGAGAGATCATGCGGCTCAGCCTGACCTGCTCCAAGTCAAATACTCCTGGCTCCTGCTGACAGCCGGGCTGAGGGAAGCTCTGTGTTTGCTTCATTAAGCCTTGTGTAAAAATCCCTTGCATTTGCGGGTTCCTACTCTGTTTTAACCCTTGGGCCTCAGGCAGCCCATCCCAGCCCATCCCAGCCTGTCCCAATGTGTCCCAGTGTGTCCCAGCCCGTCCCAGTGTGTCCCAGCATGTCCCAGTGTGTCCCACCCCATCCCAGTGTGTCCCAATGTGTCCCAGCCTGTCCCAGCATGTCCCAGTGTGTCCCACCCCATCCCAGTGTGTCCCAATGTGTCCCAGCCTGTCCCAATGTGTCCCAGCATGTCCCAGCTCATCCCAGTGTGTCCCAGCGTGTCCCAGCCCGTCCCAGCCCATCCCAGCGTGTCCCAGCCCGTCCCTGCGTGTCCCAGCCTGTTCCAGTGTGTCCCAGCCCGTCCCTGCGTGTCCCAGCCCGTCCCTGCGTGTCCCAGCCCATCCCAGTGTGTCCCAGCCCGTCCCAGTGTGTCCCATCCCAGTGCCCAGCCCTGCTGAGGCTGATCTCAGTGAGCAGTCAGCACCGTGGGCTGTGTCAAGGCAATGTGAAATAAACCATCCACATCCCGAAGGGAGGTGATAGAAGGGGACAGAGTGACTAAAGGCATAAAGCAAGAGGAGCAGATGTGTCCCTCTTGCCAGCTCCATTAAAATGATCCAGGGTGCCCTTTGGGCTCTTGTTTCTGAAAGGGAAGGTTGTGGTGGAAGTTCTGCCTGCAGAGGGTTCCTGGATCAGCGTCATCCCTCCTGGGTCTGGGATGTGAAGGTCCAGGTGCTGCTGCTCCTGCCCCGGCCCTGCCTGTGCCTGCTGGCAGCAGCGAGGGGAGGATGAGGTGGTGACAGGAGACAAACCCCATTTCTGCCTGGGAGTTGCAGCTCCTCCGCTTCCGGATGGTTCTGCTGTCTGGGTGGCAGAGCAAGGGCCGTCTGATGGCTTGGCAAGTCCGAGTGTAGGAACAGAGGGGTTGGGTCAAAAGGGGGTTTGGGGTGGCTGTGGCCTCCTCACAGCCTCTTGTCATGGAGACCCTTATCCCAGCTGTGGAGCACTGAGGTTGTTCCTTATTTCCCTGCTGGCAGGCACACGGTGCTCTTTGACTGCAGCTGTGTGCTGGAGCGTGTCCCCACAGTGGGACTGAGGGGCATCACAGTTCTTAGACCAGCCTGGAGCCTCTGGAAATAGGGCTGGGGCCGGGATTAATCTCGCAAGCTTTCCTCCCCACTTTGTTCCTTAATGCCACCGTGGCCCCCGCAGCCCCTCTGCCCTGCCCTGCCCTGGCAGCTGGCTTGTCCTGCTCCGGTGCTCCAGGTGGCCAGGGCAGGGTGGCTCACGACCTCCTGTGTCTGCAGGTGATGAAGACCTACCACATGTACCATGCAGAGAGCATCAGCGCCGAGAGCAAGCTGAAGGAGGCGGAGAAGCAGGAGGAAAAGCAGTTCAACAAGTCAGGGGACATCAGTGTGAACCTGCTGCGACACGAAGACCGGCCTCAGCGGCGCAGCTCCGTCAAGAAGATTGAGAAGATGAAAGAGAAGGTGGGTGAGAGGGAAGGAGGAAGGAGCTGGGCTGGGGTTGGGGCTCCCTGCAGGCAGCGGGGGTTGGATTCAGCCTTGTCTTTGTGAAGCCATTCCTGTATCTGTGGGCAGGGGTTGGGAAGGGTGGTGTCTCGTGTGCGTGTTCTGCTGAAAGGCAGCCCAAGGAGGCCATCACAAGTCTCTTCCCTGCTCCTGGCTGTGGAGAAGGGCCAGGACCAGCTGCTAGGGAAGGTTTGACTCAAAGTCAGGATGGCACGATGGGGATGAGCAGTGCAGCCTCGGACGGGGGTAGGACCTGCACAGGAGCCACGTGGCCACCCGTGCCCCGTTCCTGGCTGGCTCTCTGGAGGGACAGCTGGGACAGGCAGCTGCAGGGGCCTCGGGGGCCATGGCAGGAGAGCAGGACGGGGAGGGGGGGTGGGAGCTGCGGCTCGGCCCGGGGCTTGCGGGGGCTGGCTGTGGCAGCGGGGTGTGCGAGGCCGTGCTGAGGGCGGCACACCGGGGTGTCCGGCTTGGCCTGGCCACGGGTCCTGAGCCGGACACCAGACCCTGCTCCGGGAAATTGGGGCTTCTCTGTGCTGTACTCTTTTAGAAAGTGCTTTTAAAAATGAGCAACAACAGCCTCAGGTTTTCTCAGGCACGGACTCCTGGTAGCAAAAAAATAGTAGGATCTATAAAATACCAGTGTTTTTCCTCTGTAGACTGGGAGTGAGAGTGCAGTATTCAGATGGATTTGCTAAGCAAAACACCTGGTGCCATTCTGGCCTCAGCAAATCCTCCTGGCCTCATGATCTCCACAAGTTTTTGTGTTAATTTTGGAGAAAAGGAGATAGCTTCCCCAGCCAGGGCATGTTTGCTCGCTGGCTCACCCAGCCCTGGGACATTTCTAACAGTGACCTTCTTGGAAGGGTTAATCTTTTGATTCAGCCTTCAGAGCAGGGATCTGCCTGAGCAGATGTCCCAGATCTGGAGCACATCTGCTTTCCTACAGTTTTGAATTCTGGGTCCTGTTCTAAATTGTGTAGCTTGGGCCTCTGGGCTAGATTCCATTTTGATACAGCTGCACACATCTGGAGCAAGTCCAAACGTATGTCAGCATTTCTGGGGGGAAAATTTGGCCCTCTGATTTTGACTGATGCCAAAACCCCCAGCAGCAGCTGTGCTCAGGGGCTCCAGATACCTCTGAGCAGGATGCACTCGTCGTGGCTGGCTGACAGTGCGAGGGATGTTCAGATGGGATCTCCTCCACCCTGGCAAAGTCCCTGCTTCCATACCAGATACCAAGTTGTAGTAATTACCTTGTCACACCCAGGCTGCAGGGTGCTGTGGGGCTCTGTGGCAGGAGAAACTGTGCCAAGACCATCCTGTTTGTGCTCTGACACTCCATTCTGCTTTTTCAGAGACAAGCCAAGTATTCTGAAAACAAGCTGAAGTGTACAAAAGCCAGGAACGACTACCTGCTGAACCTGGCCGCCACCAACGCGGCCGTCAGCAAGTACTACATCCACGACGTCTCCGACCTCATCGACGTGAGTCCCCTCCCTGTGCCCGTCCAGCCTGGCTGAGCTCTTAATTGCACTCTGTGTGGTGGTGAAGGGGTGTCTGGATACTCTTTAAGGGGATTTAGGATACTCTTAGCTGGGGCTGAAGATGTGCTGTAAATAGGATTTGCCTTGGGGTGAGTCAGGTGAGACTGAGGTTTCTTCTCGGCCCATCGGTTAGTCTGTGTTTGAGACAGAAATGCTTCCCAAGGTCAGACACAGCCTTGGTTCTGGTGCTGAAACAGAGGGTTTTTTCTTTCTGCTGCTTGGTGACTTTGGTGGTGGTTCAGCACACGTGGGAGTGCTGTCCTGGCTGGGAAAGGCGCCTTTGGAGCTTTGTCCCGGTGCTCCTTGCAGGGAATAGCCTCAGGGCAGGAGCTGCTGGAGGCAGGATTCGTGGCAGTGGCAGGAACTGAACACTGGTGACTCCTACAAACTGCTTTGAGATGATTCAAAGGAGGGATTTACCCAGAGAAGGGATTTCTGTTTCTTCCTTTAACGGGCATCCCACAGCGTGTAGATTGCACCGTGCAGTTTCTTCCTGCTGGAGTTGCCTCAGTGAGCACATAAATAGCTGAGCTCGAAGCACTGAGTTACCATCATTACCTAAATGTACAATTTAAAAAGCTGCTTGAGTGTTTACCTCCTTTCCTAACCCACTAACATGTAGTTACACTTCTGAGAATTAATTAAAGTCTGATGCAAAACCCCTGATGACTTCAAGATTTTGGTAAATGATAAAATACTTTTCATTATTGTCCCTTTTGTTCTCTTTATTATTGAAGATGTGTTAAAAAACAAATAACTTGATTGTGGAGACATTTGATTGGCAAGGTGTGAGAACACCATGATTTATCTGCAGGCTTTCTGCTTTTGCAGTGTATATTCTCTCTTTTTTTCTCTCATTTAATTATTTTTTTAAGCAAGAATGACTTACTTTCGTGGAGGTTTTTGAACTTTGATTTTCTGGAGATTCACTGAGTTCCATTTTAGCTCTGTCTGTTTATATTATTCTTCCCAACTTTTATTTCCTCACTGACACATCCACTGGAGCCAGCAGATGGCTTTTCTCCCGCACTCCAGGAATCCCTTCAGGGACTTTAGCTAAAGCATCTTTAACATGGAGCAGTGAAATTTCCCTGATTATAAATTCTGTTCACCAAAGAAACAAAATACTGGATGTGTGAGCTGCTCATGGGTGTCCTATATCCTCAAAGGGAAAGCAGTTTATCTGAACAGGCTTTTTTACAAATTCAGTGTATTTTGCAAGGGTGAGGCAAGAAGGGCTTCAGCAGCTCCAGAAGAAATGAGTCCGAGTGCCCGGATGCCAGTGGTGCTGAAGGGGGTCTGTGCAGGGCTGAGCCCACGGGGGGAGCGGGTCTGGGGTGAGCAGGGCTTGGGGGGCAGAGCTGGGGGCAGCTCAGAGCCCACGGGGGGAGCGGGTCTGGGGTGAGAGGGGGTGAGCAGGGCTTGGGGGGCAGAGCGGGGGGCAGCTCAGAGCCCACGGGGGGAGCGGGTCTGGGGTGAGAGGGGGTGAGCAGGGCTCGGGGGGGCAGAGCTGGGGGCAGCTCAGAGCCCGGCCGGCCGCGGGCCCTGCCCGGGGGCTGAGGGACGCCCCGGCCTGGCTGCCGCACGGAGGGGCGAGGGGCTGCACCCCGTCCGTCTCCAGCGCCCATTGCCACGTGCAGCCGCTGATCCCACACAAATCCGAACCATCAGGACTCCGCAGCAGCCAGGTTCCCAGCGTTCCCCCCCTGCTCCCTGGGCGCCGCTGCGGAGAGGGGCTGGGAACAAAGCCGGGCTCTGCTCTCCTGCTCTGGCGGGCAGAGGGCCCAGCTGCTCGGGGAGGGGGGAGGCCTCCCGGGGCTGCGGCT
This sequence comes from Edolisoma coerulescens, assembly GCA_013397115.1. Classification (NCBI taxonomy): domain Eukaryota; kingdom Metazoa; phylum Chordata; class Aves; order Passeriformes; family Campephagidae; genus Edolisoma; species Edolisoma coerulescens. Next base: position 352,995 of record VWZW01007296.1, on the reverse strand, counting down.
TAACGAGAGCTGTAAAGCCCATCGGGGGAGCCGTGAAGGGGCGCAGAGCCGTCTGCCCCTCTGTCTCCAGTGGCCCTGGTGTTTTGTCTTAGAAGGGAAAGGAAGAATATAGAGACAGATCAAATTAGCCTTGCACTGGCAGTGCACCGTGGGGCCTCCTCCTCGGGTGCCACGTGTGTCTGTTTAAACACCCAGGCTTGCCTCATTTCTGTCATTAACTGTGTGACCAAGTTAATCTCTTCGGCCACGTATGTGAAGTGGAGATAAAGCTCCTTATTCATCCCTCTCGAGTTCTGTGGGAAATGGCTGCAGGATAGTTTGAAGTGGTCACATGAAAGGTATCACTGGATTCAGCAGAGAAAATGGAACAGTCGGTGTCCATGCGAACTGATCTGCCAAAACGTGTGCAGCCTCCTCTGAGTCCTGGAACAGCAGCTTGCTTCCCTGCGGGTTAGTGTTTGCTGTACCTGAGGCAAACAAGCCAGGGAAGGAGGGCAACTCTGAGGAGTTTGACATTACATGTAACTGTCAAATTGCTTGGTCCCTGGAAAAATTAGCTGAGTCAAGTTAGGGAACAGAAACAGCAGTTGAAATAGTTATGCCAAAAATCCTCAGTTGGCTTTGCTGGCCTGGTTGAATGGGGCTTGGAGCAACCCGGGCTAGTGGAAGGTGTCCCTGTTCATGGCAGGGCAGTTGAAATTGGATAATCTTTAGGGTATCTCCCAACCCAAACCATTCTGGGATTCTGTGATTTACTTGCCTCACAGTACAGCTCTGGATTCTGTGGCAACGTCAAGAGAGTAGAGGCCAGAAATGAAATTAGGTGTAGAATTATTATATATTATGCATATAATTAAAAATAATGCAGAATATTTTTAAAAAGAACAGATAAAGAAGAAAATGCAGAAAAGAGGGAGCAGAGCAAATGAGTTGGGCTGTTTGTTTGCAGGCAGTGCTGGGCCCTGTGGAGGCTGGGGCATTACTGCTGTGCCTGGGACGTGAAGGGGGGCTTGCAGGGCACCCAGGTGCTCAGGTGTTCCACTGCAGGGTCACCACTCAGGTGAGGCGTGGGCCTGGCTGACCTCTGTGGTGTGCAGGTTCAGCCTCCCAGATTACAGAGGGACTCAGGGCTGCTGGAGCCAGACTGCTGTGTGCATTCCTGCCCCCCGCTGCAGCCCCGGCGTGGGCGGTGGGAGGCACACGGGTGTTTATTTGGCTGCTTCCACCGTGTTTTGGCCAAACGTGCTTGCTTGAGCTCCAGGAGCCGGTTTGTTTCTCAAGCTGAACACTGGGATATTTCCACCCCTCGCAGGGTGTTACCAGACGTGATGAATTAATGCTTGGGGAGCTCTGAGCTTGGCAGATGAAAGGAGCTGCAGAAGGGCTGGGGATTATTATTCGTGGTTCTAATTTATTTGCCATCAAAGGGATGAGAGGGGTGAGAAAATGCCATTTGTTCTGGGGCTGGGAGCATCAGTTTGAAGTCTTTTTTTTCTTCCTTTTTCTTTTCCCCTCCCCATTGTGTGTTCCTCTGGGAATTGCGTGGAAGTCCCTGCTCCCTCTTTTCTTCTCTGGGCATCCGTGTGTGAAGCAGCGGGCACGGTGCTGATCCCCAGGGACTCCAAGGGCCGCAGTGTGTGCGGGAAGCGCCTGCCCTGGTTTTCAGGAGCAGCTGATTCCTGGGCACTGCAAATCACTGCCGGCTTCAGTGCGAGTCCAGCAGCCAAAGAAAGGGAACGTTTCACATGGACTTTTGTCCTAAAAGCAGCTGGCAATGCCCTGAGCCCCTCTCCTTGGGTTCTGTGGCATTCAGTGCTCTGCCTTGTAGTGACTCAGTTTTGTGTGCTTTGGGAATTCCCGCCCTTGAACAGTGGCAGGTATTTCCTCCTGGCACTGTTTTTTGTAGCTAGTAGCTGTGATTTCAGGGGGTGGGAGAACACTGGTGAGGGCTGGGAGGTGCTGGGGAGTGCTCAGTCCGTTCCCAGGGCACAGGGCTGTGGTCAGCTGTGGTCAGCTGGTCATGGCAGGAGTGCTGGTCCTCCCCCAGCGCTGGCACGGGTCCAGGCACTGGTCCCTGCCCCGTCTGTGTGGCAGCCCCTCGGCTGCATTGTTCCAGCTCTGGGGTTTCTCTACTGGCGTTTGTGCTAAAACTGTCTCATGGGAGAGACCTGCAACACAGGATGAGGTGTTGCCCCAAGCAGCGAATGGAAACTCACCCATTATCTTTTTTGTGTTGCTTGTTGATTTTTTAAGGCAGGTCTGTGCCAGTCCATAGCTGCCCATGCTCTCAACTAATGTGATTAGAAGCTAAATAGAAGCAGGATAAATGGAGGGCTGTGACAATTCAATAGTTTTTACAAATCTCCTCATTATTGCACGTGGGGTTTCACAGCTTTTAAAGACTAGAAGGGACAGTGGGGCTCTCTCAGGCACCTGTGGGTGGGAATTGGCCCAGTGTAGCTCTGCTGCTGCTGGTTTTAGCAGAGACTGAAGCAAGCACAGCCCTGCTGTGACGTGATCTGAGCTGAGCGGTGTCTCCTCACATCGGCACAGAGCATGAGACAGCTTCTTGGGTTGGAGCTGCTCGTGGCACCAGCTGAGCTTTCGGATTTCACTTCGAGTTTATCAGTATGAATTTCAGGAAGTATTTCTTCACAGGAGTGGTTGTCAGATGCAGGAAGGGGCTGCCCAGGGAGGTGGTGGAGTCCCCGTCCCTGGAGGTGTTCAAGGAATAGCTGGATGTGGCACTCAGAGCTCTGGGCTGGGTGACAAAGTGGGGATTGGTCACGGGTTGGACTCGATGATCTTGGAGGTAATTTCCAACATCAGTGATTCTGTGAATATCTGATGTTCTGATACAGAACCACTTTCTGTGCCTTTCTGCATTGGTTCAGTAGTGCCCGTGGATGCTGCAGAGCTGGAGAAGTGACTTTCAACTACCAGCTCCCGACAGGGAGCTCTGCAGAAAAGTTGGGCTCATTTGGATCATTGAGATTGCACCAGCAATCCGTCTCCTCTTTCCTGTAGCTTTTGTGCTGTGCTGGTCCTCCCGGCAACACTCATGGTGGGACTACACTGTGTGGCAACAAAGTGTCTTAACTTCTGCAATAGAAATTGTCCCGTGGCAGTTTTCATGTAATAGGAGAGATTTGCTGGCAGTGGTTAGTTTGGTGGTGCAGCCTTGGGAGGTATTTAAGGCGTTTCTCCCAGGATTCCTGTGTTTCTCCCATAATTATCTAACTTTACATCTTCTGTCAGGAGCTCCAGCTCTCTCTTACATCCCAGAAATACCTGTGCTTCAGGGCTGGACTGTGGCCCTTCTGTTCTGCTGTGCTCTCCTTCCAGCCCCAGGGCCGTGGCTCAGGCTGAGGCGTTGCTGTTCCTGCTTCCAGCATCCTCTGTCTCACCTTTCCCTGCAGAACAACATCTCTTGACCTCCAGATTTTGAGTGGTGCTTCAGTGCTGTCCTTGCTCCTCTCCTGGGGTCTCCTGCTCGCTGCTCACGGGTGTGGAGCCCTGTGAGCCCTGCGCTGGGTCAGCCCTCCTGGAGGGGACTGGAGCTGGGCTGCTGGGAGCTGCTTCTTGCTCAGCTCTGGAGCTTTCAGAGCAGCAAATCCCTGTGCTAGTATGACACTTGACATGCCAAATTCAATTATAGGGAGGACGTAATTTAAAGGCAATGTTTTTCCTAAAGTACAGTATTGTACTTTAGTAATTAACTCCAAGTTTTACAGTTTTCCCCGAGACAGACATGAGAGTGATCAGTTATGCATGAGGAGCTGCTCCATGGTGGGAGGCAGGCAGCTGCCCAGGGACAGAGCAGGGTGTGCACACACTGCAGGGCACGGTGTCCACTGCCACCTTGCTTCAACGTCCATCTGTGTTTGAGAACTTTGGGAAATGCTTTGGGAGTGTTTGTGTGACCGGACCCTCCTTTGTGTTTCTCAGTGCTGCGATCTGGGATTCCACGCCAGCCTTGCTCGGACCTTCAGGACTTACCTGTCTGCTGAGTACAACCTGGAGACGTCCCGCCACGAGGGCCTGGACATCATCGAGAACGCTGTGGACAACCTGGACGCACGGAGCGACAAGCACACCGTCATGGACATGTGCAACCAGGTCTTCTGCCCGCCGCTGAAGTTCGAGTTCCAGCCGCACATGGGGGACGAGGTAACGTGCTCACCTGTGGAGCTGCAGAGGGGCCTGGCCTGGCCTGCCCCTCCTCTAAACCATCACTGTGAAATTGTTCCTGACGTCCTTACCCCTCTCTGCTGCCTTCACACGCTGCTGTTCGTGTTTCCTTTCCTAATGAGACCCTTGGCTCATTAGGGCCCCTCTTCTCAGGCTGCCTCTTGCTCCGCGTCTCTCCCAATTAGGGAGCCCGTGGTTTGGCTCTCTCTGCCCCACAGATCTGCACAGGAGAGCTGTGATTAACCTGCTGTAATTGGGAGATTGCAGAGTGCTGTGTGCAAAGTGCCAGGGTCCAGGGCACTGCTGGTGGGACACACGGCAACGCAACCGCTCTGGAGGCTGCCAGGAGCTTGTGGGGGCTGGAGGGAATTGTGTGGGTATGGAAACGTGTGTCTGTTCCATACATGACCCATGGAATGTCTCCTGTCTCAGGTGTGCCAGGTGAGCGCCCAGCAGCCTGTGCAGACCGAGCTGCTGATGCGGTACCACCAGCTGCAGTCTCGACTGGCCACCCTCAAGATAGAGAATGAAGAGGTAAGGGGTCGGGTCTGGGCAGCGCTGCTGAGCCTTTCTTCCCTTGGAGCTTTCCTGGCGTGCTCAGGTGCGGAGCCCCTCCTGTGACAGAGCTGGAAGTGCCCACAGACGGCAGCCAGTGCTAGCCCGGGGCTCAGGAGCTGCCTGCTGGCTGGTTGTTTTGGCTCCAGATGTGTCCTTTCCCCAGTCTCCCTCAAACCCACGCTGTCCTGTTTCTGATAGGTACGGAAAACGCTGGATGCCACAATGCAGACCCTGCAGGACATGCTGACAGTGGAAGATTTTGATGTTTCTGATGCCTTCCAGCACAGCCGCTCCACTGAGTCGGTCAAATCAGCTGCATCAGAGACCTACATGAGCAAAATCAACATTGCCAAGAGGAGAGCCAACCAGCAGGAGACTGAAATGTTCTATTTCACTGTGAGTCTCAGCTCAGGCCATACAGGACACGAAGCATTAATTGCCAGGGCTGAGGCCCGGTTAAGTGCTCATTAGTGAAGAGCAAGAACCAATTCAGTCTCTTTAAGTACTTGTCTTCTGTCAGATTCAGGTCTGGAATGCATTTCAGTGGCAGGGCACCACATAGGGACTGACAATCCAGTGCCTTCCTTGTTTTTCTCTTTGAAGAACAACTGGAACAGCCAGATGAGGTTGAAAACTCACTGAGTGGAGTAGGAGAGGCTCAGGGCAGGGCGCAAACTGCAGATGGCCTCACCATGGGCCACCATCCAGGGGCTCTTCAGGAAGGCCTTCAGGACTGCGAACTGTCAGCCAAGCCTTCCCTCTCTAGTCTACACAGCTTAAATTTGCCTGTGGCCCACGGATGAGCTGAAGCCACTCCCAGGCCAAGGAAGGCACAAAAGCCAGGCTGTGGTGTGTGTGCCTGCCCTGCAGCTCTCATCCCAGGCAGAGCTCAGGTCCCTCTTCTGGTGCCTGAAATACAGGGAACAGCCATGAGTTCACAGAAGTCTCCCTCATTTCAGTGTGGGTCATAGCCCACGGTTAACAGCATCTTGTGATGTATTACATATGCATAGAAGAACTTCTACTTTCTCTTAATAACATTATTGTAAATTGGGGGGAAATTTGCAGTTTTCATTTGGAGTTGTGCTTGGGATTTTTTAATGGTTTTTGCAGAGATTTGATCTTTCCCATTCTCTGTCTCCCATTTTCCATCTCTGTCTCCCTCCCTCCTCTTCCCTGGATAATGCCTTGCTCTGGAGTGTTCCTGGGTGTCTGACAGCCTCCCTGTGGGGTGGGCCGTTGTGCTGCACGGTGGCACCTGCTGCATGGAGCACCTGGCAGTCCCTGCCCTGGGAGGGCTCAGGCGCTGGGAGTTCTTGCTTGGCATTGTTGGTTTGCACAGAGGCGAAGCCCTGGCAGTGCAGGGAAAGCTTCTTTGATTTCCTCGGCCGTTCCCGGAAGCCTGACAAAAGAAAGGCAGCTTTGAGCTCTTTGTCCGTCCCTGCGTTCCCGGGCAGGGGGGCAGCACCAAGGAGACCAGGCTAATAAGATCATCAGGGCAGTGGCTGGAGCGGGGAGAGGCGATTAGAGCCCGCTGAGCCCGCGGCGCAGCTGGCACAGCCTGCCCGCCTCCTGAGCCTCCTGAGCCCCCAGGCAGCACGGAGCCTCCCTCGGGGGCTGTGCTGCTTCACCCACCGCCTTTGTTCTTTAATTCCAGAAATTTAAGGAGTATCTGAATGGCAGTAACCTCATCACGAAGCTCCAGGCTAAACACGACCTGCTGAAGCAAACTCTGGGAGAAGGTGAGTTGGGGTCAGGGCCAGGGAGGATCCTCCAGTCACCTGAGAGGGTTTAAGCCATCTGTCAGCCTCACCCGTGTGTGTTCTCCTGAGTCACTGAGGGTTCTGTGCCTGGCTGCTGCTGCTCAGGATAACCAGTGACATGCAAAATCATGATTTCCTTGGAATATTACTCCTCCCACTTTTCTTTGGGTGCTCACAGAGAAATCTCTTTGAATCTGATACTGTGTGCTGAAGTGCTGGGTTACTTCTCCAGCAGCAGAGATTCCCACTCACTCCCACCCTGTGCCTCTTTCCTTCCCCTCCCTCTTCTCCCCCGCTTACTGCAGCCCTGACTTGGCGTTTTCTTGCCCTCGATGCCGTGTCTGTGTCACAGATTTGCAGCACCCTTGCTGATTTAACAAACTCCTCGACCCCTGGCCATAGATATTTTGACTTGTCCTAAACAAGAACTGCAAGGACATCCTTGTTTTAAAACCAGTTTTCCCATAGGAGACTTTTATTCTCCCAGATAATTTCACAGATCTGTTGTAGAGCACACACACACAGACAGGCTCCACACAAAGCAGGGGCAGTGACTTCTGAGGGGGCTGCCAGTGGCTCTGGGTGGGACCCACCACTGCTGGCTCAGTGATGTCACCATGCCCCTGGGGGAAGAGTTTAGCTCTTTAAAGCATCTAAACCAACTGAATTATTTCTGGTGTAAAGGAGATGGAGATGAATTGGTGTCCTGAATCAACAGGAGAGAATATATTTAAATGAAAACACACAAATGGTCCATGGCCTTGTTTTAACCGTACAAAAATTGGAATCCTCATCTCAGAGTAAAACCAATAAATAATAAATAATAGCTTTTTGTTGGCTGCTTTGCCAAATGTTTTTTCTTTGCCAGATTTACTTAACCTTAAAATCCACTTTCCGGTTAGATCCTGTGGTGTGTTCCACTCAGTGAAGACAGAGCCCAGTTAGGCACGGACTGGGAGCACAGGGAAGGCTCAAGGGCCTGTGGGCAGGGCTGGCACACAGTGCTTGGGCTCCTGTGGACTGGGGCACGAAGTGAGGAATCTGCTGAAGATTCACTTATTGCCGTGCTGCTCTGTCCCCCCAGAGCCACGCTGCTCGGGATGGAGGTGCGGGGTCAGGCTTTTCATTCTCCAGAGCTGTGCAGAAGCAGCTGTGGAAGATCCTCACACAAAGCTTTCCAAGCTTTTCCCAGGCCATGGGATCATCCTGCTCTGTAGGCTTTCAGCAAGTATTTAGCCCTGAAATACCAAATGCTGTGTTTCAGCGTGAGCTGATTCTCATTAGGAAAGAGTCTGAATTTGCAAATCACGCGTGTGGAATTCTTTGCTGTTTCAGTGAGGAATTGGCTCCCAGCTTGTTTTCTGCAGGTGCCAAGGGAGAGCAGGATGGAGGCATGTACAGCCAAATGCCTCCTTTTATGTGTTTTAGCAAAGGAAGAATAACTCAGCTTTCCTAGCCCTGGGAGACAGGCACAAAGAGCATGTGGAATTAGTTCAGTTTTTTTCAGTGGATTGACATATACTGTAAGAAATGAAGAGATCTAATTAGCAGGGATCTGCTGGCATTTATATGAGATCCAAGCAGTAAAAATACACAAAGGGAATGGGAATATTGACAGTCACAATAGAGTTTGCCTGATGGTGATTAGATGGGCTGTTACCTCCCAGGAAAAGCTGGGGACCCAAATACTCTGCTGCATTCAGGTGCTGTTCGTGGCCCTGCGTGAGGCAGTTGGGTGATCTCTGTGGCCTCTCTGGGCTCCAGCCCCTCCTGGGCTGCCCTGTTCCTGCTGGGACTCAGCCAGTCCTAGCTGCTGCCCAGGAGCCTGTGCTGGGGGCCTGCTGTGCCACTGGGTATATGCAGGCTGGGTTTCACATGGCAAAGGAACTGGCCATGGCAGTGGGAGCTGCAGACCCTTTCCCTCTCCTGTGGCTGAGTCTTGCATTTCCAATCTGTCTTTTAACGGTGGGGGCACCAGGTGGGCATCTCTCCTCCCCAAATTCAGCTTCTCTCTGCCAGAAGCTGTTACCCCGGGGTGTAGGAAGCAGCAGGGAGGGTGTGAGCAGCTGCACAGCTGTGCTCTGCAGTCCTTTGGTGGTGGCTGATGTGGAGCGATGATGGGAACTTGTGTTTCTTACAGGTGAAAGAGCCGAGTGTGGAACAACCAGGTGAGCACTTTCTTCCCCTTTCTTGCTCCTGGGGAGGGCTGGTGCTGGCAGGAGGGGGCTGTGGGAAGGGGGGTTTGATTTGCTACTGGTGCAGCTTGGTGGGGTTCAGTTAGCCACCTCCAGCCCCCCTGTGCTGGTGGGCTGGCAGTCCCCATGCCCCACATCCTGCTTCCCAGCTACATGGCCTGGATTGCCTGGATCAGGGGGTGACAAGCAGGCCCTTGGTTCTGCTGCAGTGTGGTTTCTGGCTGGCTGGCTCTGATGTGCCTGGGTGTGCTTTGTCAGCGTGGTGCAGTGCCCTGGAGCGTAGCTGAGATGGGCTTGTGTTCGGACAGGGTGGCACGAAGGTGTCCACCCACTCCCTGCCATCCCTCTTCCTTTGAGGACTTTAATACGTCCCTGAAATCCTCTCCCAGCTCTGGCTGCTTTGCCTGTGAGTGCAGAGCATGCCTGTATCACAGACTTCATCTCTCTACTGCAGGGGGTGGGACTGGGGTAAATGTGACAGAGAGGAGGCTTTGATCCATGTCCAGTCCGTGAAGCAGCCCCACAGAGCTCCAGCGGCTCGCTCGGAGTGTGCTGGTGTTCTGACAGCGGGACACCGGCCAGCAAAGCCTCCACACAGCTCCCAGGAACACGCACAGCCTCTCTGTGTGTGAGCTTGTTCCAGCCTTGTTTGTGTTTAATAAAATTTGTAATACCAGCAAAAAAAGCTCCATTCCCTGTTAGAAGTGGTGAAGCAGATGGTGCAGCCCGGGCTGCCGTGCCAGGCAGGAAGGAGGCTCCTTGTGCCGCCGGCACCAGGCCGAGTGGCGTCAGGGCCGGGCACCCGGTGGGGCACCGAGGTCAGGACGGAGGGAGCTGCGGAGGGCAGGGGCTGTGCAGAGCGTGGCTGCCCCGGGAGCTGTCCATGGCCCTGCTCCCCGCTCCCTGCTGGGTCAGCTGTCACGGCGGCCGCCCCTCGCTGCCATCCCTGCCCTCGCTGCCCCTCGCTGCCCTCGCCGCCTCTGGGCACAGGGGGCTGCCCCGGCAGCCTGGGGGCCCGGCTGTGTGTGCTGGCCCCTGGCTGGGGGTGCAGGCACAGCCCCTGCAGTGTGCAGGGCAGGGCTGCTCCAGCGGGCAGCAGCCACCTCTGCTCCTCTGTTACCCCTCAGAGGAGTGCTTGGAAGCTGTAGGAGTGTAGAGTCAAATTGCTTAATTAGAGGCATCTGATTAAGGAACCAGCAGACCCCTGCTGTCCCCTTTGCACCGTGCTCTGTGTAGAGTGTCCATGTCTATTCCATGAGAATTCCTGCATGAAGGCTCCCAGCACCCAGTTTTGTGTGTATTTGCAGTTGTGTTCTCTGCCCTGCAGACATCAGTACAGCCTGGGGCAGAGGGCAGGGGAGCAATCTGTTTGGGATTTTGTGGTTTTTTTCTCCTTTTTCTAGATGTAGACACTGAATGTCCTTCATTACCCAAAGGAATTAGACTGGAAATAACATAAATGAAAGCAGCCCTCCAGTGTCCTCAGCACTGCACTGAAACCTGTCACAAGCTTCCCTGGCTTCTTGGTCACTAGCAGTGGGAGGGTCATTCCCATCCCTGGGATTCCAAACAAATGTTAGACACAGGAAGGTGGAGGTGTTCCCGTTGTCCTCATTCTGGCCTCCTTCTGTGAGCAGAATGAAATCTGTTTAGGAACAAACAGGAACACCCCAGCGTTTTCTAGGGTAGCTGTGGTTTATTTTGGATATGTCTCCTCAGCTGCTCTTGGTGCCTTTTCAGGCTGAGGGAGTGCTGGGCTGTGGTGGTGGGAGGCAGGTGGTAAATCCAGCTGACCACCAATGCCATTGGTTTCCTGCTGGAGCAGTGTCCGTGTGGGGCACACCAGTGTGAGTGGCTGCAGGGTGTGTGGAGCTACACATCGAATCCTCACAGAGGGGTTTTCCTGTTTGATTTCTTATTCTCAGTTACAACCTGTGAGATCTCACCCTGTCACTGCATTTATGTTGGTGTTTTGTTGATTTATTTTGTTCCATTTTCTCCCAGGCCCCCATGTCTTCCCCCTAAGCCACAGAAAATGAGGAGACCTAGGCCTCTCTCAGTCTATAATCATAAACTCTTTAACGGCAATATGGAAACATTCATTAAGGTACTTGCTGGCTTGCAGTAGGAGTGTCTGTGAACGCTGGGAATGGAATGGTGGCTTTCCTGTCCTGGCTGCTTGCCATCCTCAGGGGGTCCCTCCGGCCCATCTGCACCCAGCTGGCACGGCCAGCACGGCTTTGCCTCGGTGATGATTTCTCTCCATAGCTCCCCTCGTGCATTCCTGGTGTTCCCTGTCCCATCAGCTGCGTGCCCCGGACCAGGGCAGCAGTGAGGGCCCGTGGCTGGTGGCCATGAGCAGTATGAGGCAGTCCTGGCTGAGTGTCCTCATTGTCCTGCTGCTTCTACCCATCCTGAGAAGAAAGATTGCACAAGCTCAGCCCAGCCCTCAAAGGATCAACAGACATCCCCCTTCTCCTTTTCCACATGGCTTTGGTGGTCATCCGTCCTTGTGGCTGAGAAGGAGATAAAATTACTCATAAACCCCCAGAAAGTGTCTCCCACTTCCAAGGACTGTGAGCCTGGGGTAGAAATCCTGTTGTTTGGGTGGCCATGTTGGAGGGCAGACAGGAGATCCTCAGCCTTACACAAAAATACATCAATAACAACTGGCCCAGCTGGCGCATCCCCTGCCAGCTGGTGGCAGGTGCTGTCCTGTGCAGCCCGGGGCTTACTGGGGCCTGAAGGGCCCTTCCCACAGCCCAGAGCAGGAGTTAACCTTTGGGGAGGACAGGTGAGAGCCTGTCCCTGCACAGTCACCGCCCTCTCCGCGAGGCCACGACCTCGGAACGCCGCAGGGGAGGGGAGCCGGTGGCCTGCACGCTGAGCGGCCCACGCCAGCTCCCAGGCAGGGCCAGCGCCTGGGCTCAGCGTCCAGCCTCGGAGCGGTCATTCCTGGCCCTGCCGAGGGGCCTCCTCCCAGCCAGCGCTGGTAACGTCCAGCATGGGGCTGTCATCCGTGGGACAGAGTATTTCCTTTGGTTATGGTGGGGTGAACTTGGATGAACTCCGTTAATCCCTGTGCATCCCAATGTGAGGGACATTTGGCACTGCTCATCCTAGGAAATCGCCTAGAAGGGAGATTTGAGGAGCAAAATGAAGAGCTGTGGATGTGGGATTTGTCCCGAAGGATGCCTCCAACCATCCCACTGCCAGTCCTCCAAACCCTGCCGTTAGCTGTGGAATGGCTGTGGGAAGGATTTCTAAAGGCAGTGATGCTATTCCAGTTGCAGTGTTTAATCCTGCTCTGGAGAAAGCTTCAGTGAAAACACTGTAGGAAGCAGTAATGACAAACTGTTAGATTAGGGGACTAATAGGCATCGTCTTGCTGGGGTTTATTGCCTCAGGCTCAGCCCTAAGCCCGAGGGCAGTGTCTGTACACAGCGCCAGCACGGAGAGTACTGGGCCTGCTGGCAAAGCCTGTAATCCCGTTAGGATTTGTGATTACTCCTGACTTAAACTGGTTTTTAAAAAAGTAATGCTCATTAAATCCCAGCCTGTTCAGACTGAGAAGGAGGAATTACCTGCTCTAGAAATCCATCTGAGCAGGAGTGTCCTGTGCTAGCAGAGACCCCTTGGGGGACGGCTGAGTGCCCCTGGGATGTACGGCCTCACAGGCAGCTGGGCCATTGGCGGCTGCCCAGTTGTCCCCTGGTCACCCAGTGCCCCCGTGGTTGCCCAGTGCCCCCCTCAGAGCCTTGCCTGGGCCCCAGGCAAGGTCTGGCCTTGTCCTCGGGCTCTCGGGAACACCACAGGTCCAGAGAGGGAGGAAATGCGAGAGGCTGTCCGTGCAGGTAGCTGAGGCTGGGGTGCAACGTGCCGAAGGGGTTTGGGAGGGAGGGTGGACGTCCCAAAGGCCTGTGTTGGCCCTTGCTAAGCTGCCATTGCATTTGAGCGTTCATGGCCTCCGAAGGAGATGCTTACCTCTAACTGAACTTATCCCTGCTTAATCTGTTCTCTTTTTTCCACTCTGCGGCTTTTTTGTGTGCTCAGAGGAAGGAGGAATGCGCGGACGAGGAATCAGGTACTTACTGGAGGCCCATCTGCGAGACGGAGGGAGTTGCCCAGAGGTGCCACTGGGCTCTGCTGGAAAAACAACGAGAATCCCAAAGAGAAATGTGCCCACTTGGGCTGTCAGGCACGGCCCATGGTCCCCTTGAGCTTCTGCCACAAGGGGCCTGGGGAGAAGCCAGAACTTGTCACGGGTTCAGACTCGGGCACTTCATTCCATACACAGTGGTGTTTGTTGGGTTTTTTAGCACCTGCTGACAATGGCTATTTCCTTTGGTGGAAATATTGTTGTAAGCTGTTTTACTGGAAGCTTATTCCATCAGCCAGGTATAGCCCAAGTTTTATTTCAGCTCAGCATTCCACCTTTGGGGTGGAATAGCTGTGATCCCTCACGGCAGTCCCCAGTCTGAGCCAGACAGGGAGCAGCAACGCTTCACACACCTTAGTGACAGCTTTCTTGTGTGCTTTTGGCTGCACACGGTATCCTCAGCGCTCTTCGATGGCTCCATGTTTGTAACACCTCCTTTCCCTGCCTGTCTTCTTACTAAACTCCACAGCACTAATTTTCAAATCTCTGGTTTTGCAATCTTTAATGCATTTCCTGTGCTTTGTTAGCAATAAACCAGTGATTTTTTCTCTTTTTCCTTTCCTTTCCTGAAGGATTCGGGACAGGCCATTCCACTTGTCGTAGAGAGCTGCATCCGCTACATCAATCTGTATGGTAAGTTGACTCAGTACATCCACAGAAACCTTCTGCCAAGGAATAAAGTACTTGAGTGAGCAGTGAGATCCAGCAGAGACTCCCAGAGGTGCCTGCAGTCCATTCTCCATGGGCTCAGGTTAGAATTCCGATGGTGTTGGCTGTGATGCAGCATTGGATGACTGGCAAATAGTGAGGTTTTATTAGCATGTACCCAGGTTAAATTGTTCGCTCAGGCCATGAGCCCTTTCAGCACCCTGATCTGGGGGCCTTGGTTGGAGAATATGGGCAGAAGTGAGATGTAGCAGGCTGTCCCTGCTTGGTCCGAGCCTGTCTAGTGCATCGGCTCCTGGGTTCTGCTGTTTTTACCTGCAGGTATTGCCCAGGAGGTCCAGGAATCTCTCCTAAAGCGTTGTTCTCTTCCAGGCCTCCAGCAACAGGGCATCTTCAGAGTCCCTGGCTCCCAGGTGGAAGTCAACGACATCAAGAACTCATTTGAGAGAGGTGTGTAGCTGGGGTGTGCAGGTACAGCAGGATGCCCTGTCTGAGCAGGGATCCTTGGTGGGAGTTGGTGTGTGCTGGCCATGGTGTAAAGCCTGTCTAAATCCCTTTCTGCTACGAGACACGAAGAGGTTTTATCCCTTCTGGGTTTCTCAGTGTTGTGTCTCTGGCAATAGCAGAGTCAACCAGAGAAGGAGTGTGAGAATTAGGGGTATGTACAGATGTCTTTTCCACAGTCATTAAAAACACAAGAGTCATAAAAGAGTTTGCTGGGGATCCTTGTTCATCCTTCCTGCAGCAGTTTGCCAAGGGATGCGCAGCATTCCAGCCTGTACCTGGTGGCAGTGCTGGCTGTGGAGGTGCCAGTGAATCTGTTGAGAAAATCGCACTCGGGGTGCCAGGCTGGTGAGAAAGGGAAAGCAGTCCTGCTGTCCTGAGTGGAGGGGAGCTGTGACAGGGACAGTCCTGCTGGGAGCAATGACCCTTAAATCCTTGAGCAGCATTGGAAGGATCAGGGTGAAGGTGGATGGGCCAATGGATAAGGCAGGGTTGGGATTGTCAAAGGCTGGAGGATTTGCACATCCAATTTAAGACAAATTAGTATCCAAATCTCTGGGGCACTGAAAACCTTTCACAGTCAGTACAAAAGCTATCCAGAATCGTTGGGTCTCTTCCAGAGGTGTAATTGTATTCTCCAGCCAAGCCTGTCCTCTCAGGCTCTCACTCACTGTTGTTCAGACCTCCTCAGCTTTCCAGACTGGTGCTGTAAATGCAAAATGCGCTGAGCTGGAAACTGTGAAGGAGAGACAGCCAATACCATCCTTGTCCTCAGGAAAGGTTTGAAATCCCCCAGTAAAACTGGCTTTCAGGAAAAATCAGCATTGCCATTGCACATGAGGAGGGTTTCTTCACGCTGGGAAATTTGGGTGTTCCGCTAAATGAGGAAAACCACTTGTTGTGTTAGTCCAGCTTGATGGTGATGCTGGACATAAAACCTTTTCTCTGGGCAGGTGAAGACCCCCTCGCTGATGATCAGAATGAACGAGACATTAACTCGGTGGCTGGAGTCTTGAAGCTGTATTTCCGAGGACTGGAAAACCCCCTCTTTCCTAAGGAAAGGTTTCAAGATTTGATATCTACTATAAGTGAGTACATGTGACAGCTCTTCGTGGAGAACTGGGGGGGACAAGAGAAGCACTAACACACATGAACACAGGCTGTGCACTTGGTGTCCCAGCCTAAGCAGGGTGAAGGGCTTTTCCTTTTGCTCTTGGAGGGCTGGGGCTTTATGTGGAAGCTCCTCAAAGGCATGTGGGCAATAGACAGGTCAAAAGGCACTTTGCAGAGGCCACATGGGGCTGTCCTTGTGTGTGCAGTTGAAACATTTTGCTCAGTGAGAAAGACAAGTGCTTTGAGAGTTTGTTCCTCTAGATGTCAGAACGGATATCTATTGTCATAGGGTTTTATCCACTTCATATTTAGTTGGGTTTTTTTTAACAAACATCCTCTTATGTAAAACCAAACTGAAGAAGTAGAGAACCCAGCAGGCAATAATGGGATAAATCAAATGGAAAAATTCCCCACATGAAATACTGTAAAGCCATCCATCTTGGTATTGAGGCCGGATTTTGCTCAAATTTTGATTAAACAGCCGCCCAGCTACATGTTGTCAGTGAATTTTATTGTGATTAGCAAATGGCATAGTTTGAGCCAGAACAAGCACTTCTGTGTGATCCACCTGCTCCAGAAAAGCTCTGGTGCTTGTCCTCTGCTTCCTGTGAAACAGCAGCCACAGGATTAACTCTCTACAGAACACAGGGATAGCTTAGGGCAGGACAGCCCTGAGTCACCCTCCTTCCCACGGGAGGGAGCAGGGGTCTGATGGCAGCTCCGGGCTCTGTGCACCCCTGTGGAGTGGAGAGCAGCGAATCTGAAAGCACTGACTCAGCATTGGTTCAGCTAACCTGTTTCCTAGGAATTTCTAATTCCTGTTCAGAGCAGTAGGAGACAGGAGTGGAGGGGCTCCGAAGGATCCAACGCATAACCCAGAAGAGTAACATGAATAAAAACCTCATTTAAAAATCTGCCCTAGAAAATCAAGCAGTGCTCTGTTTTCAGTACCACATTGACTCAGGCTTTTGAGGAACAGAGGAGTTGTTGAGGAATGAAATAAATAATGCATAAACGTTTATTTTAAAAATAAACCCACGGAAATGTCTTTATTTGCTGTTTATGCTGAATCTGAACATCTGAATTCCCCTCTGGAGGAGCAGTGTGCCCCAATCTCTTCCTGCACCTTAGCGCCAAACTCATGGATGACCTCTGGAGACAGGCTTTTGTTTTCCTCGCTTACTGGGCCACTAGATCTGGAACAAGTCCCTCTGGTGCTGAGCTGTCTGGTCCTGAGAAGGTTTTTACGGATGTGCTTTCTATCCATGTGTTCCAGAAATTGAGAACCCTGCAGAGAGAGTGCACCAGATCCAGCAGATCATTGTTACTCTGCCTCGGGCTGTCATCGTGGTCATGAGATACCTCTTTGCTTTCCTTAACCAGTGAGTCTGTTTTCCTGCTTCACCAAGCTTCTCCTTGCTGTCCCTTTTGCCACGGCTTCCCCCTCTTTGCTGCATGAGTCCTTTCTGGTGTTGCCACGGGGAGTTGTGCTTTGCTTCTTCCCCAGCCTTGCTGGGCCGTNCGGGGGGAGGTTTCCCGAGCGAGCGGGAAGGCGGCACGGCAGCTCCCTCACACGTGTGCTTGCAGCTTGTCACAGTACAGCGATGAGAACATGATGGATCCCTACAACCTGGCCATCTGCTTCGGGCCCACGCTGATGCACATTCCTGATGGGCAGGATCCGGTGTCCTGCCAGGCCCATGTCAATGAGGTCATCAAAACCATCATCATTCACCACGAGGGCATCTTCCCCAGCCACCGAGAGCTGGAAGGGCCTGTCTATGAGAAGTGCATGACCGGAGGGGAGGAGTACTGGTGAGCTCTCTGCAGGGTTCCTGGGTACAAACGCCTTCATCAGGCCAAGAGGCTCTTGCACACTGAACCGTTTGATTTAGTCTTACGAGTCAAAACAGGCAGTTTCACCAGGTATTTCATTTTCTTGTGCTGACCCAGTATTAGAAACCTCAGTGAAAAAACATCAGAAGAAACTTTTTCCAGTGCAAATACTAATATTGATGAAGATATTTTGAGCTGCAGATCCACAGAAGCATGTTCAGCAGAACAGAATTTTAGGTCAATTCTATCCAAATTCCTGCTAGGCTGGAAATTTTGAGTAAAGTCCCATAGTTCCATCATAATTTGCTGGTTGGATGAAATCCCTCAGCCCGAGGTTAACCCAAACCTTTCAGTTCTCTTTGTTGCTGGAATTCTAACTCAGCATTCAGGTCTGGGTTTAACAAACGAGGATCAATAACAGACTTGAACTGATTTTCTACAAACTTCATACATTTCTGAGACCTCACCGTGCCTGATACTAGTCACCTGCCACCATCCTTCCTGATGCAACAGAGGATGAAATGCTAAAGCTCACTGTGAATTAGGGAATGGGACATTTAACATGGTGTCACTTTGTGTTAGTTTTGCCAAACTCTACTAAAGACACAAGAGCCAACAGAATGTGACATTGTGGGCCTGGCGATCGTGGTGCAGGTGTTTGCTGTTCTCAGAGCAAGTTCAGAGATATGCTATGATTTGAAATCATAGAATCAGAGAATCACAGAATCAGTTAGGTTGGAAAAGACTTCCAAGATCGAGTCTAACCTTTGACCAAACACCACCTTGTCGCCTAGACATGTCCAGTCGTTTCTTGTACACCTCCAGGGATGGGGACTCCACCACCTCCCTGGGCAGCATCTCCCTCACACGTTAGGTGTGCATTGGGAGCAGGGTGTCATTTGTTGTGTGACAGCCTGATGTGTTCCTTTGCAGTGACAGCCCTCACAGCGAGCCGGGCACCATCGATGAAGTGGACCATGACAATGGGACAGAGCCACACACCAGTGACGATGGTGAGCAGGGCACGAGCAGGGGCTGGGTCCGTGTCAGCAGAGCTGTGCCCGCAGGAGAGCAGCGGGCACTGCAGGACAGGGGCTGGACGGGCCGGCTGCTGGCAGGGCTGGCTGCTGGATGGGCTGGGCTGGCTGCTGGCAGGGCTGGGCTGGGTGCTGGACGGGCCGGCTGCTGGCAGGGCTGGGCTGGGTGCTGGCAGGGCTGGGTGCTGGCAGGGCTGGGTGCTGGCAGGGCTGGCTGCTGGAGAGGCTGGGTGCTGGACGGGCTGGGTGCTGG
>VWZW01007296.1:313153-329422 GCA_013397115.1 Edolisoma coerulescens | reverse complement strand
CCGGGAAGATAAATCGGGCACCATGTAGGCCGGGGCAGGGGGGCTGCGGCAGGAGAGCCGGCACACGGACGGTGGGAGCGGGGCGGGCGCGGCGAAGCCTCGCTGGGGGAGCAGGGCTCAGAGCCCTGCTGCGGGGAGCCTCTGCGAACGGAAACGCGTGGCCCGGGCCTGGTGCTGGTGCTGTACATCCGTGTGTGTGTATGTACATAGGTGTGCACACACCCCATCCATGCAGAAACACTTCCCGAGCTTGCAGTCCTACAGCAGGAGGAGACGGCAGGTCTACGTGTTGGCACTGGAGAACATACTCAGTGTAGAAGTATATATTAAAAACAAAGTGTACAGAATTCAGTGACTTTTTAAAACAGTAGATTTACCTCAGAAACTGGCTCTGAAATGTCCTCTCTTGAGACAGTGGGTTGGTCTGGGTTTCCAGGCCTCTCTCTGTGCACGTGGAAGCCCATACTGCAGCAGCTGTGCGTCAAGCAATACAAGGCCATCCTGGAATTTATTTTCTGTACCTCTTGGCATTGAAAAAAAAAGGGATGGGGATACAGTGGGGTCTGTTCACTGCTGGGCTGTGGAGAAGAGCTGGAAATCCATAAATGACCATGTGTGTCCGGCCAGCTGGAGTCTTTCCAATCCTGAATCCTCGGGTGTCTTCATGTGCCCGCGATGCCCTGGGCAGCAGGGACAAAGCAAGGTGTGTGCTGTGAGTGGGATGGAGTGAAGTGAGTGTCATGAGTGGGGACAGAGCGAGGTGTGTGCCATCACCCTCGCGCAGGAGGACGCTGCACTGCACCGGGACCGTGAAACGCTGCTTCTCTGCAAGTTTTCGGAGTGAACAAGGACTAGTGACCAAACCTGTGGTAAAGCATGGAGTAGCTTACAGAGTTTGGAGATTCTTCATCTCCCTTTCCCCACGTGCTTTCTCCTTTTTTTTTTTTTAATCAAAACCCAACCCAGTGGTCTCTCGAGAGTCAGGCCTGAGCAGCGAGGAGGGGTCTCGGGTCAGAGTGGTTGTCCTGCATGAGAAGCATGAGCCGTGTTTGACCGCGTCAGATGCAAAACTGATCTGATGGGTGATACTTTGCACTTTCTGTACTGTACCATGTAATACAACTGTTTGAGTTTATGCAAAGGAATCTACATTTTGTTTTGCCCAGAGAAAAAATATGCAGAAGGCTGGGGATTGCATGGTCCTGTCTGATAATCCAGACTCCTCTGTAAGCACTGAATCCAAGATGCTCCGTGCTTCTCCTGCAGCTTTTCCTTGTACAGATTTCCATGCAATGCCCCATGGTTTGATTTGGCACTTCCCCATGGTCACATACTAATGGCTCCTTAATGTTCATCCTTCCTCCCCGCTATCTCTGATCCTGCTGCTCTGTATGTGCCTGGGCAAAGACACCTGCAAGTCCTCCTGACTCACCCAGCAGCCACCTACCCTTGCCTGGGGCTTTGCTTTGTCCCCCCACTTCATCTTCCTCATCTCTCCAGCACTGCTGTGGACCCCAGCTCTGCGGGAGAAGCAGCCTGACTTCCAGAAGGCAGTGGAGGCGCTGAGCAGGGTGGCAGAGCCCGTCAGTCCTGCAGTGGCTCGTGTCTCCTCGGCTGGGGAGCTCACACTCGCACCAGACCGCCTGTACACTCACACCTGTACCTCTGTACCTGTACCTCCGTGCTTGTACTTTCACAGCTGCACCCCCATATCTGCACCTCCACACCTGCACCTCTGTGCGCCGGGCACGGAGCCGACACCGCGGACCCTTGGGAGCGGCTGGTGCCTGTCCCGTGCCCATCGCACGCGTCCCCTCACGCCCCGCTCTGCCAGCCCTGTATATATTGCTGTACTTGCTTAACTGCTTGAAAGTAACTGTTAACCTGTAAACTGTACAAAAATAGGCTAAAATTAGATAAAAGCCAATGCCACTCAACAGATCTTTGCACTTAGTAGGTAGCTCGATGTAAAAATAAACCCAGTAATAATAATAGTAATCCCGAAGGGAAGCGAAGCCGCCGGCACCCCTCGCAGAGCCCGTGGGGAGCAGCTCTGCCCATCTCCCTCCCTGTCACACTGGCAGGGCAGACGGTGTGTGTGCTTGTCTGTGAACGTCCTCGGCGTTTGTGATGACCACAATTGGTTCATGTTGGTGTTTATTTCTCCATCATGCCCCTTTCCTGGTGCAGCCCTGGCCACTGCCCGACCTGGCGCAGCGGCAGCAGATGTTCGGCCAGGATGGGCTGGTCACGGACCTGTGCCGGAGGAGGGAAGGACCCATTTGGCACGAGTGCTGTGTATCCATTGCCAGTAATTATTACTTTTGTTTCCGTTTAGTTCCTGGAGAATGTTGACTTTGCCAGTTTTCTGTTTTTTATATGCTTTCTGAGATGTCTGGAGAGCAAACCCATCTTCATTTGGGGTTTTATTTCCTCCCTTCTTACTTTTGACCATACGGTACAAGTTCCAGTGTCTTTCTATTAAATTATTGCCTTTTGTTTTCCTTTGTTTTGTTTTGTTGTGGGTTTTTAATACAATTATTTTCTTATCTTTAAGTGCCTTTTTGAGCACCAAAACAAACGATTGGAGTTCAGGCCTGGGAGCTGTGCACACATGGGTTCGTCTGGGCAGTTGTGTTGTGCTGGGGGTGATTGCTTTTAAAGTCCTTCCATTTTTCTGTTTAATGAAAAGGGAACCAAGACTTTTTGTTGGAGAATAAACTCCCCCTTTGTAATATGGTATTCCAAGTGTAGTTTTAACTACTGTAAATTTAAGGGAAGAAATGTATTTTTCTGTAAGCGAACTTGGCACAAAATTGAACCACATACATTGTAGGAGCATCGTAACTGGAACCCGCTCATGGTTTGTGAGTGACTGACTCCGATCCTCGGTACCCCCCCGAGGGCACAGACTGTGTGTGGGCTTCGGAGTTCACAGAGCTTCACTGTGACCACCCAGGGCCGAGCTGCCGCCGGGGCCGGGGCGGGTGTGCTGCTGCCCCGGGCCCGCAGCCCGCGGAGGGCGGCTGCACGGGGCAGCAGTTTCTCTGCTGTGCAGAGCGAGCGCGGATCTGGGCTCGGCCCCGCGGCGCTGCCCCGTCCAGCCCGGCCCCGGGGCCTGCGGTGGCGCTGAGGGCAGCGCCATGGCACCGCGGCCCCTTCCCGGACAGGCCCTCAGCGCGGCGCGCGGTCCCGGGGCGGCGATGGCAGAGCACTTTGTTCCCTAGGCTGAAGTCCCTGGTAGGTCGTTTTTGTATCCCCGGGTATGTTATTTAACTAGCGGTGTTGTGGTTCTCGCGGGGCGGCAGTAGGTGTCCCGAGTCTGGTTTGCTTCGCGTGGCTGGGCTGCGAGGTCTGGTGGGGACGGGGTTGGTTATGCCGGGAGGCCGTGGGAAACCGCCGGCTGCTGCCCACTGTACCGGTCATCCTCCTCCTCCTCCTCCTCCTCTGGTGTTGTCTCTGTAACGTATGGTGAGATGCCGTCAGCTAGAGTGTCTGAGTGGGTCCTCGTGTGTGCTGGTGATGCCATGTAGATGAAGCCACTGGTTGGGTGTGGACTCATCCTGTTGAATAAACTGCTTAACTTTTCTCAAAAACGTTGTCTGTGGTTTCACAAGGTTTTTGCCTCTTCCCTGTGCTTCTTCCCCATCCCTCATCCCATGGGTGCTCAGCGGCTGCCTTTGTGTGTGTTTGGATGAGCCACGGAGAGCACAGATGGGCTCTTTCAGCTCTGGGCATATGGTGCAAACACAGGAAAGAAGGATGTAGGTCAGTAAAAAAACCCACCCACCACCTCCAAGGGGTTTGCTGCCCATTTTCAGTGAGGCAGCAGGACCTGTGCTGATCTGTGCCAGCCGAGATGTCCCCCCACGGGGGGAGCCCCCTGCCCTGCCACAGGGGACACGTCACACTCTGCTCCGGGAAGGGGACCGTGCCCAAAATGCACGAATGAAGGCAGACGAAAGCAGATGTCAAAATGAGCTTTAAGCAGAGATTATTTAGTACTTGCTCAGTGGCAAATGGGACAAGAGTGATGATCTCCTCCCAAAGGGAAGGCGCGCAGGAGTGAGGGGGTGGCACGGCCAAGGGGACAAACCAAGCCCCTTCGGGCCCTGGGCAGCGGATGCGTGTGGGGGAACAGGGCCCTGGCCAGGTCCCTGAGGGTGCCAGGTGTGTGCCGGCTATGTGCGGCACTCGGGAGGCCTCTGCGGGGTGTGTGACAGGCGTGCAAGGTGTGCCCCAGCTGTGCTCGGTGCCCCTCTCGCCCCGCGGCGGGCGGGGCCGGGCCCGGAGTGTCCCCGCGGTGTCCCCGCGGTGTCCCCGCGGTGTCCGCCCGCCGCCAGCAGGGGGCAGCAGCGCCCCGCGCCCGGCCGGGCCGAGCGACCCGCGGGGGGACCCGGCCTTGCCTTCTCCTTTTCCTTTTCCTTTTCCTTTTCCTTTTCCTTTTCCTTTTCCTTTTCCTTTTCCTTTCCTTCCCTCCCCAGCCGCTGCCCCCGCTCGGCTCCATGTCGGGCACTGCCGTCGCTCCGGGGAAAGGCGCTGCGCGGGCTGTCACTGACTGAACTGAAATTAATACCTGAACTGTTTCTCTCCAGAGGGTCCAGTTACCCGGCTGAGGTGTAACAATCATTAACTCTGAGTGTGAACAATAAATTGAATGTATTTATTAATTTCTATGGGCCGCATGCAGTGTTTGCATTTAAATTACCTTTCCACACTGCTGCGCGCTGACACGTGTGTTGATTTCCTTCTCAAGTTAAAAATACCTTTTGACTGGTGAGTGTGTGTAAGCACTTCCTCGTCTGCTGCACTGGAGTGCTGCTGGGCAGCTGCTCCGTTCCTTGCCCAGCCCATCGGAGCAAGGTGGGCTTTGGGGCTCCAGGAACCCGTGGCTGGCAGGTGCCCGCAGTGCCCTGGCAGCAGACGTGGGTGCTGCGCCCGGTCAGGGTGCACCGAGTCGCCCTGTCCCCATTTGGGGTTCTGCTGTGGGGTGCAGGGCACGGAGCAGGGGCTGCAGGAGCCTGGCTGTCCCCTCTGAGCAGAGGCTCTCCCAGGGGCTCCGGGAGCTTGGAAGCGATGGTGGTGTCTGAGGTGGGTGCATGGTGGGTCTTGCTGATGCCCCTTGCTGGGAGATACCATGGCACTCTGGGCATGAGCCAGGTGATAAAAAAAGACGAGGAGGTAAAATCATGCACCTGTGTCTGCCTCTGTGAGCAACTGGGTGAATAGAAGACCCCTGACAGAGCTGTGTTGTGTGTGTCCAAACTGCAGCCCGTCACAGGGTGGAAGGTGCTCACAGCAGGGCAGCTCTGCGGCGTGGTTGTCTCCACGGAGAACTCGCTGAGAGCGCCGCTGTGGAGCGGGGCCGGGGCCGGGGCCGGGGCTGGGGCTGGGCTGAGCAGGAGCAGCCGTGGTGCCACACGGAGCACGTGGCAGTGCCTGAGGGCCACAGCAGGGCCTGTCTGGGCTCTGGACAAGGGTGTCTGGGGAAGCAGCAGCTCCCAACAATTCCTTCTCGGTGACTCTGGCTTTCTTCTTCTGGATAAACGGTGTTTCCCTGTGCAGCACCAACTTCTCCCTAGATGAACCACACCCCTGTGAGATGGCACGTGGCAGGATGAGGGCTGGGTGGCAGAAGCTGGCCACTGGTGAGGAGAAGTAGCCCAGCACTTGCTTTTAGCTCTGAGACTGCTCCTGGGCTGATGCTGCCAGGGCTGGAGCAGGACAGTGCTGGAGTGTGGCAGTGCCAGGCCTTGCCTCTGCCTCACCAGGACCTCGTTCAACACTAGAACCCTCTGAGGTGCTGAAAGGAACTCTCAGCTTCCTCCAGTCATCTCTGGGGTAGCCGACCGCCAAGGAATGCTCTGTGGATGACTTGCCTTTAACTTGGACAGGTCCAGCAGTTCAATACTTGGATGGATCCAAGAGCCGCTCCCTCTGTGTGCTCCAAGGGGCACCTAAGGGCACTCTGGCACCTGTCACACTCATCGCTAATGAAGGAAAAAATGACATAGAAATGAAATGTAAAGGAAATGATGCAGAACTTAGTGATTAGTGCTTTGAACTTGGACTCGAAGTGAAGCAAGTGCTCTCAGTCCTGCTGACTGAATCAAATAATCCAAATTACTAATACATTTTAGTACTTTTTTTCCTGTGCAAAGACATTAAAGTGCTTTTAGCAAATGAGGTAAAGATTTTCCATCCATGTTTAAAACTAAGAGTACTGTGCTGTGGGTGCCCAGAGCCTGCTGTGAGCTCATGGCAGGGACTCTGCATGGCAGCCCTGTCCCTCCTGCGGCCTCGGAGTCCCACTGCCCAGGAATGGCTCTGCCAGGGAATGGCTCTGCCCTGGGAATGGCTCTGCCTGGGGATGGCCCTGCCAGGGAATGGCTCTGCCAGGGAATGGCTCTGCCCTGGGAATGGCTCTGCCCTGGGAATGGCACCGGTGCACAGCCATGGGCCACACTGGGGAGCCAGCATGGAGCCCAGGGTGCAGAGAGGAGCATTCCTTCCCAGTGAGAGCCAGGGCCATGTGGGGTGGTCTGGGGCAACCTGAGGGTAGCAGCTCACCCCAGGCATCCCAGTTCAAAGGGTTTTTGCAGCCCCTGCTGCTGTTTCAGGTCAGATATGGCTGCAGGTCCCTTTGGGCAGCAGCTCTGACTTGCCTGGAGCTCCCTGGTCTTGTGAACATTTGAGAGATGCTCTGTTGCATTGGCTTTGTTGCTGAGGGTGTATATTTATTGCATCCTCATTGCTTGTGGCTGGACCATGCCCGTGTTGGGCCATTTAGTGCCCTTTTTCCTGCCTGATCCCCTCTGCCCGTGGCACCCTCGGTGTCTGGGGCTGCCCAACAGCTCAGCCCCCTGGGGCAGGGCAGCAGGAGTGACCACAGCCCCAGGGATGTGGCAGAGATTTTCCCAGGTGGGTGTGCGTGTGTTTGGAGACATTCCCTGTGAGCATATGTTTAATTTCCCGTGGAGAGGAGAAAAGACTTGCCAGATGAGATTGATTCTCAAAACTGGCGAAGTGTTTTTCAGATGTCAGTTCCCCTGGCCCTGCCCAGTGATAGCTCATCAGCCGTGGGAGGGACAGTACTGGCACCAGCCAGTGCTGCTGTGGGACGTGCCGGGTTTTGGTACAATTTGGTTTCAATTTTAATATTTTTCTTTGAATGTTCCCCTCCCTGCTCCAGCACAAGCCAGAGCAATGTCCCCATCTCCCTGGAGTGGAGCCCTTCCCTTGGCTGCCCGTGCTGACGTGGTGGGTGTCTGCAGCGTTCCTGGTGCCCTGCTGTGCCCAGCCCCCTGCCCACCTCTGGGCTCGAGCAGGACCTGGAGCAGCCAGGGCTGAGTGAGCCACTCCCCTGGGGAGGTTGTGCTGTATCCCGAGCCTGAGCCGGCTGCAGGCACAGAATGAAAATAAGAGTATTTCCCCAACTTTTGATAACTTTTTTATTTCCCCTTAATATACAGCTACAGCCTCACTATAGAAACACTGGAAAGCAGACTTTAGCAGGCCTGAGAGACTGCAGTGTTATCCATCTTCTGCAAGTACTGTGGAGCAGTTGGAAACCTTTTTATGATCACAGCTGAGCTGGAAAATAGCACCACATTCCTGTTCCCCTTTGGGATCACTTCCCTTGCTTGTGGGGTGGAGGGCAGCAGCTGTTGAAGCATTTTGGTTTAAGTGTTCCATGAGATAAAAGTGTAATTTGCTGGATTTTAAGTATCTCGTGCATCAGATCAGCATTAAGCATTGCAGGTAAACCAGCCTTGCTCTGTTCCACAGAGATGCCTCTTCCCTCCCCAGGAATCTTCCAGAGACTTGGGCTTGGAATCCTTGATGCTGCAAAATCAGTGGAGGTTTCTGTGTTGGAAATGAAGCTTTGGCTCTGGAGCAAAACTTATCCCAGGCCTTTAAATCTAATAACACCCTCCTGACAGCATCCAAAGGCCAGGCACCCTCTGACAGCTCCTAATTCCACTCATCAGCGTGAGACTCATCTCTGGACATGCGAACGTCTCCAGTTCTGTCTAACAAAGATAAATTTCTTAATTAAGATACCCAGCTGCCTGGGGCACGTGGAGATTTCGATGAGCGTGAGCGTGGCTGGGAGCTGGTGCAGATCCTTTGGCTGCTCTTCCAGGGAGCTCGTGCAGTGAGGTGGGGATGGGCCCGGGTGGGGCTCTGCAGCCTGGAGAGAGCCCTGTGCTCCCTGTGACACTCCCCCAGGGAAGGGCTGTCATCAGTGCTGGTCACCAGTGCTGGTCACCACCCCAAGCCCTCCTGTCCTGCTCAAAGCTAACGAGCTTGTTTCCCTCCTTGATGTGTCTCAGCTGACAAGAAAAACTGTCCTTGGCAGCCTTACCCACCCCCTACCTGCTGCTGCTGAGCACTAATGAAACTTGTGTTGAATTTCTGTCTCTAAACTGTTGTTGCATCCATTTTTTTCATCCCCTTCAAGAGAACCTTTATAAAAATAATATGTTTAGCAGTGACTGGGCAAGTGCTGAAGCTGGCAGAGCCGTGCCACGGAGCAGGGCAGCTCTGGGCTTGTGGGGCTGTGGCAATGGCCGAGGGGGACGAGGCTCTCAAGAAGGCTCCAGGGTGAGATGCAGCCTTTTTTTTTTTTGAAAGAAAGAAAGAAATTAAGTCTTACATAAGTCAAAACGTCTGCTAGTGCATGACTAATGCCTTCCCTCCTCCCCGGTGTGGCAACTGAAGTCCATGGGAATTATATAAATGATTGTTTCCTGTAAGGAGTTATACATTGTTCACAGGGCCTTTGGGGACGAGCCTCGTGTTCAGGCACCCTTCCCTCCTGCTCTTTGCTCGTGGCTTTGGATCCAGCTGATCCTGGCCCCGCTGCACTGCTGCCCTGAGCTGACAGCAGCAAAGCCCAAACACTGGCCCTGGCCCAGCTGGTGCCAGGGTGGGCTTATTCCTGCCAAAGTCAGCTGAACTGGACAATTACCTGTGTGTAAAGCTGAGGTTATTGATGTACAGTGCTGACAGCTGAATTAGCTGAGTGCTGGGCTGTGGGTGTGCCCAGTGTGGCAGCCTCCAGTGATGCTGCTGTGCCCTCCAGACCACCCTGCCTGACACTGGGGTGCTGGTGCCTTCCCCAGGACAGGGCTGATGGCCGTGACGGATCCCAGGACCTGCGTCCCTTTGGTGTGAGAACGTGTTGGTGAGTGCTGGCCTGCCTGAGGGGAAGTGCAAGGAAATGTTTTACAGACCCAACAGCCAAAGCAGCCCCCAGATGTGGTTTTATTCTCAGAGCTTCCCCGTTCTGGCAATGCTACTCTGCAGCATCTTTATCACTTTGCTCACTAGTTTGCCTCTTGATTCCAATTTAAACCTTGGGTGGTGGCCTCTGCCCAGCCCAAGGCTCCAACCTCCCCACGTCCGGCTGGAGTCCTGGGGGTGTCAGGAACGGGGCTAACTCACTTCTGTGCTGCATTTTTATTGATATGTCTTGAGTTTTGTTCTCGTTTCCCTGCATGGATCTCTCAGTTCTGGACACTCTGGTCAGAGCAGGAGGAGCTGCTGGGTCCAGCAGAGGTGATGGATGGATGCAGGGTGTCTCTCACCTTCCAAACTCTGCACCAGGCCATGCTCTGGGTTTCTGCTTCCCATGGTCTGGGACATTAACTGCTGCCAGAATTACTAATAGGCTTCTGCTTTTAGCCTGAGTGCTGCAGGCTGCTGCTCCAAGGTGGAAATCATGGAGTCAATTAAGTAATTACCTGGTGTTTCAGCTGCCAGCACTCGAGGGGTTTTGTTTTTCACCACTGGCATCAATCCCTACACACATCTCACCCCAGACTCATCAGCAGTGCTCTGTGCACTACTAGAGCAGGCTGCAGCGCCATGGATGGGCTGGAGCTGCTTTTTCTGCAGGTGTTCTGGTGACAAATGGCTCCTCCTCCCTCTGTTTAGTCTCACTGTGGCACATAAATCCAGGCATAAACAGGCTAAGCTGAGCTGGAGCCAAAATTGCCTCCTCATAGTTCTCTTGTTCTGACAGTTTCACCCTCGCTTGGCTGATGAGCAGCAGCTCACCAGTGAAATGCAGAGTGAGCTGAGCTGTAGGTGACACACAGTGGCACGAGGAGCAGCCAGAGGCTCAGCTGAGGCCCTGTGATCCAGGGAAATACATCTCCAGTGGCTCCTGGGACTCATCAGCATCTTGGTGAGACAGTGCTGGAAGAGCTGGGGACTGCTGGAGTGCACTAATGAGCAGGGATAGGGCTGGTGGAAGGCAGGATGGATCCCTGCCCTCAGGCACCTCTGGGCAGAAAGTCCAGGGGCACAAGTTCATAATCCATGGTAAAGCCTTGTTGGTGAAAGTTGTGTTCTTAATTAAACCAGAGTTGGGAAGTGCTTGAGGGGGCCAGAGCCCCATGAGGGGCGCTCCAGACTCTCTTGCAGTAATTAAGGGGGAGCATAAATGAACCTTCATTGGAGCAGGGGAGTGCTTGGGGAATGTCTTACCCTGGCACAGGGATGGAGTGGAGGGAGGTGTGCTACTCTTGCATTGCAAAGGCTGAGAACTGCTTAATGTTTAGGAACAGGGGAAGGCAGCAATGAAGTGATAAATACAGCAGCAGAACAACCCAAACAATTTTTAGCAAAGTAATGAAGTCCCAGCGATGGGGATTTTGGTGGCAAATCAGCAGCCATATGGCACAAGGGACTGGGAACAACTTGTATCCAAACTCTGCTCCCGAGTCCTGCAACTGAAAAAGGCTAAATCTGTGCAGGAGAGCTGGAATGTCAACTAAGAAACACTTCTATTAACGTATGGACTCTCTTGCCTTTGGATTTCACCTGATTTACCCAAGAACCAAACAGCCAAAGAGTGACTCCAAGGCACAATTCTGGCAATGGAATACACTGTTGGGAGACAGTCAAAGAAAATGGAAGGTATTACAGACCTACCACTGTGTCTGAGTGTGCATGGATTATCAGTGTGGGAGTTTTTACACTGGAGTGGTTTGGAGCTACTGAGATTACTCACGATTTTTATAACATTTATAGGATCAGCATCAGTGTCCAAATGGGAGGTATCTGCATGTGCAAAACAACCTCTCTGAAACGTCAACCAGTGTTGCTGTGGCAGGAGGCCAAAACCAGCAAAGGCCAATTCACTGCTGGCTCATTCTTTGGCTCTGTGTCCCTGTCCCAGGTCAGGGCTGTGCCAGTTCATCTGCTGCCTCCTCTCCCCAGGCTGCCTGTCCAGCAGCCACTGTCAATTCATCCTGCCCTCTGGTCAGGCCCAACTCAGTCACCACTGGCTTACTATGAAATGCCCAGAGTGATTTTACTCATCGTGTCCATCTTAAAGCACTCCAGGACAAAGTTTAAATATTATTTCTGGCTCCTTTGGCTGCTAACTCTCACAGCATTTTCATGGAAGTTTCCATGCTGCTCTGTAGAACTGTAAGATGCTTTTCACTGATTCATGTTGGCCTAAAATCATTGCAGTAGACTAAAAAACAAAAAAAGAAAAAAGGATTTCATTTGTGCTCTCAAGTAATTTCTGTGTGAATTGGCCAGACACTTGTGGAGCTGTGGCACAGCCAAAGCAGCAAAGGTTGGGTGTGAGGTACCTGCCAGCACAACCTCTGCTAGGGCGATAAATTCGCTTCAGCACATGGGCTGGGGACATTTTGACTAATGAAAGGTTGTTAGCATGTCCTGTGGTCTTTTGTGCTTGGAAGGCTGCGACTGAGGCCCTCGGCATGGCTGGCTGCACACGAGGCTGCTGTGCTTGGCTCGCCAAGGAAACGGCAGAGGGGTGGTAGGACCACTGCTGAAACAGAGGCTTTTAGCCAGAAACTGATGAGAGGAAAGAAAAACCAGCACCTCTGAATCCGCCTCTGCAGTCTGTTGTCTTTGAATATGGCAGTGCAGAAAAGCAGCAGACACTGCAGGGCTGACCCCACGGCCCCTCGCCAGCGCTCCGACACCTCGCTCCAGGACATCCTCTGGCTGCTCCAGGACACCCTCGGGGTGCTCCAGGACATCCTCTGGCTGCTCCAGGACACCCTCTGGCTGCTCCAGGACACCCTCTGGCTGCTCCAGGACACCCTCTGGGTGCTCCAGGACACCCTCTGGCTGCTCCAGGACATCCTCTGGCTGCTCCAGGACACACTCTGGGTGCTCCAGGACACCCTCTGGCTGCTCCAGGACATCCTCTGGCTGCTCCAGGACACACTCTGGGTGCTCCAGGACACCCTCTGGCTGCTCCAGGACACCCTCTGGCTGCTCCAGGACACACTCTGGGTGCTCCAGGACACCCTCTGGCTGCTCCAGGACATCCTCTGGCTGCTCCAGGACACACTCTGGGTGCTCCAGGACACCCTCTGGCTGCTCCAGGACACCCTCTGGCTGCTCCAGGACACACTCTGGGTGCTCCAGGACACCCTCTGGCTGCTCCAGGACATCCTCTGGCTGCTCCAGGACACACTCTGGGTGCTCCAGGACACCCTCTGGCTGCTCCAGGACACCCTCTGGCTGCTCCAGGACACACTCTGGGTGCTCCAGGACACCCTCTGGCTGCTCCAGGACATCCTCTGGCTGCTCCAGGACACACTCTGGGTGCTCCAGGACACCCTCTGGCTGCTCCAGGACACCCTCTGGCTGCTCCAGGACACACTCTGGGTGCTCCAGGACACCCTCTGGCTGCTCCAGGACATCCTCTGGCTGCTCCAGGACACACTCTGGGTGCTCCAGGACACCCTCTGGCTGCTCCAGGACACCCTCTGGCTGCTCCAGGACATCCTCTGGCTGCTCCAGGCCTGCACCTGGTTGTGGTGGTTTTGGCTGGGGTAGAGTTAATTTTCTTCCCAGTGGCTGATATGGAGCAGCGTTTGGGATTTGTGCTGAACACAGTGATTACAAATAGAGATGTTTTTGCTCCTGCTGAGCAGGGCTCACCCAGAACCAAGGCCTTTCCTGCTCCTTGTACTGCCACGCTGGCAAGGAAGCTGGGAGTGCATGGGAGGCTGGGAGGGGAAACAGCCAGGACAGGTGATCCCAACCGACCCAAGGGATATTCCAGACCACAGGACATCAGGCTCAGTACACAAGGTGGGGGTCACTGGAGTTTGTCTTCCCAAGGAACTGTTACACGTGCTGGAGCCCTGCTGTCCTGGAGGTGGCTGAACACCTGACTGCCCATGGAAGGTAGGGAATTAATTCCTTTACTTTGCTTGTGTGTGTGGCTTTTGCTTCACCTATTAAACTGTCTTTATTTCAACCCATGAGTTTTCTCACTTTTGCTCTTCTGATTCTCTTCCCAGTCCCACTGGTGGGGGAATAGGCGAGTGGCTGCGTGGGGCTTGGATGCTGACTGGGGCTAAACCATGACAATGTGGGATCTTTTTGTTCCAAAAGTCTCAACATCAGACTAAATTTAGTCCTGTAGAAATCAATAAATGGTTGCCAACTTTAACACAAGGGCAGAAAAAGGTCAATGTTGAATATTTCTGAACAATCTTACCCGTGGTTTCAGGTTCTTCTCCTTTCCAGTTGGGAATGACATGATGAGAAACTTTCCACTGCTTTAAATATTAAGGAATCTCTGAAAATACTTAGAAACAATTAACTCAAAGTGTTCTCTGGTCTGGGGTTTCATGTTTTCTTTTGAAGTACAGTATGTTCTTCTGCTGATTTTTCATCCAATCTACATGCTGGTGCCCCAGAGGCTTGTTCCTGTGGTGTTTGTACATCTATAATGAAGAATGTCCAGTGACACAGACATACAAGGCAGAGCCTGGTGGAGCGTTAGATTTTAGTTTCAAGATCCATGTACTAAGGGCAGCTGAGGACGAGCTGTTTGTCTGTCGGGGCGTGGAGGAAAACAACAGTCCTGCACGAGGCACTGAGCACCACGGGGGAACAAATACTCTTTACATTATTAAGTTGTGCACAACCAGCTGGGAATTATGTAAAACTCCACCTAAATATTTTGTCTCAACAACACAAGTGAAAATCAGTAGGTTTTGGAGATTTGCTTTGTGTCAGGCTGCTCCACTTCCTACTAAGCTTTTCCATACATTTCTCTGCTAACAGAACAGGCCAACAAGTTTATGAAAATGCAGTTGGGACCTCCTGGTATTTTAATTTAAATGAGTATTTCAGGGGCTTGGGAGGAGGAGATATGTTCTCTGTTTTGGTGTTCTGAGTGTAATAACTTGGTCGTTCAGCAAGATGAACCAGTTTGTTCCTGCTGCAGCGAAGCCCGCAGTGCCAGCAGAGCAGCGGGAAGCGTTCCCGCGGGGGAGCAGAGCCGTCCTGCCTCGGGATGCGCTGGAGCGGCTCCAGCCGGGAGCGCCGCGCCGGCCAGGCTGCCGGGCAGCGGGGCACGGCCGGGGGCTGCCGGGGGCCCTGCCCTGCTGGGACAGCCCAGAGCACCGCATCCCAGCGGGACGGCGCTCACAGACCGCCGGGCTGCGCGCCGGGGGCTAAAGGGACCGTCCTGCCGCGCGGCCTGAGGAGGCGGATGCTCTCCAGCCTCCGCAGTGTGCAGGATTCAGGAGAAAGCACAGATTTTCCAGGGGTCTTTTGTATGGTGCTTTTACCGTGGAAATAGTTTAAATTGTGTTTTATTCAGCAGCGGTCTGTGTGGATGGTGCTTGGCTGCAAATTCACTGCCCTTCGCTCTTCACCAGTCTGCTTAAACAAAAAATAAACGTGTTGCTGCAGAAATGAACCCATGAACCCTCTGTGCCTATTCCTGGGTGAGTTAATTCCCACCCAACAAGCTCCTGTCAGAATGCGTGAACCAAGATCTGCCGTGTGCATGAGGGAACGAAAAGAACAGAAAATTTCAAGAGTTTGATACATTAATTAGGTCATGGCTGACAGAGAAAGCAGAAATGGATTCCTTAAAATGAAAAGAACAGGCACTTAAGTGGTAATGACACTATTCTGTAAATTCCAGCACTTTTGGCAAGGGGCAGGCCGTGATCAGATCCATTCAAACATATAAATTCAGAGATTCATCATGCCCAAGGCCAGCAGAGATGATTGTGATACTTCCTTCTGACCTTCTCCATCATGTGGGTCATGGACTACCTTTTATATGGATATATATGAGTGTTACTGAGTGTCAGTTGAGGGAGCTAGGCTTGATTCAAAAATTAGACTAGCTCAGATCAGGAGCCAAGAGCACGCAAATTGCACTGCTACAAAAAACTCATAGGAAAAATCAGGCACAAGTGCTCGCAGTTTTTGGGTAACAGCACGTGTGAGTCACCAGCAGCTGCAAAAGTGAAGGGCTTAAAACACACCTGGGAAATGAAGTAAGCAAGGGGAGGTAGTACTGTTCTGTAGAGTATTATAAAAAACAGTTAAATATATTTCACGTGTGTGTAAAAACCTCTGCTGCAGCAAGTTAAATCAGCAGGAATATTGTGCCAGTGTGAAGTGTGCCCGGGGGCCCGCCAGGGGAGCAGCACCTGCACACAGGGCTGGGTGGGCAGCGGCCCTCTGCAGTCCCAGCTGCTCCCAGGCGCTGCAGCTCGCTTTGCAACTTTATCCCGCGCCACTCGGGCAACGCGTTCCTCTCCCCCCGGCTCCGCGGCAATTATTAAACCTCCCGACAGCCCACGGGGAGCTCTCAGCTCTGATCGATACCTGCCGCTTCTGCGGCTTTCAGCCATCAGGCCGTGTATTTTTAGCCTGGGTTTTGCTGTCCCCTCTGGAATTCAGAGGCAGAGCCGGCCGTGCCCGGGGCAGAGGTGATGCGGGTGCTGCCCGTTGCCAGGGCAGCCCAGCAGGGCTGGGGAGGGAGGCTCCCATCGCAAAGGGCAGGCGCACCTGGGCGGAGCGCAGGTAACTGCACAGGGAGGGAGGCGGGTCAGCGTGTTTCCAAACCTCACCGACACGTCTCAGACGGGTTTTAAATTAATATCAGCTGGAAGGTACAGATGAGGACTCCCAGTCCATCCTATGGGATCCCTCAGACACATCTCGTTTGGCAGCCGAGTAAACCAGCGCTGGCAGCGGCTGTAAACCCTGTGGCATCCACAGGGAACAGCGATGGAGCTGCCGCGGCCAGCACTGCCGTGGGGTCTGCCTATTAATATCCATCCCGGACTCTGGAACTGCCCGAGCAGCTGTTTAATTAGGTTTCATCAGAAAGCGATCACGGAACGTTTTGCGGCTGTGACACAACTCCGCCCTCTGAAAAGGCACCGCAGCGGTCCGCGCCGAGGGCGGGCGGGCGGACGGACGGGCCCTGCGGCCCTTTTCCGG
>VWZW01007296.1:273712-312565 GCA_013397115.1 Edolisoma coerulescens | reverse complement strand
CGCTCTCGTTGCAGGCCGTGGATGATTTGCTGCGCTGTGGGATTTGCTTCGACTACTTCAGCATCGCCGTGATCATCCCGCAGTGCTCGCACAGCTGTGAGTGCCGCGGCCGGAGCGCTGCGGGGACAGTGGTCGCTCTTGCGGGACTTGCCCGGGCCCGCTGAAGTGGATGAACTTCCCGAGTGGGAGCTGAGGGCAGAGGCGGGCGAGCTGGAGTGTCCGGCGTGGCGAGGAGAAGGTTCTGGAGGGTGACCTAATTGCAGCCTTCCAGTGCCTGACGGGAGCCTGCAGGAGAGATGGAGAGAGGCGCTTGACAAGGGCCTGGAGTACCAGGACAAAAGGGAATGGCTTCCCGCTGACAGAGGACAGGGTTAGATTAGAGATTCGGAAGAAACTGTTCCCTGTGAGGGTGGGGAGGCCCTGGCACAGGGTGCCCAGAGCAGCTGTGGCTGCCCCTGGATCCCTGGCAGTGCCCAAGGCCAGGCTGGACACTGGGGCTTGGAGCAGCCTGGGACAGTGGGAGGTGCCCTTGCCCATGGCAGGGGTGGCACTGGGTGGGCTTAAAGGTCCCTTGCAGCCCAAACCATTCTAGGGTTCTGTGATTCTCTTTGTGATGGAAACTGGGAGGAGCTTTGGAAGATGGAAGCAGCCAGAACCTTCCCTCATGTAGTTCCTGCTGTAATACAAACATGTGGCATCTGGTATTCTTCATTTAAATATCTTTCTTACCATCTTGAGGGTGGTACAAATGCAAAGCTCTATGTGGAGAGCATTATGAACTCAAATTTTCCGTGCTGCTCCATATGCCCCAGGCGATATCTGCTGGAACCTGGCCCCAAGCAGTTTGCTGAAGCCAGATTAGGAGGGAAGTGTGTTGCCTTTTCTCACGTGGATGAAAATGCTTTTAATTGTTTGGTTCAGAAACTGTAGCACTTCCTTCAGTGAAGGGGGACATTGTAGTTTGGCAGTTAAGTTTAGCTTGGCAACACTGTCACCATTGAAACCAGCATGGGGAGCCACAAAACTGGAAATTCTCTGCACTTGCTGGTAGTACAGCCTGCCTGGGGCACAGTGGGGTTCAGAGGCCCTTACTTTTGAAAAGAATCTGTCTACTTTCTTTTTTCTTAACAGATTACACATTTACTTTCCCATGCAAACTGCAGAAGGTCCAAGTTTTCTACAATAGATCAAGATTTCTTGAAGTATTTTCCTCTCTCTTGTCTCTGTAACCTCTTCAGGTGATTGAGGTTGGACAACTGGAGCCAAAAGCCCTTTGCCTTTAATGAGTATTGTGAATGGATGACAATGAAATACGTCTACTTGCAAAACTTTTTGCTGATTCTCATTTTCTTAATCATCTATTTTAGGGCTTCTGGACATCTCTGTAATGTTTGCACCTGTAGCCACATAAAATTGCTCCTCTGCTCCTCCTTGGGTGCCTGGGAGTGTTCAGTAGCTCATGTGACAGTAGGTATTTAGCTGTCACAGTGGTTTGGGCTGTGTCCTTAGTGGCAGAACAGGTGTGCTGCTGGTATTTTTTTCACACAATAAGAGCATCTGAAGGTGAATGTCTTCTCTAATATGAACAGTGACTTGTGGCCCAGGGATTTCTTATACTCTTGAGTCTGAGAGGATGAACTTGGTCCTTGGGCCAGCATAGCTGAAAGGTGGGCAGGGGAGCACAGACATAAATGCTGAGAGCTTGTGTGATTTATTCTCCCTGAGGGAGCTGTGGCTGCCCTGGCTCTGAGCAGCAATCACTGCACACGTGGGCCTGGCCCACTGGAAGGTGCTGGGGTGTCAGATGCTGGCAGCCTGGATCTGCCACTTCATTGGTATTCATACAGTTAAAGTTTGTTTCTTTTCTGTATGGGTTTCTCACCCTGTATCACTTCTTGCTATATACGTAGTAATTCTCGAGCATTTAGATGGGTTTGTGGTTTTAAGGATCAGGTGGTGCATTAACACCAGTTTGGATGGGGCTTGGAGCAGCCTGGTCTAGTGGAAGGTGTCCCTGCCCATGGCAGGGGTGGGATGAAATGAGCTTTAAGGTCCCTCCCAACCCAAACCATTCTGGGATTAATTAATGCTTCTGCTGCTTTTCAGATGCATTCCCAGAGGGTGTATGAAATACAGACCTGTTTTGGGAGCTGCTGCTGAGTGTGTTCGGTGCTGAGACTCTGACCCTTAATGATCTAGTGAGGGAATGTCTTTTCCTGGAGAAGGATGAGACTTTTAAAATCCTTAAGTGGCTGTGAAAGCTCACAGATAAGTTGACAAAGTGTGACAATCAGAAGTTTACTGTGACAATATGAAGCTTATGGCATGTTTCACCACCAGTCTGTGGAGGCATCCTGTGGTGATAAGGTGACATTAAGCTGTCTCTCAGCATTTCAGTGCTGTCTCCCCTCCTTTTCAGCCTCTTCTTTCAACAACAAGTTGGCATTGTTTTGGAAAGGGGCAGAAGAGCCTGGGAAAAAGAGGGGATTGTGAGGTTGTCTGGGGCTATGCAGGAAGATGAAAGTGACCCCACATTAGTCATGTCAAGAACCCAGCACGGTGAGGGAGTGGGCAGTGCAAACACTGCTGCAGTGGGTGGTGGCTGACAAAGGTTTTCTGGTCTTGCACTGGGAAACAAAAGAAAATAAACACCAGCTTTAGACAGAGGAGCTGATATCTGATGTTGAAACAAGTTTGCATAAAATACGGATTTTTTTGCAACAATTCCATGGAAAAATGGTGTATTTTCAATATTTGTGTGTTGTGGAATAGCTTGCACATATTGTGCCATAAGGAAATACACAAGCAAGGATGTGGAACTGCATTTGGAAGAATGTCTGTTTCAAAGTTATGTATTTCCTTTTTCCAGATTGTTCCCTTTGCATCCGCAAGTTTTTGTCCTACAAAACGCAGTGTCCAACACGCTGTGTGGTAAGTGTGCTTTTTTGCTTTTGGTTTGGTATTTTTCCCTCGGTTTGTTTTTTATTTTTTGGTGGATCTCGGGAGCTTTTCCCTTTGGACTATGCCAGATAATTCTGATCACATGGGCAAAGTGGGGTGCTCTTGCATCTGGAATTCTCCTGTTTCAGAGGCACTCCTCTGTCAGTGCAGGCAGAAGGGGATGGAGCAACAGGCCTGGGCTTTGGCTCAGGGCTGTGTATACAGCCTGTCACAAAACATTCAACATTCATTTGTTAAAATACTCCATCATTTAAACCAGGAGTGCTGAAACATAAGCGCTTGATTGTCCGTGTGTGAGAGGCCTCATTTCATCTCAGGGCATCTGCAGGTGTCCACACCCCCCCGGGCTGAAGGTGGCTGAGCTGCCCCAGGGCAGGGGAGGCTGAACGTGCAGGGCACTGGGGGTGGGCTGTGGCTGCTCTGCAGGTGGCTTGGTACTGGGGTCTCACTTAAAGCCTTTTTTTTTG
This sequence comes from Edolisoma coerulescens, assembly GCA_013397115.1. NCBI lineage: Eukaryota > Metazoa > Chordata > Aves > Passeriformes > Campephagidae > Edolisoma > Edolisoma coerulescens. The sequence goes on along the minus strand of VWZW01007296.1, from coordinate 309,137 downwards.
GTTAAAGAGCACAGAATACAATTTTTTTCTAGGCCTTAATCTTACTTTTCACCTTGAGCTGATTGGGCTTTATCGACCTCAGAAACAGTGCCTAAAACCAGTGAATGGTGCTTCAGGAATATTGGCAAAATAGAAGTAATTTTGGTCTGTGTTCTAAAGCATGAAACAGATGAGACTTTTCAACACTAGAAAATGTACCTATTTGTATCTTTGCCAGTTTTTAAACGTTAAACATTTAAACATTAAACAAGTGGAGACTACTTAATAGAGTACATTTTACTACCACCTGCTTAAAACTTACAGGTACTGGTATGAGAAACTAATAAAAGCTTTGTTAAAAAGAAGAGCAGAGAGAGTTGCAGTGAGATAAAAATCAGAAGTTGTTTAAAAATAATGAATTGAATGCACAAAGGCATCTCATAATTCATATTTTCGTTCCATAATCAGAAGATTAATATTTCCCTTCATCAGTTTTCACGCTTTGTTGCTTAAGGTTCTTACCACCTTCAGAAGATCCTTGGTTTGGTTTTCAAAATTATTAGACCTGTGCTACAATAAACCATTGTTGGAGCCTGGGCACACTGGGCTTTGTTGCTTTAGCTTTATGCTTTGTTTTTATCTATTACCCCAGACTTAAGTTTTCAGGCAGTTATTTTAATATGAGATATTTTGGGGGAAGAAATGTTTACCTGTTAAGCATCTTAATTCCTGTAGCACTTTAGTGGAGGTAGTTGAGGTGTCGAGCCAAGAAACAAGTTATTGATCACTTGAACATCTTCTGGGCACTTGCTGTTTTCACTGCATTTGAATGTTTGTTTAGGGGTTTTTTTGATTTTCTTTCTTTCTTTTTTTAATAGGCAGTCTCAGAATCTGACTTGAAAAATAACCGGATTTTAGATGATCTAGTGAAGAGCTTTAATTCTGCAAGGTATTTATGTAGTTCTATGGCTACTCTCTCTGTCTTGGCAGCTGGAAAGGTGTGACTGTGTGTGACCAGGCTCAGAGGCCAAGGAGAGGAGCAGTGTGAGAACTGAGCAAAAAAATTGTGGTGTAACAGAGGCATTGTCAAAGATGAATGTTTACACTTTGCAAAAGTCCTGCAGTGTTCGAGCCCAAGTTTGCTGTCCACTCAAGTGATGTGGAGGTTTCACAAGCTTATTTTGGTTCTGCTTCTGGTTAGCTGCTCTGGAAGTTACAGTCTCTGCCAATGTGCAGGAAGTCAACAGGTATGTCAGGATTCTGTGGGAGAAATAATGGTAATAAAGATTTTCTTTGAAGATCCCATGTGTGCAGGGGAAATTCTGATTAGAAGGATTTTGTCCAGTGGTAATGGTCACCTTGCAAAAGCATTCTCTCAGTGAAGTCATTGCCTGGGAAAAATAGAGGTACTGAGAGACTAAAAATGTGAGTTTTCTTGAGTAAGGAAAGTAATGGAGTGCTGTGCTTTCACCTTAGCTACTTTTCTGTTTGTTTTTAATTCATTTTTGAGCTTCACATCCCTTTAAAAGACAGGAACAACAGAATAAATATGACTTTGTACACTCTCGCCACAGTAGATACATGAAGCTCCTTGTATTATCTGTCTGTTTTCTTTTGATGAGAAGCAACTCAGTGGTTTGCTGGGAATTCTGTGGATATTCCTGTCTCTATAGGAGACAAATGCACTTTCATCTTTTTCACTGAAATTAACTTGGAGCTGGAAGTCAATGAGACTTTTGGCTTTGTAAGTGACAAGAAGCATAGTTCAGTTGATGGCTTTGTTTCATCAGAGAATTTTTCTCTGATGAAGATCATAGAATGTAGATAGATCTAATCTGCTATATGACCACCACTAGATTCAATTGATTTATTTGAGTAATTTAAATCCTACAGTTCCATTGTTTCAGCTTGAATTTTGGTACTTCCTAGTGATAAATGGATTACTATTTTTTTTGTTAATGCCTAATTTTGTAGGGAACAAGTAGTGCTGACTTGGATCCATTATGATATTGAATCTTAAATGTTAATTTTTTTGGACTGCTTTAATGGATCAGTATAAATCTTACCAGTGAGAGTAGTTCAATAACCTTTCCTTTTGTGACTTGGAGTTCAATCAATTTCTCACATGAAGTTAGATCAGTAGGATTGTGGAGCCCAGTCTGGTGTGGGTGGAGGGAACCAGTGCGGGGCACGCTCCGGGTCTGGGTGGGGAAGGCTCCCTGCTGGCTGCTGTAATGGGGCAGGCTCCTGGGGGATGCAGGCAATGGTCAGTGTGGGGTCCAGGGGCTGGGCACCCGAGGCTGGCTCTCTCCCCTGGGGCTGCGCACACCCTGAGCTGAGGGGACACTGCTTGGCCAGGGAGCATCACGTGGGATGAGTATCATTAAATCACAGCAGCGTTGCTGTGTTCTGCCCTGGTGATGTTGGAACAGGACAAATCTTCTGTCCCTCCCCTCCTTCTCCATCTGCTTTGTTCCCCCTTGGCTGTCCCCAGAACCAAACCCGAAGTCCAGGGGTTGAAGAGCTCAGCGTGTTTGAAAGATCAAGTATGTTCTCACTTGACTTTGAGCCTCGGGTAGTTTGATGTTTATGAAAATTAGGCCTTAAATCTTCTCAGCGTTTCACAAAGGGCAAACCCATTTCTTAAGTCAGGCCTGGAGGGGAAGGAAATGGTAATGTTGGTGGCACTTAGCAGAGTGAAAGCTGTGCTCCAAGGTCAGCCTGTGCAGGGAATGGGAATCGTTCCAGCCAGAGCCGAGTGCTGCTCCCGTTTGCGCTCTGCTCAGCGTTAGGTGTTTGCAGGAGAGCTGGGTGTGAGATGCAGAGATCCTGGATCTGCTCGGGGGTGACGTGTGGGAGTGCAGCTCCCTCCCTGTACAGGGGGGGTCTCCTGTGTCCCGGTGGGGGTGGGGGTGTCCTGTGCCCCGTTATGGCCGGGGGTGTTTTGCTGTGAGAGGGAGAGGAGCGGCTCTGACCGGGCTCTGTGCAGTGCCCTGCTGAAGGGCACACCCCACCCCAGCGGGGCAGGGCCTTGGGGGGCATTGCCCTGAGCAGTTCTCTGTTCCCTCGCCTGTCTGTGCTCTGGGGCAGAATTCATGGCTCTGGCCAGGCCAGGAGGAAAAGATGAGGAGCAGTATTTGCACCAGCTGTCCTTAATGAAGAGTTCTTCTATCAGTTGCAGTGAGACCAGTATCTTCAAAAACAATGTGTAAAGTTTTGTGTCAAGTGTAAAGAATTGATTTCATTGCCCTCTACTAAAGAGATTATTTTGATAAAATGTCAGTTCCTGCATCACCTCGTTAGAAAACTTAGCAATAGAAATTAGAGTTACACTTGCCTAAGTAGAAAAGTAGTAGTCCTTGCTGAAAAGAATCTCTGCTTTTCTTCATACATAGGGAAGAAAAATATTTTTACTTTCAAGTTTATCTCTGTTTCCTAGTCAGGGTTACTTGACAGGTAGTGAGTCAGAGGAATAAACACATCGACTCTGGGTGCCCGAGAGAGCAGGTGCTGTCATTGCTGATACACCGATTGAACCTCCAGCAGGAATGCAAGAGGAATTTCAAGGAGATACATTGCCTTTAGTGCAGTTGGGACTGTCCTGTGTGAGTTCTTCCTAGGAAGATTCACAGCTCTGGCTCTTCCTTGGAGTTTATTTATGTGGAAGCCCTAGATTCCCAACAACTTGCTGCATTGCTGCTTCAGCAAGAGAGAAGTAAATGGACCATAAAATAGGAACCAGGATCCTGATGAAGGACACTTAGTTTTTGTGGGTGTTACAGATCTGAAGGAAGAAGTGTGGGAAGCTATTTATGCTGTTATTGAAGCAGAGGGAGGGTGTTAGGAAACCATCCATCTTAGTTAAACAGGTGGTTTTTAACTCCCTGCCCTAACCCCACTCAGCAGCTGAGGAGGATGGGTCTCGCAGGAGGGTTTGGGCAGTGGCTGTTGTGGTGGACCTGGGCTCGCTGACACCTGGCTGATTCCTCTCTCAGCCTTCCAAGGGAAGGACGCTGCTCTGCTCATAAACTGAGTGTTGCCAGCTGTGCTGCAGTTACTGCTTTGTGCCAGGAAGGTAAAATTCTGTCAGCTCGGACCTCTCAGAGCTCACAGCAGTCTGCTAAATTCTTGAGATTATCACAGGTGACATTGAGACCAAACAAAACTTTGTACACAAAATGCAGAGCTTTTTGAAAACCACGTAGGACTGAGGTTTGCCGTAGGATCAGCTCCCAGGCGAGCCGAACAGGCTGGTGATGGCAGAGGCTGGACCCCTCCACCACTGCAGGCTTCCTCTGGGCTTGCTGAGTGATGGATGAGTCTTCCAGTCCAGTCGTGCTTGTCCGAATCTGTCCAATAACAACTGTCAGAATTTCTGTGATTAGTGAGAAATTTGAGTAATTCACTGTGGTGCTGAGGGAGGGGGTGGCAGGTGACGAAGTGCTGTTAGAGAGCCCAGGGCTGTGCGAGGAGAGTCCCTGTGCCCTGGTGCTTCCATCCCTGGGGCTGGGCTGTGGGACCGTGAGATGTCATCACCCAGCTGCTCAGGAGCCCAAAATCCCACATCCTGGGAGAAACCAGCAGGGGACTGCTCCTTCCTCTTTTGCCTGCAGTACTAGCATTTTCTGTGTTTTCACACCCAAAAAAGTGTGTGTTGGCAAACAAGTTTTCAAGTTCTCATCCTAGTGTTCTTTCCCCTAATTCTGTGCCAAGATCAGATCCCTTCAGAAAGTCTGTTCCTAAGTCTTTATTTTTTAATATGAGGAAAAGCTCCCTAGGATTATTTTAAATCACTGATGTAATTAAAGCAACGTTTGTTATCAAATTATTGTTAGGATGGATTGAGTTTTGTACTGTTTTTCCCGTTTCTCTCTGTTTTAGACCAGGTCATATTTTATTGAGCCTACTGTTACTACAGAATGTGAATCAGAATCTGTTTGATTTTCTCTCTTCTGGCTCCCTTTGTACAAAAACAACACCCTTTGTGTGAAGTGAGCTGGTTCTCCTTGGATAATGTGTCTTGTTGGGCCTCGTGGCTTCAGGAGAGTGCTGCAACAAAGAAGTCTATGGTAGTGCACGTTCTGTAGGGGCATTGCTCACAGTCCCCTCCTTTTAAAGGAGCAGGAATCCAAATTATTTCAGCTGTTATTAAGCGTTCCCCAGTTAAAGACTTTGCAGGATGAGGATCCACAGCTGTGCTGCTTTCCCTGGCTGTTGTCACCTCAGTTGCAGGGAAGTGTGTCACATCAGTGTGTAAAGCCACGGCATCTGATCACAGAGCACGTGCTGGCTGAGCCCTGGAATATGGCAGTGCCTGCTGCTGAGTCCTTGCTCCAGGAGCCTCTGTAACAGCTGGGTGACGTTGTTTGAGGTGCTTTGGCCTGAAAAGGGTCTGCTGTCATCCTTAAGTAAGGGGGAAAACTCCTTGGTTTCTACTGCATTCCATGTGATGTTTGAGAGGCATGTTAGTGTGTTTGCGAAATGCAATTTACTTAGTTTGGAATCAGGAAGATGGTGCTTAGGTTCTGCAGAGCATGGGAGGCTCTGCTGGCTTCTGCTCCAGGCTCCTGAGGGCTGGGCAATTCCCAGCTGCTGCATGGGAGCAGGGGGGGGAGAGGGAGGAAGGAAGGAATTGGTGGAAAGCTCCATCTGTTTTCATTCTGGTTTCTCCAAGAAAAACTTTACACTGCCCAGTGTGCTAACTGTGTTTTCTTCTGGCTGCTTCTAGGCAGCAGCTGTTCCAGTTGGTGTTGGATGCTCCCCTGATTCCATCCCCGCCGGCCGGCAGCCAGCGTCCGGCTGCCCAGAGCCACAGCAGTCCTGTTTCTCAGCCAGATTCAAAAGAGGTGCCAGGGATTGACAGCTTCTTAAGAAAGGACAAAGCCTGCACCTCCACTGAGGCAGGTGGCCTGGCATGGACTGATCAGAAGAGTTTCAAAACTGAGGAACACCATGACCTTTACAGCACTCCTGCAGAGGCTGGTGGTAAAGACATCAAAGTGGGATCACAAGAGATTCCTGTGTGCACCAAAAGTCATGAAAAGCCTTCTACGTCTGTGGTAAAAGGAGACAGGAGAGGTGAGGTGTTTAATTCCTGGTTATGTCCTACTCTCTCCCCCACGTGTGGGTGGCTGTATGCGTTAGAGGACCTGGCACTCACCCATTTCTCCGTGAGGTTCTGATCCGTGTTGGCACGTTCAGCTCCCTCCCCCTCAGCTGCCCGTGCTCCCTGCACGGCGCTGCTCGTGGGGACAGCTCTGCTCCGAGCGTGTTCTGCACGAGGCAGCTTGAGCTGCTGCCACGGAACGAAACGGAATTCAGCGCTTACGGATTCCTTTGCTTTGAGTAACAGCACTAAAAAACAATAGTTGTGCAACAGACTTACTAAAAACGAAGTAATTTCTCTTCTCCTTCCCCCTAATGACTAGACAGACACTGACATTTATCCTGCTCTTGTATCCTTGAGTAAGCAGATGCAGGTAATTTTATAATGTGTTTGTTATTTGAGGGGGGAGCCTGAACTCCAAATGAGCATGGCAGCAGTTCTGTTAATATTTCTGTTCACACACTCTCCAGAAGAGTCATCTGCTTTATTCTTTTGTAATTCTAGAGAGTTAAGGTGAATTTATTTTGAAGCATGAAAATGCCCATTTGAATTAATCAACCACAATAAAATGGCAGAATCCTCTTAGTTCTGATATGCTGGCAGGCGTCCTATTGACCCAGCTAAAAGCCTAAATTAAAATAAAGCACCATGTAGGGGTACACCCCTGGTTCTTCTTTTGTTTAACGATTTATTCATCTGGAGCTCTGAAGTTCATATGTATTCATTAGCTGGATGAATCCTGCTGAAAGAGGTACCACAGCCAGGAAAGAAGCCATGAGAAACCTGTCCTGGTTTTATGCATCAGACCTGCTTGTGTTGGTAATTTGAAACTCACATGACATTTTACTGCTTGTTTATTTTTTAGCAATTAAAACTTTCACTTGCTTCCCATTTTATGATCTTTTAAAATCTTTGAGCACGCATCACATGAAAATTATTTCCACAAATTCCAAGTCGTTGGTCAAAATGTATTAATGAAACACCTGCAGTGAGGGGGTTTAGTGTTACGTGTTCCTATTCTAAGAACTCAAATGCAGCTTCCAATTCAGTAACAGACAGCTCAGGATTAGTGTGTTTTGTTACTGTCTCAGCTGTTTGGGGTGTTTTAACCTTTGGAATATGATGTGGCGGGAGTTGGGAGTTGCAGAGCAATGTTCCAGAGAACTCGCTCAATCCCCCCAACACCTCAGTGTTTTTCAGAGGTTGTTTTTTGTTTTGTTGTTTAAATCAAAGCTGGCTTCCTCATGCTGACACAGAGGGAGGTAAAGACTCTCACCCTCTTCATTCAAAATTAGCGTTTTTTGTGACATAATCTGGGTCCTAAAGAGGAATATGTTAAGTCTGTCTTTACAGATAATGTTTCTAGGTGCTTCTTGCAAATACGATACCAAAGCAATTGAGTTGTGTGGGTCTGTGCCTGTGGTGTTTGTGGGGCCAAGCACAGAATGCAGTTACCTGCGCTCAGAAATGAGCGGGAGCACGGCTGGATTGTGGGGTTCCTGTGAGGCTGTTACCTCGTGGATTGATAGTCCTGAGAGGGCCATACCTTGGGATGTTAACATGAATAAAGCTTCTGCTGTGGTGGTTTATCCTTTATTTAGGAGTAAAATACTGCAGAAGTGGAAAGCGTTACCAGGGAAATCTGCTGCTGTTTCTGTTAGCCCTGAGGTTACTGAGTAGTGTGTGTGTTAGTCTAGATTTTATTTGATGTGTTATTCCCTCTGACTGCAGGCAAGATGAGAGCCAGTCTGATACCACATAGAGAGGGAATTCAGTGCTCTGGAAAGAGCTGAAAAGGAAGATCCTGGACAGACATGCGAGATCTTGTAAAACAAGAAATCTGGAATTCAGGATTTTTATTTTCAATCAACAATTCATTTCTCAGATGAGAACATTTGCTCTTTGCTGTTATATCCACACTAGTAAATTCCTTCTCCCTTGCTTTCAGTGGAATGTCCTGTTTGTGAGGTTGCTATTCTAGAGCAATATATAAACAAACATCTGGATAGCTGCTTGACCAGAGAGGAGAAGAAGGACAGCCTCCGAAGGTAAGGGCAGCTCTGAGAGCTTCCAAATGCTGGTGGCTGGTTTGTGCCCTGCTGAACTAAGAACTGTTTGTTGCTGGGCTGTAACAGTAGTGGTTTGTGTTTGTTTCTGGCTTCCCTGCTGTGTAGAGCACTCTGAAATCACTGTGGGGATTGTCCCCTCTTGAGAAAATGTGTGGATTGCCAGCACAATTACTCTTTGGCTTTTAGTGGCAAAGAAACAGTGGCCAATGCTTTAACAGATTCAGCACAGGGAGGAGAACTTAGTCTGTGCTTTGTTCTTGTCACCTTTCTGCTCCCTGGCATTAAAATTCCCTTCAGATAACACTGACTCCCATTTTTCATTTGGTGAATGAATTGCTTCCTTCGGTTCAGGTGTGCCAAGAGACATTTTCTTCAATAGCTGTCAAGTTAAAGAATAAAAATTGCACCTTTCTCTCCCCACTGTGGGGCTGCTGAAGTTCCCTGAAGATCTCGATTTCCATAAGATTAATGCATTCCTTTGGCTTTGTGCCCCTGCCCCAGCATTGGTCACGGTCGCCACATTCACGTCAGAAGTGGAGCTTCAGTTTGTTTTACTTACAGCAGAAATTTCGGCTGTTGTTATTTCTGACTGATCAGACTGAAGAACTGGGAGGATTTGTACTTCAGTGCTTGTTTTTCCAATTCCCCTGAACCTTGAATTAGAAAGTAATTTTATGTTAAAGCTCTTGTTTTGCCCAGTCATGCCTCGAGTGCAATCTGTAAGCTAAAGGACTTTCAAGATGAAAAAATGGTAAATGAATATTGAAATCTGATGTTACATTTAATTTCCATTTGGAGTGTTTTAGTGCTTTCTCTGTTCTTAATAAATGGAAATACGAGCCAGATCTGTCCTTGGTGCCACGCCCACGTCCCTAACAGGATTTTAAGTTCTGTTTATTTAATCTCTGGACTGCTTTGGTCTTCAGCAGGTGTCACATCAGACACTGGCCCTTGGGGCCCGGCAGTTTTGGGTGATTGCTGCCCCTTGGCAGTGTCTGGTTTGTGGCAGTGGTGGTTGGTTCCAGGAGCAGCACATCCCTCTGGGCAGCAGGAGCTCTGTTTGTTCTCACACCAGGGGCACCATGGCTGTGTTAGCAGCTGAGCAGTTTCAGCAGAACTGCTAATTTAGCCCCCAAAGCTCCACAGGGGTAATTCCAACATGTAAGTGTGTTTCCAGAGAGCACTGTGTTTCTCAAGCATGGGAGAACCCAACCAACATTAGGATTTAAAGCTGTTGTGAGCTGTTTTCCTGTGGCTGGCTGCTGGAAAGCTGTTGGCACAACTTTAGCTCATGTTTCTGGTGAACTGGAATACACACCAAGCTTCTGTAGGACTTTCCAAAGATTTAATTATTCAGTGAAATTTTTTATATCTCCCCAAAGAATCTGAAAAAAATTTTCCTGAAGAGTGTATTGTGGTAATCCACCTTCTTTTTACCAGCCATGCTACAGGGCTGGATAAGAGTAAATGAATTAATGACAATTTTTGCATAAGACCTTTTTTTTTTAAACCTTGAAATTTTCAAGGTGATAAGTTGAAAGTTATGAGTCAAAAGAATAGTTTTCAAATAAATCTCTTTTTACTTGTTTTCACAGTGTAAAGCTGTTAACTGCTCTCTAATCCAGAGTAGTGCAGCTGAGCTTTATTTTGCTGCAGAAAGAAAAATGTCTAATTAAGTGCTGTTCCTCTGTGAATGATTGCAGTTGCAGGAGATGAGTGAGGCAGTAGATGGGTTTCGGCCCCTTTGTTTTTCCTAGTTTGAGAATATCTCACCAGGAGGTCTCGGGAAGCCTGAGTTAATTTGACAGGAGGAAATGTCCTGCTAATTTTAGGTGACAAAAGTGGTACTAGGACTTGAATTTTCTCTGGCAGTTTCCTGTAATTAAGATGTTTTCCCCAACTGTGCCAGGAATGTTGAGTTCTTCTGACAGAAAACAGTGGAAAGCAGTAAATTTTGGCTTTAGATGCTGTTCCTCTGAGAGCACTGTTACTTATCTTTAATGTCTCTCTCTGTATCACCAAACCACCCTTCTGTTAGCTGAAAACTGCTGCCTTCAGGTACATGACTATTTTTCTCAAAGACATTTTCCCAGAAAGCTGAAATATCTCCTAATTCAAGTTTTGGCTTGACATTTTAATGCTTTTAATATTTCTCCACCTGAACCAAGTAAGACGTGGCCAGTACTGGGGTGGAAAACCCGACTTTCTTTCACGTGTGTGTTACTCTGAGTGGGTGAAGTACCCTTAAGTAATTGTAAATACTTTGGTTTTCATAGGATTATTAATTAAATGAAGTCTCTTCCGTTTTCCTTTGGCAGTTCTGCTCACAAAAGGAAGCTGATGTCCAAGGTTGTTTATAACCTGCTGTCGGATCGAGATCTGCGGAAGAAGCTCAAGGAACATGGTCTGTCTGCCTCTGGGACCCGCCAGCAGCTCATCAAGAGACACCAGGAGTTTGTGCACATGTACAATGCTCAGTGTGATTCCCTAAATCCCAAATCAGGTAAGTGAGGAAGTGCAGGGCAGTTGCTGCCATCACAAACCATCAGTCTGCATTTCCCCTCCTGTCACCTCTCAGGGCAGGAGTTACCCTGGTTTGGCTGTTTGGGAGAGCTGGAGGAATTTACCTTGTGTAAATCAAGATCAATGCAAAATACTTGTTTAACCTGCTGGGGTACTCGGGGTGTCTGCACTCAGTGCTGGTGATGGAGTGGCTCTGAGTCTCTGCCTCATTCATCCAGAGTGAAGGAAGAGTTCCAGGGTGTGGCGTGTCCTTCAGCTGCTCTCCCCTAAATAATGCAGAACTCTTCCTTTGTTCAAAACCTGTGCACAGAGGGTGAATTATTAAACTCACACTTAAGATGCAGACGTGTGTTTTGGGTGGTGGCAGGGAGCCTGAGGTCACTATGTAACACGAGTAGCTGAGCTGCTGAGGAAGCACAGGTGCCAAATTCCTGGAGTGTGCTTAAACCAGTTTGGAGCAGGTTTTATTCTTTCACAGCTTAATAAGCTTTTGTTCTGACTGCTTCACTGTCTGGTGAAAGTGTTTGTTTTAATAACTGCCCACAGCTACCTGGCAGTGCTGTGGAGATGATGAAATGCAGAAACAGATTTGTAAAAGTAAATGTCAAAGTAAACTGTGCAGGGTTCTGCATAGCCGTGGCTCTAGTTAAATGTTAAGAAACAGTTAGGTTGTTTATAGGCTTTGGATGTGTCTGACAATTGTTGAAGTAGGTTGTAATTCCTCTGTGGGCTTTGGCCTTGAGCCTGCACATGGTTCTGTTGCCCTGGAAGGTGGTTTGGGGGCAAAGTAAGATAAACAGTAGATGCAATTATTGTGTCTTCTGTTGGAACATCCAGTATGGAATGGAAAGTCTCTCTGAATGAGGTGCCTGTGTGCCACAAGCACTGTTGTGTGCAGGAGGGAGGCTCAGGAGGATTTGGAAAGATGGCACGTTTGCGTGGGATTGGAGCCCAAGCTTTCACTCTTGGAGGGCTAATGCTGTTTGTGTTTTAAATTCATGGTACTTTCAGTCTGTGCTGTTACAGCTTTTTATTACCCTGCTCCTGTTTCAGCAGTCCCTTTCTTGTATTTCCAAACAGTTGCAGAGGTTGTTAAAGAGCTGGAAAAGAATGAGAAGATTCGGCTTCAGCTTGAGAGTAATAAACCCAGTGAAAATGTAAGTGACTGATCTTGGCTCTCTCAGAGGGGTGGCCAGCAGGACCTGCAGAGTGGGCACTGAAAGTGCCTGCCTCTTGCTCTGTTGTGGGAATTCCCAGGTTGCATATAGGAATTCACACACAGCATCCTGTAATGAGCTGATCTTCTCACACCATGCGTTTGTCCTGGCCAGTCCTTGGTGCACAGCTGAGCTTTGTGCCCAAACCGTTTTAAGTAGGAGCAATTTTTGACTGCAATAAAAATTCTTGAGTAACGTTCCCTTGGCCATACTGGAGGATTTTGACCTTCCATGGCAGTGTGGGGAATATTTTGCTTCCTAGAATTCTCTAGGATTTAGCTAGCAAATTCCATGGTTCCGTATCGGCAGCAGCGCCTGTTCTTTTCCCATGACATTTGATACTTTGGTGACTTTTGAAGCCTGTTTGTTGCACAGTGTTAGGAAATATTTTATGGCCCACATGTGCTGGGTGTTTCGTGGGCTGGCTTGGTTCTGGTGGCTCAGTGGAAGCAGGGCAGGACACTGTGCATGTGTTCTGTAAATGTGAATTAATGTGATGAGGTGCTGAAAGCTGGGGGGGGGAAATAGACAGTTGCTTTTTCCAGTTTTAGGTCTCTAATTTCAAAGTCTGCAGCTTTATCATCTTTTTATTTATGTTAAAAACATTTGTGTGATTTCTGTAGAGCTTGACCTTCACAAAGGACCAGACAGAAAAAGAAATAGACGAGATCCACGCTGAATATCGTAAGAAATATGCAAATTTCACCTCATTTTGCTTTTAAATTCACGTTCTTTTCCTTTGAACTAAAATACACACACTGATTGCCTCCAAAGGCATCTGTTTGTGCACTTTGTTCTTTCTTAGTGTCCTCCCATGTTTGCTGGACATGCCAACAGCAGAGCAGGGTGTTGGTGTCTCCCGCCAGGCTGTGGGATGTGCAGTGTGGTGTCACTGGGAACCCTCTGCAGCAGGACTCTGAAAGGCCTTCCTGAGCCCCGCCAGGGGACTGCCCTTCCTGCTCCTGGTTTTATTTTCTTGGTCTGTTGTACACATTTAGAACAAAAATACATTAAATACTGTCTTAATTTTTCAAAGACAGGTATTTTATTGAGTTTAGGTTGCTAAAAGGGCATGGCTACAAAACTGATTTCCTCACCTGGAGATCTTGATAGTTTCAAGCAGCTTAACTGAAAATTTAAAAGTCTAAGATTGGAAAAAGGGGAAGATGAAAAGTATTTTAATGGGAGCATATGGTTTTAAAATTAATAAAAAAATACTGACCAAAGAGGTATATGGTAACTGGTGTCAGGTAGTTATTTCTCATAAAAGCAATAAGGAAGAAATCATAAGCATGAAAAAAGAACTGTATGTCAAAATTCAAGAACAGTTTGAGATTAAAGTACTCTTATCAAGTGCCATTATTTCACTGTACCACAGATGGACTTTAAAAAGCTTTATTACACAATGAAGCATTTGCACCCCAGACCCTAATTCCCAGCTGAATGAATGAATGGACTCTGGTGTAAATTCTGAATAAAAAACCCCAACGTGTACTTTTGTCCTGCTTTTCCATGTGAAAAACCACACTGGGGCTGTGAACAGCCTTGGGGACAGGCAGGACAAACTGTCTGGGGGAAAACGCTTTTTTCTGCTTCTTTGCACTTTCCCAGGCGCTTGGCAAGTTGCACATTGCACTGTTGGCATTTTTTTGCTGCTTATGAAATAGCAATTAATAGTTTGGCTTGCTGAACCCGAGGGTGGGAGCTGGCTGACACGTGCTGGCTGGGAGCTCTGCCGGGCAGTCGCAGTCGCTTCCTTCTGCTCCGCAGGGCGCGGGGACACCCTCAGCCCACTCTGCCTTTTGCATGGTCTCTATTTAAAGAGTTAAAAAATCTACAGGAAAGGAAATACATCTGTGAAAATAAATTTATTCGGTTGTCTGTTCTGCTTATAAATCTTTTCATTTGCACTGTTCTTTGAAGGTCTGCTGCTTTGTCTTGTGTTTTAAATATTTGCCGTTCTGTCTGGGGTGGTTTACGTTGTGGTGCTGCGGCTGGTGGGATGTGCCTGGGGTGTTGTTCAGCACCACAGTGATTTACAGCGTAGCTCAGCAGTGCTTGTGTGCCAGGACATTTCTTTTCAAAAAGCTTTGTAGTTCTGCCATGAGCCAGAACAACAAAAGATAGTAATGCTGGAAAAACTGAAGCGCCGAAGGAATTCCATAATGAGAGTGCAGCGACTCAGACACGACATCTGGGACAGAACTTGCTTTTTATTAACAGAAATTTTGGCCTTATGTGGTGTTCTCAGCTACTCAGGGAAAGGGAGTCGGTGTCCAATCTGTTTCCTTCTGTGGGGCAGAACTTGGTGTTATTCTATCACAGAATGCATCAAAGAATTTCTTCACTGAAAGGGCGGTCAGTCATCGGAATGGGCTCCTCAGGGAGGTGACACAATGCTCGACAGTCCTTTCTAAGAAATTCTTGCTGATGTCCAACCTGAGCCTCCCCTGGCACAGCTTGAGGCTGTTTCCTCCCATCCTGTCCCTGTTCCCTGGGGGCAGAGCCTTGCCCCCCCCCCCCCCCGGCTGCCCCCTCCTGTCAGTGGGTTCTCTCCTCCCTAGCCAGGGTTAGGTGATCCACAGCATCCTGCTGAGGACACTGGGTATTTTCCCAGCCTCTGAGTAAAGCATTTGAAGTATTGAGGTTAACCAGTTCCATTGCTTTGGCTGAGCACCAGAGGATTGCCTAAAATGTACCAAGTGATTGAAAGTGCAGAGAGTATTTGCATTATTAACTCACTTAAAGGATCTGAATCCCAGCAGTGTAATGGGCATGACACAGAGCATGAAGTGTTAGTCTGTGCTGTTGTGGACTGTGGGTAGCTCTATAAAAGCACAGGCACGGATTTGGATTGTTAATAGAACGTGGAGCATATCACAGTGCTGGGCTGGTTTTCATCTGCTGTAACAAAAATGTTTTTAATTCAGTGTTTTGTGTCCGTTTCTGTTCACGTCCTTTCAGTGTTTGTGCCTTACCTTTGTCCTGTGAGGGTGGTCAGTGATGCTCTGTTGCCTTTCAGGAAACAAACACAGAAGTGAATTCAAGTTTTTGGTGGATCAGGTAAATAAACGGTGGAAGAAAAGAGGTGAGAGGAAAGCAGAAAGTGCAGAACAAAACAAAGAGGACATCGCTGTCAAAGAGCTGCCAGCAGCCACAGGTCAGTGACATTTAGTTTGGTCCCCTCTTGGACCACACTAAGAAGTGTGGGGTTCCCAAAGAAATGGTCTTTCATCTGTCATTCTTCTAGAACCTTTAAGGGGAAAAAAACCCGACCAGCATAAAGATCAAACAGACCCTAAAATGACTGACTGCTGTTGATCTTAGTGTGGAACATAAGCATGACCCGTAACAAATATATTAGTGTGATTTCTGTGTGTTGTGTCTGGATGTGGTCTATCTGGGGCACATTCCAGCTGGCTGAAAAGGGGTATCAGGTTCTGGCTCAGGTTTGCTGGAGGTGCTGAGGGTGGCCATGTGCCCACTCTGGAATGAAGGTGAAGGTGGGTGCTGCTTGCTGCCTTTCAGCCTTCCAACATCATTGCTGTGAGAGGGGATTGGTAATTGGGAGCTGCAGAAGTATTTGTGGGGATTGGATTCAGGAATTATTTGCCCTGAGACTGAAGCAATAAAATCCTTGGGCTTGTTTTAGGCTGTTGGTGGTGGATGTTGCCTCTCTCTGACGAGCTCTGTTCAGTGTATGTGTGCTCGGGCACAGTGAGCAGTAGGACTGCATGGCTGCAGTCACTCACGTGTTAGGAGGAAGGAGCAGCCTCCAGCCTGGTCATCGTCCTCCCTCCCCACAGCACCAGGCATCACCTGTGTGTGCTCCCAGCACCTTCCCTGCGGGGTCCTTTGGTCTCCTTTGGTCTGTGCTTCATGGCTGCTTTGGCAGGGAACATCTCTCTTTGAATGTGGGATTTAGAAGAACATTCCTCAGCCTAATAGAACTTGTGGATTTCTATCTATTGAAGAGAGTGAGTTTTGGCAAGAGTCCCACTGGCCAAAACGGGACATGCTGTTGTCTGTAGGCTTGGGAAAACATGGCAGTGTAGTTTGCCCCAGCTCTCACAAATCCTGTGCTCTTGGGCTGAGTTAATCTGTGGCTCTCTCTGGTGCTGGCTCTTCCAGCAGAGCTCTCAAGAATAAAAAGCAATGAAAAAGCAGTATAGTAGTGTGAATTTTTTCCTTATTGCTTCCTGCAGGCCTTGATGCAGTGCCTAATCCTTTCTGTGTGAAGGGTAAAAGTTAAGGAATCTCAAGGATAAAGGATTTTAAGGTGTTCCTCTCCTGAAGCAGAGGCAATGTGTTATTGGATAGTGGGGTCACAGCCCTAATTTCCAGCTCTGGAAGGGAGGGATGGACTGCTGTGGATTTTAGGGTGTCTGTCTCCTACGTGAGCTGTTTGTGTGTGCTGCCCTGCAGGCTCTGAGAAGCTGAAGTAAAACCGCAGAGTTTTTCCAAAAGAGTGATCAGGTAGAAAATAACTTGGATCAGGTGTATCATCCTGCATCGTGTTCAGAAGGCAGCAGCAGCTCGTTTGGTTCTGGCAAACCTCCACAATTTCCATTACACTTGGTTCACTGAGCTTCCGATAATCCTTGGAATTTCAGTCTTGAGTTTGATGCAAAACATCTGCACCCGGATGACTGTTTATAAACAATTGAAAAAACAAAAAGGTGACTTACAGGGGAAGGAACAGATGCCTAAAACCTGTTTCCTCAGGGTTCCTTGTTAACAGCAATTGCCTTTGTATTAAACTGGGAATTACAGTATGGGAAAGGAAGAAGCCAGTAATGGCCTGATGGAACAGCTGGAAGAGCCAAGGCTTTGTCTGCATTCCTTACCCACTTCCTTTGGGTTCTCATGGAAGTGGTGGAATTGTACAGAATTCAAACAGATCTTTGGTTTGGTCTGGGTTTTCTTGGTTTCTTCATTTATTTTAATTTCCCCCTCCATCTCTCCCATTGCCCTCTCCTGTACTATTGGTTGATGTAATTTAACTTCACTCTGTTTGTGGTGACATTTTAATCATCTCTTCCTGATTTGCATCATCTTGCTTTTCATCTTTAAGCGTAGAATGTCTGTTTTCCAGTCTGTGTAACTTTTGAACATGGGGCTATGCTTTGCCTAAGGGGAGAGCGCCATAAGGATTTGATGTATATTGGTGCTAAATAATTTGATTTGATAAGTATTACCTGTGCTAGCCTGCATTATTGCACAGGCCTTTGCTATTTTTACCCTGCTAATTTCAGAGTTGTGTTTCATTAGTTGGACAACTGACTCACTGGGATCTGCTGGTTGTTTTCAGCAGATAAAAATATGCCCCTGGTATTTAATTATGCCAGTTAGCAGGAGAGAAAGGGCAAGCTGAGCTGAATCCAAAGATTGTGAAAGCCTCTCCACACTCTAATTAAAGTTCTGCTTGGCCATTTCTGTGCAAACCATTGCTGGAGGGGTAGAAAAGTCAGAGTGGTTTCAGCAGGAACGTGGCATGGACCCTGAGATGGGGACAGGACGCGTCTGTGACTGTCACAATCAGAGTTATCAGTGGGATGGGTCTGGGGAGGGCTTCATGTCCTGAGCAATTTTCTAGTTAAGTAACTCACTTGAAAATATTTGTGGGTATGGCATAAGGGCAGTCTGTCTTTTCATACCAGAGTTTTTAACCTGTATCTGTTTTCTCTTTGGAGGGGCAGAAGGTGTCTTTTCAGAGAACTGTTCATCTTCTCATTGAACGAAACACTTGACACAAAACCAGCAGAATGGTTTTCAATTTTTGTCTGTTGTGTTGTCTAGAAATTATTTTTCCTGTTGAAATGGAAATGTCAGTGCATTGACCTTGTCTTAGCTGCATAAGGAAGTAAATCACACCTGAAAATAAGCCTGTTAACTTGATCTGTAAAACTTAAAGCTCAAGCTGTCTGATGCAGGGGCTGAAGGGAATTGGTAGCACAAGCAGCCAACAGCACTGTCTCGTTAAGTGCTTGCTAATTTCTGAAATAGAATTCCATCTTATGAGATGTGTAACACATCCTCACATCCTTTATTTCTCTCCTTGTGCTTGAAACTCAACAGTGAAAGCTTTCTGGTTCTCAGGGAGTTGTTGGTTGGTTTCTTTTTTTAAATACACACAAAAAGAAATTAAACCTTTGAAACTGTGAAAGTTTTGGAAAACCAGTTTGTAGGAATGAGATATTGGTATTTAAATATTTATAACCTAATTTTTTTCTTAAAAATCTATCTCTAGGCTGTAGAATTCTAACCAATAGTATTTTGCATTATCATTCTTTCTAATCTCTGCCTTTCCTCTTGGTAGAACCTGGGGAAGAGCATCACACAGCTGTTGTTCTTGGAAAAGCTCAGGAGCTCCAATCAGAAATTCCTGATGGCCAGAGAAGTGAATCTCCTTGCTTGAAGGAAATCCAGAGATCGGCCTCTCCTGAATTCTCACTGTCATCTGGGTCAACCAGCAGGTTAGTGAGGGAGCCACTTCTGCCTGGTTTGGGCTGGATGAGAGCAAACATGGAAAAGCTGTGCCAGGAACACCAAGCAGGGCAGGCATCCTGCTGCCCAGGAAGGGTGCTGAGCTCTGGTCACGGATCCCTTCTCCGTGGTGTTCCTGGGTGTTCAGTAGCTTGAGGGATGGAGCTGAAATACATGCAGAATTCACTTAATAGTTTGTAATGCCTTCATAAGGGATTGATAGTGTAAATGTTCCTTTTGATACAGAAGCAGGGAGTGGAATGTCTGGGGAACCAGGAGTGTGTTTGGTGAGTCCCTTCCACTGCATCGCCTTCCCGTCTGCTGGAAATCTTATTTAGAGAGGTCCCAAAATTGATACAGCCCCAGTCTTTTAAGTAGTATTGCTGTAAGGAACTGTGGCCCCAGTTTCTGGAGGAAAAGTGAAAAAGTCATTGAAAACAAATACAGAATAAATGGGTTTTGCTATGTGTCTAAAAGCAAGAGAGCTAATCTTGCTGTCTTGTTGATAACAAATGAGGAGAATGCAGGTCTGCATTACCAGGAATAAAAAACTTTCCTGTGTTTTTAGAAGTGGGAGATAATCACAGGAAGTAACTGAAGGTCATCAGCTGAGCTAGGAGTGACATTTCTTGATTTCCCACCCCTTAAACCCCTAGTACCTGCCTCTTCCTCCTTGTTCTGCAGATACCAAGAGTAGAGTAGCGCTTGGCTTCATTGTTGGTTATTAACAGAGCAATCTAATTGAAATATTTTAACAGAAACCAGTTTTTCTAAAGTCATTTTTGTTCACAAAGAGCTTTTAAAAGTCATCATGAGGGCTCCCTTTCACGGAGGGAAATGTTGAACTGCGAGTGAAAGCCTAGGGAGACACTGGGTCGGGGAGATCAGCTCAGGGGATTAGAGAGCATCAAACAGTAAGTGTCTGTTTTACAGGATCAGTCTTGGCTGCCTGTTTCCATTTACTTGAATGAATGGGAGCATACAGTAAATATTTGTCAGTAAACAGCAGTATGCTGGCTGGCAGAGCCCTTGTGGAGGCAGGAAGGGTTGTCGTTTTCCTTTCAGAATATCACTGCGTTTCTGTTTGGCTTCAGACCTGCGTTATGGACCAATAAAGCCCTTCCCCTGCTGTGGCCTTTCCCCTCTGTGCTATCTGTGTCTTTCTGCCTGAACTGGTACTGTAAAATTGATAAAGGCAGCAAATCAGTTTATTAGCTGTTCAGTGTGTAACAAGCTGTTAAGATTAGCAGTGGACCAGCTTTATCTCAGTTTCTCAGGATGCAAATGATGACTACAGTTTTTTCTTCCTTGTGATCAGGGAACTGTTCTCCTGCTCGTTTCTTGGTCGTTCCCAGTGCTCTGGACTCACACAGAGCTCTCACATTGTCATACCCAGTGCTGGAGTGTCTCATGCCCAGGTGTGTGGTGTTGGGGCAGATTCCCCAGCTCTCAGTGGGACACTGCCCTGCAGAGGCTGGGTGACCCTCTGGTCTGACTGCCCAGGGCAGGGGCAGCTGGAGAGGCCCAGGGAGCCTTGGGGCATCGCACCCTGCAGCTTCTCCTTCCTCCTTTGCATCCAGCCCCAGTGTCTGGACTGCACGAAGAGATGGAGCAGCAGCAGTAATGCAGGGAGAGCTCAGCTGAAGTGACAGGTGCTGCCTGGTGGTGATGGAAGGTCCCTCTCGTCTGAGCACAGTGTTCCTCATGCCAGCCTGTACCTTGCTAAAGAGCACTTCAGAGTGCTTTCTTGTGCTTTCTGGGAAATAAACAAAGGTTACAGGGATCTCCCCCTCTCCAAATGCTGAGGTAGAGGAATACTTACTGAAAAGTGTCAAATGTGCTCTTTGTCTTGACTGTTTGTGCTCCTGGTAGCTGCTCTGCAGGGGCAGGAGGGCTGCTGGGCTCAGTACAGTGCCCAGGTCCTGGTTTGGCCCCTGGGGGCCTGTTGGGTCCTGCCATGCCCGTGGACCAGCCTTGGACCGTGCAGATCCATCCAGGGCTGAGGCTCCTCCTCCCAGCATGCTGCTCCCACGGGTCTCTGTATCCAAAAGGGCCCCAAATTATGGCAGCATTGGCAGGGGCTGTAACAAGCAGGTGTAGTCATGTAAACTGCATGAAAGAAAGATGTATTTTATCAGTGTGTGGTTACCATGGGGCTGGTAATTTTGTTAATTGTAGTGAAATAAATCCAGCACAAATCAAACAAGAATGATTTAGGTGTTGATGGTTTTAGTAGTATTGGGGTATTGTATCAAGTAATGGTTTTCTGAGGCTTGTGTTTTTCTGATAACGAGAGGGTATCCTTTGCCAAGAGTGAATGTTTTTCTCATTGAAATGTCAAAACTGGAAATATATTTGGAATTCCAAATCTACATGCTGTGTTCCTGTGAGGAGGGCACTTCTAAATGGAGGGGTGTTGTTTTGATCAATTAAAACAAAATGAGGATGTTGAGTAGCATATAGAATATAACAGAACAATCTGTGAGTCAGAGTTGAAATGTTTGTTCTGCAAAAAGATGCTGCGAAGAAATCAGTGATTCTTCTGTTTTCTTCTTCATAAGGTTTGTCCCTTTTCAGTCCCATATCAATACTTGCTAGGGGAGTAGTTGGTCAAGATTAGAAATGTGTCCATTGTACACTAATCGCTGATGAACTGATATTATTCAAAGGTCGATGCTTAAACTGAGAAAATGAGAATTTTACTCTTGCTGGAGGAAAGATCCAGGCCAGGCGTGGAGGCTGTAGCAGTGCCCCAAACATGCTTGTGCTCTACAGAGATTGATGATCCCACCAGGAGAGCAAACTGTGTGTTGCAGATAAGCACCACAACACAGCCGTGGCTTTGAAAGGGTAATTTTTCAAAGCTCTGAAGTCACAGTTGCACAAAGCTTCCACAGGACTGCTGTGCTCCATATGAACAGTCCTGTGCTGTTCTTTGACTTTCTGGGACTGAAGCCAAATTTTACCCAACTACTTAAACAATAGGAAAATTAGAAAAGAAATTAGGAGGAACAATGATAAGCCAGTTAATGAGCTATGTAAAGGAAATATTCCATTATAAGTATTTTATATAATGGGGATAAAATGTAGTTTTTTAAGCAAATTATTTTTTCCTAAAGCTGTATTAGACAAGTGTCGGTTCCTGATGACTAGAGTGAGACTTGAATAGCAGACAAAATACAACATGGGCCTTGTCTGAGATGCTGAAACACAGTCAGAATTTAGAAATCCTGGTGGGAAAGTGCTATATCCACAGCCTGTACAAATCCCCATGCTGCTGGAATACCGGAGTGCCTGCAGTGTCTGCCAGGAGGGGTTCATGCCCAAGGAAGGGGCCTCATTTACAACACGTGGGGCTTTTTGGCAGTGACTTCAGGAGCCATTGATCAGGATCCAAGATCTGCATTTAGCAGGTCACTTATCCTTGGATTTATGTGCTTTACAGAATATGGGCTTTAGTTCATCAGCAGCAGAAGAGGAAGAAATAGGAGTGCACAGGATGGCAGCAGCCCTCTGAACTCTGCCCAGCTGACGTGGGTTTGGCAAAGCTGGCAGGACAGAGTGCTCGGAAATGCTGTGTGAGCTCTTTGTGGCCAGTTCCCTCAGTCTGAGTTTGAAGGCAGCGTTGTCCTGCGCCCTGGCCATCACTGTCAGATGAGAGAAGTGTATGAAAATGTGTTGATCAGTGCAGTAATTGCCTTTTTTAGTTCTTCAGGACTTTTTTACTTAATAAATCTTGCACTGCTTTGGCTCAGAGATGATGTATATCACAGTGTTAGACAGGAGTGTTTGATCTGTGAATTTTGGCCTCAGATACGGGTTCATTGTGAAAGGATGATGATACTTTTCTGCTATGCTGTTGATTCATACTTTTCTCCCCAAAACTCTGAGCTGTAACGAATGGCAGGAGCTGTGAGGCTTGGTGGTGAGAGTCCTGGGGACATTGTGTCAGGTGGGGACAGCTGGTGGCCTCGGATGTGCGTGGTGGGAGCTCTTACACACAGCCTGTATCCAGGAGGACGTCGGTCCCTGGTCAGGAGCTGGGGGGTCTGGACATCTCCGAGCCCTGAGAACAGGAGCCATGGTAGGGAGTGCTCTTGGTGCTTCAGCCACCACATCCCGCTGCTGCCAGGCTCCTGAGGGAAGCAGTTCAGACAGGTGCAGCAGATCTTCCCCTTCTCCCGAGGCACAGCCTCCAAGGTGTGTCCTTGGGCTGCAGAGGAGGCCGTGGAAAACTGAGGAAGCCTGGAAAGAGCGAAGGAAAACAGCGAGACGGTGGAACCTGTGTACGGTTCGGTACCGACAGGAGCCCTCCCTGGGGGCCTGGGCACAGCCAAGGCTGGCAGGCCTCTCCAGAGCCAGCAGGATGAAGCCATGGGCACGGGGCCTGCGGAGGAGGTTCTGCAGAGCCGGGGCAGACGTTGTGTTGCACAGTTCACCTTGGATATCCCGCGGTGCTTGGGCTGCTCCAGCAGTGAGCTCCTGCTGTTGGTTACGGGGGGACAAAGTGCAAGCAGGATTGCAAGAGGGAGAACACGGCTGCTTTCCCTCGCTCCTGGTGACTGGGCATTCACCTCCAGGTGACAGTGGTAAAATGAGATGGGCTGGAGCTCGGTTCTTGTGCCAGCATTGAGGGAAAACATGCTCAGAGCACGTGCCAGAGCCTGCTCCGCAGCACACGGCGGGATGGACGGATGGGAGGACGCTGGCTGCTCACGCGAGGCCGAGGAGGAACCTAATCTGCCTTAAAATAAACCAATTCAAAGAGCCATTTGCTCCTCTCAGTTTTAGAACAAGACATGTCATTCACACTTACATCAGCTTTTTTCTCTCTATTTTAGGGTGGTGTGTTTATCTTAAATGAAAAAAAGGGGGGGTGGAAGTCAAACCCAACTGATGGTCAAGAAAGGAGGAGCTGACTCTTGGTTGACTGTCTGTAAGGGATCAGGGAAACCAGTCCTGCAGGAATATGGAGTTGAGGAATTGCCTGAGTCACTGGAGCTGCATTTTTCCCAACATGGAGCCATGAAAAAGTGCAGCATCACCCTGCCACAGGATGCTGGGCTGCATCTTGAGCAGTTCTGGTGAAGAACTTAAATTGTTTTGCTGTAAAAATTGACTCATCTGGGACTGATCTGTAAAACTGTGAGAGAGATTAGTGACCTTTAGTTAAGAAAAGGACAGAAAACCTGTTGTGGGAATTTGTCTCGAACCTGGAGTCTGAATAAAGTCTGAAGGGGTGTTTTGCTGTGCCTGGATGCAATGTAAGTAGATACCTCTGGGGTACTGAAAAGGCAGAAAACACTGGAGAAATGAACAAAGCAATTCTAAATTCTGTGATCTTTGGCCTCTGTGGGCTAAAATTTATAGAAAAAAAACCTTCAGACTGAGGCAGCTGTTTCTCTTATTTAATTAATAATCTTCAGTTTAAGGGCTAATCATTTGATGCTAAGAAGGGGGAGGAGTTTTCCTCAGGGAAAGAAAAAGGGTTAATTTAAAATCTGGATTCAGTTGGGGGTCAAAATTGCTTTTGTTTAGTTGACAATTTTTTTTGATAATTGTTTTTCAACTGTGGTATATTTAAGGATATATTTTTTTTAATTTTCAAACACTTTTGTCCCCTGGCATGTGTCAGAAAGGTGTGTAATTACCTCAGCTCTCACCCAGCCTTGCTCAAGCTTTGTAACCAAGACCGAAGTCTGGGAGAGCTGGGGTGCAGAGAGCTGCTTCAGTGAGTGGCTGGCGTGGAGCAGTGGGATGTGGGAAGAGGTCCTGAAACACAGGGCCTTTAGCTCCAGCTGGAAGTTCAGAACCCTGGCTTGTAGAGCTCCTGCAGCTCCCCAGTCTCTCACTGCAATTAGGGCGTAGGAGTTAATTGGGTTCTCTGGGGACCAGGGGCTGTGGCGTCAAGGGCCCATTCACAGCTCCGTGTGTAGGCCAAAGGTGGAACTCGCTGCAGGACGTTTTGTGCTTGGTTTTGAGAAAGTTTGGTAGGCGCAGACCATGGATTCCACATGTGGGTTCTGAGCTCGCGCTGCTGGTTTGAGCGGTCGCCAGATCTTCTCAGTTTTATTGTTCTGCGGTGACAAACGCGGCGGGTGATAAATGCTGCAGTTTCAAGGCAGGGAAGTACATCATGTTCAGGCCTCAAACCTGTTCTTTTTCTATTTTAGGGGACTAAAAGCACACAAATAGCCCTGTGGCCTCCCCAGTTCTTTTTACAAACGTAACTGGAACATCAGAGTAGGGTTTGGAAATATGATGATAACTCATTCCCTGGGCATCCAGTGCGTGCACCGAAAATGAGCTTTTGATGGACTTTTAATTCTGAGAGTAAAAACAATGTTTTTGTTCCAATCTTTCCCCATCCATTTTTGGTATCGTTTTCCTTTTTATCTGTATGGCTGAATGTGCATGTGTTGGAGGTCACTCTAACCTGGCGTTGTTTGCCCACCCGAATTCCTGTTGGTTCTGCAGTTATCGCCACAGTAACAGCTGAGGACTCTCACTTCATACGGGAGACAAAATGGCAAAGGGTGAAAAAAATCCTGCTCTCTTACAGAGATTGTGTGTCACATTGATTTATTTAAGAGAGACTTTGAAAAAAGACGGTGCACGTTACCCACCAAAGCATCTTGCAGGTTCTCTCCAGAGAAACTTTCTGGTGCCTGGGAACACAGAGGTGGTGTAGTTACCACCTAAGAGACTTAAACATAGAACTGTCTTGTGTGTTAAATAATGATAATGAGACCCCAGGAATAACTAAAAATGAAGTGATACAGAGATAGAAGTTTCTGGACTGTGCTGTAGGTTGATGTTATTTCTCATTGCCGTTGCTACTGGAGGGGTTGGTCTCATCCACAGGTTGTGCTGCCATTGCCAAGTCAAGCCCTGCATTGCTGTAGATGTTGCTAAAATAATTTCCATCCATTTTATTTTCCCCTTCAGCACCAGTTCGGACATTCTGGCAGATGGGGAAGGGTCTGAGACGTGTTCAGCGTCCTCTGACAGGTGAGTAGAATATCCAAGAGCTGAAGTCCTTGGGATGGGTTTAGGTCTGTAGTTTGCAGCTGGTGGAATCCTGGAGAAGCAAATGCCTCTGGAAAGTCAGATTCTTGGAGAATCCCCACAGTTCTGGGAAGTACAGTTTGGTCAGTGAACGTGGAGCCTTGAAAAATGATACCTGGGTGCTCCAAGAATCCACAGGTGCCCGATTGAATATCATTGCTCTAAGGTATATATGTAAGTGTATATTTTAATTTATAAAAAAAAGAGGAAACTGGTTTTTAACGGAAAATTAAATCTGATCTTCTATTGCATTTGAAAATTCCATTGTTGACAGAGCTGTAGGTGAGGCTGACAAGTTGAACATGCTGGGATTGAGCATCTGATTTGATTTACTTCTCTTCGAAATGAGAAGAGCACTTCCTGGTTGTTTAAATCTTAATGTCTGCAAATCCCTGAGTCGTATTTTTGTGACCCATGTGAAAACCTGTGTGAAGTGACTGGGGAGAGCTGGAGAGGGCCCTGGGCCCATGAGGCTTGGCGCTCTGGGAACGTGTGTTCGGTCCCAGCCCTGAGGTCCCTGCCGGACCTGGCTGCTGGGGTTCACACGGATCTCCCTGGGCATGGCTGAGGGTCCCCTGGATGCAGGAGATCCATTTCCATCCTGGTGCAGCTCTGAAACACGAGTTGTTCCTGCCAGTGTCTTTAGTGTGTATCTGGTGGTGGTCAGCAGCTGCAGATTGGGCATCTCAGAGTTTTCCATTGTTATTTTCAGTTGTGAATTCCCAGTTTAAGACAAATGAATAGTCCCTGCAGGATGGATTCAGCCTAGTAGATGGCATAAAACAGAGTGCACTTATAAGGAATGTTTAATTAGCAAAAGCTGTTGACAGATTAGCGGCATCTTTCATGTCAGCACTATGTGGAATTTTAAGCTCCAGGGCTGAATGATGGGAATCAGCTGCTTCATTTACATACGGCTAGTTTAAGAGGTTTTTCTTTAACTCTGTGACTGACTAACAAGAAAACACTTGTTGAGTTTTCAGTGGAAAATATTTCATCCATAAATGAGGAGAGTGCCTGGCAAGGCTGCAAGCCCCAAGCACTGTCCTTTGGGACTAATGCTGACCAGCCTCTCCTCCTGCTTCCAGGTGGCTGTGCCCCTGTGGACGGTGACTCAAAACCTGCCTTTTCTCACAGAACATCCTCATGGTTTTGTCAGTGCCAGGGGCTGTCCTCAGTTATGGACAAGGAATTTGGGAGGTTGCTGCTGTTGCTTGGGTTCCAAACTGGTCTCTGGGGACAGAAGGAGAGGAGGCATTGTGATGATCCTGTTCCTGCGGGCTCGGGGGCTATGGGATGATTCATGGTGCTGTCATCTTCTTCAAATGAGAAGACAGAAAAATATTTCTCTCCCCATCCTTGGAAGTGTTCAAGGTCAGGCTGGATGGGGCTTGGAGCAACCTGGGATAGTGGAAGGTGCCCCTGCCCATGGCAGGGGGTGGAATGAGATGATTGTTAAGGTCCCTTCCACCCCAAACCATCCCATGATTCCCCATCACCTGTAACACGTACGTGTGCAGCATCCGTGTACTGCTCACAGTGCTTCCCTGCAGCATCAGTCTGTGCTGGGTTTTTAGGGCACTTGCAAACCCCTATTACCCTTCTTTTCTCTTTTTCCCCCAGCAGCAGCTCCGTGGCCCTGACAGGGAACAAGAGGAAGTTGCGTCAGCCCCGACTGCCCGAGAAGGATCGAGCGATTCCCCAGGGCAAGCGGAAGAGGAGCTAGTGCTGCAGGAGCGCCCGAGCTGGGAAACACCCCTTGGCCTTTTCCCCTTCTCAGAGCATCTGGCTACTGAGTAAAATGCTATATTTTCACATCGCTGCCATTCCAGCTGCCTTAATGACCAGGCTGGTGGGTTTGCCCACAGCCCTGTGGGCCGCTGATGGTCGAGATTGGGCACAGAGTGCCGGAGCCCTGCAGGAGCCTGGCCTGGCTCCTGTGCCACGAGTTCCCTCGCCGGTGCAGCACGTGGCTCCCTGTGTTGCCACTGTTCCTGCTTGCATCCTGTGGAAGCCTCGTGTGCCCTTCTGGAAGCAGCTGCAGGACAGTGTCTTGTTTGGGGGCAGGCAGGGACTGGTGCCCCAGTTCCCTGGCACAGCCAGGGGAGGGAGGGACTGAGGAATGTGGGGAGATTCTGTCCTACACAAATAGGCTTTTTTATATATGTCTGTGTAAACTTACTCAGTATTATGTGTCATTATTTTAGTTTGAAGTCCTGAAACTGGAAAGAAGTTGGAAGGTTGTTGGACATGAAGTATTTTAGCTTTCAAACAAATAGTTACATTGAAAAGTCTGATCTTCCCTAGGAGGTGGTGGAATTTTGTTATGCAATAAAGCAGTGCAAGAAAATGAAGGAAATGCAAGAAACCTGAACACCAGGGAAGGCTTTTAAAAATAAAGCTTATAAGCAAAATATGAAAAATACTTCAGGTGCTTTTGCTGAGCCCTGAAGTTTTGGTCAGACCCTGTCAGTGGGAGCTTGGCAAAGAAGGCACAAAATCTGGGTTAGGATTGAGGGTGCTTGTGTCTTGACTTCAGACTGTAGCTGGGATTCAGAACTAATCCTCCTCAAGCCATGCTTCCCAGGAATATTTGTGTTTGGAACAGGCTAAATCGTGGCAGATATAAACCATTGTAAGTGCATGAGGTGGGGAGATGCAGAGGCAAAGCAGGAATCTGTGTTGGTTTGGATCTTTTTTACTAAACCAAACCTTTTGAAAGACAGTAATTATTGATGTCTGCTTTGGGGCTGCCCTTTTGTCACAGCAGCTCACATAAGGCATTGAAATTTGTTGCAGTTGGCCAGTGAATCATAATAATATTGTAAATTGGTATCAAAGGGCTTTCTGCAGGCACTGGCAAAGCGGCTGCTGTTGTGAGGGAAGGCACTGGTGTGGGGACAACGCGGGGCATGAGTCCTGCCCCATCGCTGGTGCGTGGGGCCCTGGTGTGGCTGCAGGTACTGACATTTCCCCTGGAGCTGAGCTAAAGAGCCACGCTGCCACGGGAGCTGCAGCAATTCTGTGGTGTGGTGGAAGGGAGAGAGCAGCTGACCCGTTTAATACGGGCATGAATCAAACTGCTTCGCTGACAACCTGGGGAGATTCATATTTTTTATATCATTAATTGTTGTCATCATCGTTTAAAGTCCAAGCTGGTGACCTTTGCCTGAGATGGAGCTGGTTCCCTCCCTTCTGTAAGGAGCTGTGGGTCAGCGCTGGAGGAGGGCGGTGGCATTTGTAGAGGTGACAAACGTGAGTGGGGTGTGTGGATGTGTGACACGGTGGTTGAGGGGCCAGGGGAGGCTGCATGGAGCAGACACACTGGGCAACGTGGAGGCTTAGGAAAAAATGTGAATTTGATGGTCTGATGCCTCATTCCCACCCTGACAGAGTGGATGCCTGGGCAGGATCCAGTCTGTCCTGCCAGACCCAGTGGCAGGACCAGCTCCAGCCCCAGGCAAGTGCCAGGGTGTTGCCAGGTCCAGCCTTTGCCAGGAGTGGCTGCTGCTCCCCCGAGTGCCATAAATGACTTTGCTGCACATCTCACCAGCCCAAGATTCACAGGGATCGCATAACGTAAGGGAAAAAGCAGCAGGGAAGGAAACACAGTGTCCTCCCCACGCTGTCCTGTCCCCTGCTCCCCTGGGCAGCTCTGCTCCTCGTCACGGAGCCAAGGGGCAGGCGGGAGCAGCCGGGCTGGGGCAGAAGTCACGGCCGAGGAGCCAGGGCAGCGCTGAGGGCAGTGCTGGGCCAGGTCCTGCTGGGGCTGAGCGTGGCCCAGCTGCCACCGGCCCATGGCCCCATCCATGGGGGGAACCCCACCACTGTGCTCTTCGGGTGAGAAATCATAAAGGTTCTGCATCCTCCTGCACCTTTTCCTTGGGCTGACTGTGACCGATGTTTGTCACATCACCCACAGCTGCTGCCTTGTGCTGGGCTTGGCACTGCAGGGCGTGGGGTCCCAGGGACCCTCTGTCTCACCCTGCTGCCAGGGGTGTGGGATCCTGGGGCCCTCCATCCCACCCTGCTGTGGCTCCAGCCTCTCTGCAGCAATTCCCAGAGTGGATCGGGGCAGATTCCCGATGACGGCGGCTCCCTGGAGAACTGGGAGTAGGGCAGAAGCTCCCAGGGGGACTGAGACTGGCAGCCAGGGTGGTGCTGGGCTGGGAGGCTGGGCTGCCACTGGAAAGCTTTGGGAAGGGCTGCTTTGGGCAGGGAATCCATTCAGGAGGAAATGAATTTAGTCACGGAGCCGTCCCTCAGGCTGGGGCAGAAGGGCAAAACTGGAAACAAAATAATCAAAGAGTAAAAATGTCCTGTTCCCCCAGCCCGGCAGTGGAGCCGTGAGAAAGGTGGCGATCTGGGAGTGGGGGAGAGGCAGGAGCGGAGTCACCCTGCTGGCTGTCACCCCGTGCACCCCTCTGAAATGAGTAGCTGGGGCTTGCACAGGAGTTTGGGGTCACCTGGTTTTGTTTGGCTTTGCAGATGTCAGGGAGTTCCTACTGGGCTGTTTTTGCCAGGCAGGAATGCCTTAGAAAGCAAAGGGAGTTGCCCCAGACTGTGACAGCCAGAGCTGGGAGCTCTCCCATCTCCATGCCCCTCTGAGCAACCAGGGCAGGCATCCCTGGAAAGGATCCCATCCGGGGTGGGATGCCCCAGCACCAGCTGACGTGGGGGAAATGCAAAGGGATCATTTGCACTGCTGACAAGGGCAGTGGGCTGTCCTGATACTGCTCTTATGTTTCAGAGGAGATAATAAGGGATTCACTCCCCTCTCGCGGTGTCTCCCTCATCCCAGAGCAGGCCGTGTGCCCCAGGGATGGCTGTGCTGTGGTGGTTCCTGGTGTTTTCCCAGGAGTTCTGATTTTGCAGGAGAACTGCACTGCTGGGCCGATTGCTCCTGCCCCTGGTTGGGTGTCCTGTGTCACAAAGAGCAGGAGAGCCGGGCTCTGGCCGGGGCTGGAGGGGTCCCTCGCAGCCAGGACCGGGCAGTGGGAGCTCAGGACACGGGGGCTGGGCTGAGCACCCCGGGGATGGACCTGCTGGGGACAGGCAGGCGTCAGGGTCTCTCAAGGCCACTTCTCCAAGGCTGCGGTGTTTGCTGGCAGGAATTGAAAATAAAAAGTCCCTTGATTGAAGGAGAGTCTGTTTTGATAGAAGAACAGATATTCTGGAGCTGGAACACCTTACACAAACAGAGGAATTGAAGATGAATCACAGTTACCTGCTGGGCAAACCCAACACCAGGATCTGCTGCCCAGAGGAAAGAAAAATCGTGGTTCTGTCCCACCTGGCATCGGGGGAGCCAGAGGGCCTGAATTCAAAATGATTTGGACAAATTGGTGAGTTGGCTCCAAATCAACCACCTGGAATTAAATAAAGAAGAGGATGAATTACCAGCTTCAGGAAGAAGGTAAACACATTACTGCAAATGGGAGGTAATTAGTGAGGCAGGAAAGTTTGTATAAATGTAGCTGGGCTTCATTTCTTTGGTGAAAGTTCACTGCTCTGGTTAGTTATTTGGCCCCACAGAGGCATTCCTGGAGCCTGGACTGGGGGTTTCATAGCAGGTACTTGGTGGGGGAGAAAGGGGGGCTGGGTGGAAGCGCCCTCACCCGTGCAGGCATTCCCAGACACACATCTGCCTATATACTCACACATATTTACTGAATTATCCTGAGGGCTGCAGCCTCCCTCACATCACTCAGCCAAGATTTTGTTGCAGTGATGAGCAGCAAACTTGATTCACTTTCCTTTATATACATATGCAAATAATTGTAGCATTTGCATATGAATATATACTGAAACAGGCAGATCCATATTCTGGTTTTGTTCTGGCTCTTCCATCTTTACCGAACAAAATCTCAAATAGATCTTGCTACTTCTCTCTTGTTCAAATAGAAAAGTGCCTCACATTACTGGACAGAAGTGTCAGAGTGTGTGCAGGGGTTGCAGGCAGTGCTGTGCCTGGCATTACCCGGGTGATCCACACCTCTGACTGTGCAAATGCTGAGTGAATATCCCAGGTCCCAGGAGGTGACGCTCAGCCTGTCACTGGGTACCTCGGGTGTGCAGGTCCTGTAACACCTCTCACTGTGAACCCCAGTGTGAATCCCAGTGCCTCGGGTGCAGTCCCAGGGCTCTGGGTCTCACCAGCTCTGCTTTGCTTTTCCTTCCCAATGGTGAGTGAGATTTCAGGGCACTGCAATGAACGCCTTGAAGTTACACACAAATTTAGTAATCCCCCCAAAAGTAGTAAAATTACTGTGTAGTCTCCCAACAGCTTGAACCTGAAGTCTCTTTGTTAAAAACCTATGGAATATGGATACAGATTTCAACTTTATTATACCAGCTTGCTACTCCCAGGGTCTGTGCAGGCTCCATTGGTTTTATGGGCTTTGAGGCCATAATGGGATGAAGCAAGGAACATTTTAGCACAAACAGCGTCCTTGGGAGCCCTGTACAGACCTGGCTCCTTGGGGAGGTGCCTGGGGAGAGCCTCTGTCCCCCTTTGCTGGGACAGGATGTGCAGGGCAGCGTGGCCGGTGTACGATGGGCAGATGGGAGTGGGGGGAATTCCCTACAGAAACAGGATGTCTACCCTGTGAGGGTCTGCCCCAGCCTGAGTGGGACTTTCTGGGTGATGGGATCAGCCTGGATTATCGGATCAGCAGGATCCATAGCCTGCTCTAGTCTAAATGGGTTTAAGCTTGTTGATTTGATCAGAGCGCTGCTGCTGTATCCCAGGGCTCACCCCGGGGCAGGAGGTGGCATCCCCGTGTGCTCTGGGCTGTGTCTTCAGAGGCTCTGGGGGTTTCATTTGGAGTGCTGGTGAGGGTGGGTATGGAAATGTGTACTGGCTTAATGCCAGGAAGTTCAGGCTCCTTTTCCAGGCTTTACCTCCCTGTCTCGGGCTCTGCTGCTGCTGTGGGCTGGAGGCCACGGGAGCAGAGGCCAATGGCTTTCGGTGAGTTGGGGATTCAAAGGAAATGGTCTGAATCCCATGAACCTTTCAGGGACATGATGTGAAAGGTTCCCTAACACTGAGTAAGTTTAGTGTGTTCCCAGATAAACCAGGGGAAGAGAAAAGAAGAAATTATCTTGGTATGTGCATGAACTCATAGAAATTCTCTTTCTGCTGTGAATGCTTTATGGAACTCAAGACTGCAGCATCCAAGTTGATCCTCCCTTCTCCATTTGTCTGTGTACACGAGTCAGCTTCTCTGGCTCCTTTTCCCCTCCCAGTAATATTCTGATGAGTCAGTTTCCAAAGCCTTCCCCAGCTCTGTGCAGAGCCCAGCCAGGCTGTGTGCCAGGGCAGGAATTCTGGGACTCACCATGGGCTGCAGGGGTTTTTTCCACACTTTTTTTTTATTGTGATCAATCTGAGGACTAGGTTTTTGGTTGCTTTTTTGTTTTTCAGCTAACAAAAATAAATACCACGGCCAGAGGATGCTGCAGGTGGGTGATGTGATGGATGGCACAGCATCACCCAGGAATGTAAGTGTTACCTGCATCTGAACACACCGTCTGGACTGGCTTATGGTACCCCTGATCAGTGAACTCAGTAACACAGTGAATTTTGAATATGGGTTTGGGACCAAATAATTCTGTGTATTGCTGGTAGTTCCATGCTTTGTCTCCAAAGCCTTGTTTCCTTTAATATAGAACATTTTACAATATTGACTCTGTGTTTTTCTGGAAATCAGCACACCAGCTGGTGAGCCATGGAGGGATCTGATATCAGACTTGAGAATTTACTAATGCACACTTGAGAAAGACATGGAAAAGTTGTAATTTACTGTGCCCTTAGTACGTTCCCAAGCCTGCTTTAAAGCCCACAGCATTCATCAGCTCTGTATTGAAGCACGGATGTGCCTTTTCCAGGAAGGTGTGTCCATGGCACTGCTCACCACTGTGGTTTCAGTAGATTTACTGAAGTTAGGCTTCCTGCAGGCTGAGTGCAAGAGGTGAGGACCAGGAAGAAATTCTATTATAAAGAGAAATTCCCATGCAAGAGCAGCCAGGTACCAGATCCTGGTTCTCCAGCCTGCAGTGCCTGCTGTGGGCCACAGCCATGCACGAGTTCCTGGCTGCAGCTCCATCTGCAAAGCTGTGGCCTGGCCTTGACATTGTGCCAGACCTCTTCTGTCCTGGGGACCATAAAGTTGGGATTCCAGATAGCTGTTGGAAAAACAGCTATTTCAGATCCAGCAGTAAGCCCAAATGCAATTGAATTTAGCTTTATTTAGCATTTGTGCTTTTGATTATCCCAAAGCATGTATTTTTAAAATAAAAATGTTTCCAGCTCTATGGCCTCCCTGAACATTTAAAGCTGGAAGAAGCAGGGGATGACTCAGAAAACCCTTTGATTCTCACAGGATTCTTTGCTCCAAAATCACATGTGTTTGGGTTTTAGTTGTGGGGCAGCTGCAGCTTTGCCTGAATAAGGAGCGAGGGGCTGCAAGGGGCCGTGAGCATCCCTGGCTGTTGGGGGCCAGTGCCTGGCCCCAACAGGATCACCCAGGGAAGGGCACTGGGAGCTGGATCTTATCCTGAGCCCACCCACTCCCCAAATTTCAGGTCCCACGCGTGTGATCCTCACTGAGCTGCTCCTGCACTCCAAGTCAAGGCAGAGGCTGTGGCCCTGGGGGCCGTGTGGCATTGGCATGGGGACAAACAGGGTCAGTCCTGGCAGAGCTCTTCCCCAGCCGAGCACCTGTGACTCGATGCTGACAGCAAATGCACTTCACACTCGCACACCACTCCTGGGGCTGCTCCCTGCCACGTGGAGGGGCTGCACAAGGGCCACGGGGCTCTTTCCTCGCAGTCCAGCTCTGTTCTGGAAGGGAGCTGGGCTCTGAGCAGCCGTGAGTGACACCTCGGCCAAGGCCAGAGCGGAGCAGTGGCTGCTCTGCCTCACCTCTGGCAGCGTCTCACGGTGCTGCTGCCCCACCTGAGCCCCAAGGACATCCCTCAGTGCCTGCAAGATGCACAAAGAGCTGTGCAGAAGCCAAGGGCAAACCTTTCCTTGCCTCCACCGGAGCCAGGATTTTACCCCCAGTCACCTCCTCCCTCAGCGCTCTCCCCAGAACAGCAGAACAATAAAAAAACCATTGCACATGGTGAGCTGCGCTCCGCAGCGATTCCCACAGCAGTTTTATTGCCTGCAGGAGGAAGAACGTGAACCCTGGAGGGAAGAACTTGCCAAAGTATTTAACATTTCTACGTCTTGTATGGAGCTAAAGCTTCCCAAAAATCTTCAAAAATAGCTGCAGGGATGTTTGTTCAAGGCCTAAGGCTGGGCTGGGGAGGATTTGAGATGTGACTTCAAGTGGGGAGCAGAGGGTGGTGATGCTGGGGGCCTTCAGGGCTACTGGACTGAGGGGTGAACTGGGAGGGTTCCTTGCTCTTCTGAGCATCCCACCTGCACTTTCAAGTTCCACATCCCCTGTAGGGAGCCTGAAAATGGGAACAACCCTGGAGCTGGTGACAAACGGTGTCATACACAGCTACTGCTCCTTCTTTTATAAAAATAATACTCTGGAACATTCCTCCTGAAGGAAAAGGGAAGCTCTCGCTGGGTGTGTTAACGGCCGAGTGCCCAACACCTGAGCCTGCTCCTTGGCCGAGGCCGGGCTGGCAGCTGCGGGGGCACCTTCCCGGGGCGTCCTGCGACGGCAGCCCCGGCAGGGCAGGGCTGTGCTGGGGCGTGAGCCCGGTGCGTGCTCCCACCCTCGCTTGTCTGCCCAGAGACGCGATGCCGGGGGGCTTTGGGCTATCGGGTGTGCGGGGGCCCCCGCCCATCCCCGCAGCCTCGCTCCCCCTCGCGGCACCGCTCCGGGGAACCGGGGCTGCGGGGGAACAGAGGGGCTGTGGGGAACCGGGGCTGCGGGGGAACAGAGGGGCTCCGGGGAACCGGGGCTGCGGGGGAACAGAGGGGCTGTGGGGGACCAGAGGGGCTGTGGGGAACC
>VWZW01007296.1:232075-273544 GCA_013397115.1 Edolisoma coerulescens | reverse complement strand
AGAGCGGCGGGGACACCCGGCTCCCGCACAGGAACGCATCGGTAGAGGCTCTGCCCACTCTCTGCCCACTCTCTGCCCTCACCGTGCCCCAGGCTCGATGCGGGCCGGCGCTGGCCATGGAGAAGCTGTACCTGGCGGGGAGCAGCACCTGGACCATCAACAGCTCCCTGGGGAACGGCAGCCTCCGGCTGGGGAACCTGAGCGCCGGCAGGAACAGCACCGCCGACCCCCTGAAGAGGAACGAGGACGGGGCCAAGGGGGAGGGGNGAGGTGACAGTCCTGTGCCTCATCCTGTTCCTCGCCCTGACCGGCAACCTGTGCGTGCTGCTGGCCATCCGCACCACCCGCCACAAGCACTCCCGCATGTACTTCTTCATGAAGCACCTGAGCATCGCTGACCTGGTCGTGGCCATCTTCCAGGTGCTGCCCCAGCTCATTTGGGACATCACCTTCAGGTTCTACGGGCCAGATTTCCTCTGCCGCTTGATCAAGTACTTGCAGGTAGTGGGAATGTTCGCTTCCACCTACATGCTCCTGCTGATGTCCCTGGACCGGTGCTTGGCCGTCTGTCAGCCACTGAGGTCCCTGCACAGGAGAGCTGACCGGGTCTCTGTCCTCCTCACCTGGCTGCTGTGCCTGCTGGTCAGCATCCCTCAGATCCACATATTTTCTCTAAGGGATGTGGGGAATGGGGTCTATGACTGTTGGGCAGATTTCATCCAGCCCTGGGGACCGAAAGCCTATGTTACCTGGATCACCCTCATGGTCTATATCATCCCTGTGTTGATGCTGAGCATCTGCTATGGCTTAATCAGCTTCAAAATCTGGCAGAATGTGAAGCTGAAGACGGCTCACGGGCCCAGCGTGGGTCTGGGCTCAGGCTCCCGCAGGGGGATGGTGTTTGCCAGGGTCAGCAGCACCAGGCTCATCTCTAAAGCCAAGATCCGGACAGTCAAAATGACCTTTATCATCGTGCTGGCGTTCATAGTGTGCTGGACTCCCTTCTTCTTCGTGCAGATGTGGTCAGTGTGGGACACCGAGGCCCCGCGGGAAGGTACAGCCTCCCCTCCCTCGCCCTGCTCTGCTTGGACGGCTCCGCTCGGCGCCCCGGGGACACCTCGGCAGAAAGCGCTCCGAGCTGGCTTTGGGCGGGGGGAGGGAGATGGGAGAAAGTCCCGAACACGGCTAAACCCCCCGCAGGCAGCAGCGGCTGTGCCACAGCTTTCCCGGGCCAAGGGCTACCGTAGCCCTGGCAAATTCAGGGCCACTGTGGCTCAGGGGCAGCTCACGGGGCGCGGCTGCTCAGCCCGGCCGCTCTGCCCTTCCCGAGCCCTGTCCCAGCGGCGCGGCTGCGGAAAGCCCCGTGTCCCGCAGCCCGTCTGCGTCCGTCCCCGTGGCCTGGACACAGCCAGAGCCAGAGCCAGAGCCAGGCGTGCTTTGCCTCTCCTGCTTCTCTCTGCTCCATTTATTTCAGGAGTGGAATGTGGCTTGTGCACCTCCCTGGGTGCTCCAGGGGTTTTCCACCTGATTTAGGCTGATCAAAACTTCTAGTTCCTAGATAGGCTCTGGGGTGAAGCAGCAGCCCTCCCTCGTGCTGTATTTTAATCCTGCAGTCTTGAGGGCTGCCCCTCCCTTCCCAGCCCCCAAACCTCGGCAGCACCCAAACCTCTGCTGCTTTGCTGACCCTTGGTGGAGCGGGGGTAGACAGGATTTGTCCGTCCCAACCCTTCTGGCTGCATGTGGAACCTTTCCCTTGCTCATTCTGTGCAATCGGCCTTGCAGCACTTTTCCCTTTTCCTTTTCCTTTTCCTTTTCCTTTTCCTTTTCCTTTTCCTTTTCCTTTTCCTTTTCCTTTTCCTTTTCCTTTTCCTTTTCTTTCCCTCTTTGCTTTAAGGTATTGGGGGGCTCTCCAGCCCCTCAGAGCTGTACCACACTCCCCACTCCTGTCCCCATCACGTTCCTGTCTCCGGGCAGCCCGTGGCTGCGGCACAAGGTGGGAGCTCTGCCAGGGCACTTGCTGGAGGCTTCCGTGGCGTGGGGAGGAAAAGCCTAGGGTGGGTACAAGCGTCAGGGGACCCCAGCCCTTCCTTCCAGGCTCTCCTCCTCCTTGCTGGCTGCCCAGAGGCACGAGGGGGGCGGCACAGTCAGACCTCTCTGCAGAGGACACGGGCTTTGCCCGCAGCGCTGCCACTGCCTGGCCCTGATCCCGGACCCCTTCCCCTCACCGAGGCTCGGGCGCTGTGGCCGGGCAGCGTGGAGGGTGCAGGAGGGGTGTACCCCGTGCTGGGAAGGGAATGTGGCTGTTCCTCACCTCACAGCAGTGTGGGCATAGCCACTGAGAGGGCAGAGGAGAGGGAGGGCAGGGGTCCCTGGGTGCCAGCGGCAATGGGGGCACGACTGCACCCCAATGAGCTGCACTGGGGGTGACGAGCAGATCCCAAAGGCAGGTGAGGGGGCAGTCACCTCCTTAGAAAGTGTGTTGCTTTCTCCACACGGGATGTCACACAGAGTGCCCCTGGTGAGGTCTCTTGGTCACTGACTGAGCCCTGGTGAAGTCTGAGGGGGCTGAGCAGGGGCCCTGCCCCCTGATCCCGTGTGCCACATCCCGGAGTGCGGCGGGCCGCAGGACTTGGGCGTGAGCAGAGGGATGCACAGAGCTTGGTCTGGGCTGGGTGAAACCCTGACCCCGCTCGGGGCCGGGCTCCCTCCTCAGCGGGATGCGGTCGGCGTGTGCAGGGTGAAGAGATGGGGCTGTAAAGAGAACAAGGCAGCGCCCTCCTTCCCTCGCTAGCGAGGGGAGAACCAGCGAGCGGGGCTGGCCCCGCTGTCACGGATCCGCTTCAGCTGCTCTCCTCGCTTCCACAGAACAAGGCCCGTAAACCAAGGCGGGGGCAGCACAGGGGCTGCAGCCCTGCCCTGAGCAGAGCCGGCGGGCAGCAGGATGGGGCCGGGGGGCAGCAGGAGGGGGCCGGTGATGCTCTATCGGTCCGCTCACCTCGGGCAGGAGCCTGACACGCGGGCTGTGAGCGATGGCCCCGCTCAGTGCGTGGGGCCTGGGGAGCCCCTCACCCCATCCCACTCCTGTACCGGGTGTTTGCAGCAGAGCCCCCACAGCCCTGCTGGGGCACAGCCTCCCCCCCTGCCCACTGCTCCGGACATCCCCGGGAGCGGGGAGTGCCTGGGGAGAGGGGACATCCTTGAGGGACAGAGCTTGCTGGTGGCAGCGCCCCTCGGGGGTCTCTGGTGTTCCAGCCGGGGAGGGGAGCAGTCCACCCTCCGGACCTGCCCTGCAGTAAGCTCTCCTAAATTCAATTTGCCTCCCGCAGAGAGGGAAGAGCTGAGTCAGCCACGGCTGGATGTTTTCAAGTGGATAGAAACGCTGTGATGTATTTCAGGTCTAGTGCCTGGGATTTGTAACCATTCCCCATGGAATAATCTTTTACCATATGCTTGAAATTAAAAGTAGTTGGAGCAGACAT
Organism: Edolisoma coerulescens; assembly: GCA_013397115.1. Lineage (NCBI taxonomy): Eukaryota > Metazoa > Chordata > Aves > Passeriformes > Campephagidae > Edolisoma > Edolisoma coerulescens. The sequence goes on along the minus strand of VWZW01007296.1, from coordinate 270,065 downwards.
CACAAGAGCAGGAATTACGCATCCATTGGCTGAAGGTGAATTTGGAAGCCAGCATTTATAGCCACACTTCTTCACCGGTTTAAAAACCGCCAGTGGATTTTTGCAGAGGCACGAAGGGACCAGAACAGCCAAACCAGCCCTGTTCATCCTCGCTGCTGGCGCGTCCTCTGGGAGCAGAGGGGCTGCGGAGATGAGCTGGAACACAGGGAGCAGGATAAAGGCTCTGTCTCCACCCACAGCCACTTCATGGAGGGACGTCCCCCCTTGTCCCGGTGCCACGGCAGATGCCAGTCCCACCATCCCCTTGTCACCAGGAGGTGCTGCTCCAGCCCCTCAGGTGGGACAGAGGGTACTTTGTGCTCTGGGGACAGAGAGCATCAGCCAGAGACTTGATGTCCTGGCACTGCACTGCCACCACCCCGCCCATCACCGGGGGATGCCAGGCTCCCGGACTGCACTCGTGGTGTGGGAATGGCTGTCGTCTTTCCTGGCAGGGCGCTGCATGGGAAAAATTAATTCGGGGGAAAGAAAGATGACTGGGGAAAGGTGCTGGGAGAGCACCGGGCAAAGGGCTCAGGTAGGGCCGGGCTGGCTGTGGGGACAGCCCAGGAGCAGGGGCTGTGGCCTGGGACCGTGGCTGTCCCACAGCCCGAGCGGCTGGAAGCCGAGAGTCTGCCCCAAATCAGCCCCTGCTGTGGAAAAATGAGCCACCGACCCTGCCTCTCCCCGTCCTGCTCTTTGCCAGGGCAACTCCCGGGGCCGCTGTCCCTTTCCCGGGTTTGGGCACCTTCAAGGCCGATTGAGCTGCTGGGGGCGGCTCTGCCTCCTGGCCAGGCACTCCCGGGTAACGCCGGGCAGGCAGCAGGGGCAGGGAAATGCAGCTTTTGCGGGAAAAAGCCTAAACCCGAGGTGCTGGAACTGAGGCTTGCCCCCCTCCCTGCACCAGCTCTCTCTTCCCGTGGTGTTCCTGCGGGCAGGGGGCACAGCCCTGGCGGGGAGGGGGTGTCGTGGTGCGGGCAGGGCTGGGGCTCTCGGCAGAGGCCAGCAGCGTGGCCGTGCCCTGACGCTGCCGTGCCTCTGTCCCGCAGCCTCCCTGTTCATCATCGCCATGCTCCTGGCCAGCCTCAACAGCTGCTGCAACCCCTGGATCTACATGCTCTACAGCGGGCACCTCTTCCACGACCTCATGCGCCGCTTCCTCTGCTGCTCCACGCGCTACCTGAAGTCGCGGCCGGCGTGTGAGCTGGGCAAGAAGAGCAACTCCTCCTCCTTCTTCCTCAGCTGCAAGAGCACGAGCCAGAGGAGCTTTGTGCAGCCGCCCACGACGTGAGGCCGTCACCAGCCGGGACCTTGTGCCTCTGCTGTGCTGCCTCCAGTGCTTCCCTGCAGAAAGCTGGGCCCGGACAAGGAGGGGGTCTATAAATAGGTGTATATATGCCTGTAAGCATGTACAGAGGGCCTTGTTTAACTGAGACGGGAGTGGGGGAGGAATTCTGTGTCCAAGTTTCAGTGCTGCCTGGGATTAGGCACCAGGAACCCGCTCCTGAGCCCTGAACCCTGACAGCAGTGGCTCACGGGTGCCACCAGGAGGGACAGGTTTTGTGCCAAACGATCTGGGGCTGCTGGGGCAGGCGTGATGCATCCCCTTGGGATGGAAGGGGCTGCTGCAGCACAGGGTGATGGGTGCCACCCTGGCACAGGGCTGGGCACTGCCCCACCTGCACCTGCAGCAGGCTCCTGCGGGATGCCAGCGCCTGGCACCGCGCTCTCAGCACAGGCGCTCCTGCTTCGCTTGCAGCCCGTGGGGCAGGGGCAGCCCCATCCCCGCAGCCCTGAACCCTGCACCGTGCCAGCCCTGCGCCGTGCCAGCCCTGCGCCGTGCCAGCCCTGCTCCCCCTGCCTGGGGCACAGAGCAGGGCACTCCTGGGGGCAGCAGGGACCAGCCTTGCAGGGGACAGCGCTGTCGCCCAGGTGTCCCCACCCCAGCTCTGCGCCTCGTGCCCGGTGAGGCCGTGCAGACGGCCGGCAGGAGCCCGGAGTGGGCACGGCTGGGGCCGGAGCTGGGCAGTAGCGCCCTGGCCGGGTGTGCTCAGCAGCTCCTGCACAGGCGGGCGTGTGGGATCCGGGCTGGGCTCCGCGGGCTCCGACAGGGCCATCCCGAGGCCAGGCCTGGCGCCGGGGTCACCGCAGATCCCAGGAGGTCTCCCACCGTTCCAGTGCCATTCCCTTGCTCTCTAGCGCACGGGGCACGCTCTCGGCATGGATTTTTACTGCTAACAAATACTGTAAATAAAGTTTTCTGACTGTGTCTGGTGGAAGGCAGGAGGGAGGCGTGGGGGGAGCACTGGGAAGCAGGGCTGGAACACCACACAGCCCAGCTGTGCCCACCGCGGCCCCGGCACTGGGGTCCGGCACAGAGCCGGCTGCGGCGCTCGAGGGGGACACGGCTGGGGCTCTCAGGGTGATGTAATTCGGTCTTCTGTGTTGGGAATGAACATGAAAAATGCATTTAAATGTGTCCTTTATTTTTTCACTGTCACCAGCAGGTCCATTTGCACCTTTCCTATCCTGACATTCCTTTGTTTTTCAGTGGGAGCTCCAAGTGAGCTCTCAGCACATTTGCTGACTGGTTGAAATCCTCAGGACACCATAGAGCATCTTCCTCCCACGTTCACCTTCCTCGTCCCTGAGAGTCACTAACTCCTGCACAAAGCAAGCAAGGAGAGGTCTCCTGCTCTCGAGAGCCTGAGGGCCTGGTGCATCCTCCCTCTGCCGGGGAGGAAGGAGAACACGGCAATAGATGTTACCAGGACGGATGCCTGGAGAAGAGAGGGAGCTTTGGGAGACACAGGGAATTGCCTTCCAGCCCTGGCTGCAATTTCTGGTGGTGGTCTGGGGCTCAGGCAGGGCCATGCCCCACGCCTGGAGGTGCTGCAGCCACGTGGTGCCACGGCCCCTGGCTGAGCTCCTGCACTGTCCCCAGGCTGAGGCAGAGCAGGGACAGGGAGAGCAGGAGTATCCCAGGGGAATGCATTGCCAAAAAGCTTTTCAGGAGGGTCAGAAGTGAAACAGAGGTGCCGACAGGTGAGCAGTGTGTGCCCCAAGCGTTGGGAGCCCAGAGAGCACTGTGGTGGGCACATCAGCGTTGCAGGATGTTTTGGGTTCAGGCAGTGAACTACTAGAACAAAAAAAAAAAAAAATAGAAGTAGTATAAGCCCATTATACAATTGATTTTAATTATTTTTATTCCCACAATAAATGCTCATGGTGAAGTGCTTTTTGAGACTTTTTTCCCCCTATAGATACCTAAATATCTTTTTATTTTTAATCACTCCATCCTTCTTGGGCCCTGATGTTGCAGGAGCTTGGGTACCACACTGCTATGGAATAACAGCAGTATTCAATCCCAAGCCCTTGGAAGAGTTCCAGCAGAAAACCTGGCTCCCTCTCGTCCTTGGCATGGCACTAGAGGAGCCTTTGGCTCCAAGTCTCTGCTGGAAGCCAAGGGAAAGGCGCACATGGACACAATTGAGAGCAGCCTCTGAGCAGCGAGACCTCCTGGGCCCTGGTTCAGCAAAGCACTTAAGGCTGGAGCCAAAAGAGCATTCAAGGGCCTCAAAGTGAAAGTGCAGCTCCGTGGAAGAGGGACCGACAAATTAATTGACCGTACAGGGGAGGAAATAGCTCTGAACTGGACCTCTCACCCCTCACTCCTCTTTCCCTGGAGCCGGAGCAGCAGGGTCCTGGCAGAGGCTCCTTCCTCTGCTCTCCCCATCCATGGAGGCGACCCCGGGCTGCTGAGGGAGGGGCTGGCTGGATGTGAGCCCCCCCTGGCTGGGCAGAGCCTGGGGGTCGGTGCGGTCCTGCCCCTCCCGCAGCCTCTCTCGCTGCACCCAGGACGCAGCGGAGGGACAGCCCTGGCCGTGTGGGACACTCACCTCGCTGTGGCTGGAGCCAACGCGGATCGGCTGAGCCAGCGTGCAGTGAGGTCTGTCCCTGAGGAGCGAACCTGAGCTCTGCTTAGAGCCCAGCTTGTCTCCAAGCGAGGTTCCCCAAAGCTCTGTGTGCCCCCTGCCCTCCCACAGCCCCAGCGCTCAGGGCCACGCGCAGGACTGGCCCATGGCATTGCCCTGCCCCGTGCCCTGCCCCGTGCCCTGCCCATGGCACTGCCCTGCCCCGTGCCCTGCCCCGTGCCCTGCCCCGTGCCCTGCCCACGGCGCTGAACGACACTCCACAATTAAGGGCATAATTGAGCATCAGAGTGCCACGAGTGGGTTTGCAGCTGGCGGTGGCCCAGGAGCAGCTCAGGCTCAGAGCAGACACAACACATCAGGCGTGGCCTGGCCCGGCTCTCACAGCTTGGCTGAAATGCAAGTACGCCCGAAAAAAATTTGGTTTAGCTGTTCTATCCCTAAAAGTTTTGTGCAGCGGTTTAATGCAGAAGCTCCCCCAACAGCAGCTGTTTGCCACAAATAACAACTCCTGTGAGGGAGTTCTGTCAGTGCCATCCCAGCCTGAAGGGATGGAGGAGTGGGCAGGGTTTGGCTGGTGGCCAGCAGCAGCTCTGCAGCCCCACTGCTCGCCCTGCACCGGTAGGGCCGTGGTCCAGGAGGTGCTGCCGTCCCTCCCGCAGGAACTCCCGGGGATCCTGGAGGGCAGAGGGGTCTCTCTGGGCTGCTCCCTGAGCCACGATGGGCTCCTCTTCTCCTAAAGCTTCTGGCTTTGGGATGGAGTAAGGAGCAGCCTGGCCTGGCTCGGTCTGCAGAGAGCACCCCTGAGAGGCAGCTCTGTGGCAGGGCCCTGCTGTGGGGCACAGAGCCCTCACCACGGCTGAGGTGTGCAGGTCCCTCGCGGGGCAGGAGTGTCCCTGTGGGCAGTGTCCCTGTGGGCAGTGTCCGTGTGCCCGAGGGCAGCGAGCCTGCACGGAGGGGGTTGTGCCAGGGCTGTCGGGGCCTAAATCTCCTTCCGGAGAGCAACTCGGACGTTGCTGCAGATCTTGGAGAGCGCCTCAAAGAGGGGGTCACAGAAGGTGTGGATGCAGAGGGAGTAGATCCGGCTGACACACTGGATCTCTATCAGGTAGCTCTTGATGCAGGGCACCACTGCCCAGATGTGGCAGAAGGAGATGAGGGCAAAGAGGAAGCCCCAGACGACGGCCAGGGGGATGCCCAGGACGGCAGAGAGCAGCCGGTAGCACCAGTACTTGCTGACGGTGAAGGTGGTGTAGCTGGTTTTCCAGATACCGTCGAAGCTGTACGTTCCCACGGGCTCGGCTATCACATCCTCAAAATCCACCTGGGGGAGAGCAGATGGACATGAGGGAGGCCTGGGGGTCAGCAAAGGCCCCGATGCAGGGATGAGGGGCTGCACGAGGTGAGAGCAGATCCCAAAGGAAGGGGCTGGGGAGAGTGGGGACTGTGCTGGGGGTGGGTCCCTGGATCCCTGCGCCCCCGAGCAGGGACCAGCCCCTGCAGAGATGGGGAACCCTCGGCGCTGCCCGGCCACAGCCTGTGGGCAGCACAGGGCTGGGCTCAACCCACGGCTGGGGGGTCTCAGTGCCCGTCCCAGCCCCCGATCCGGGGAATCAGGTGTGAGAGCCAGGCAGGAGCCCTTGGAACAGGAGCTGTGTGTGGGAGTGTTGGCTGCAGAGGCGGCCAGAGCCCATTCCTGCCCTTTTTTAGCATTCAGGGACGTGGCTGCCCACTCGGCGGGAAGGTGTTTGTGCTAATAAAGATCCAGCAGCCCTCTGGATTTATGGATTATTTATTTATACCCGTGGGATGAGGTGCTCAGTGCTGTCTGTCCGTGTTCCTCCTGGGGAAGGGAGCTGGGGCTCAGCCCTGCCCTCGCTGTTTGTGCAGGCACAGGGGATGTCTCTGAGTGGCACACCCCCCCCCAAAACTCCACGCAGAGATCCCCTTGGGGTGTAACTCACTTCTAGGGAATATATAAGCTGAGCTATTTGTCTTGAAAACCAGCCCGGCCTCCCCTCGGGCAGCTGACGTGTCTGTACACTCACGTTAAATTACAATATCCATTCTGCTTTTGGAAGCACTTGGATCACAAAATCACTCTGTGTCATCTTTAATTTCCTGGAGTGAGCAGGAGGTGCTGGGAGAAGCATTGACGTGGGCGAGGAGTCAGCAGCCCCGAGAGCTGGTCCTGAGGTGCCATCAGCAGCCCCGGGAAAGCCCAGGTGTGCTGGGGACTAGCCCAGGTGTGCTGGGGACTAGCCCAGGTTACTGCCCAACCGCCTGATGAGCTCATCAGGGATCAATTAATGCAGGGAGCAGCAGGATATAAAAGCAGACTCTGCCTCACTGCTCCTTCTGCTGCCATCATGCTGGGAGTGGGTCTGGAGGAGCTGGGGAGGTTCAGACTCTGAGTCTGGATCCTGGGCACTGCCTGGAGGTGCTTGGGGACCAGCACATGCAGGTACTGCTCCTTTATGGGATCGTGGGATCATTTAGGTTGGAAAAGCTCTCTTAAGGTCTCCCAGTGTAGCCGTGTGTTGCTCTGTTGCTGTGCTCGGGGGAGGTTTGTGGAGCTCTGCAAAGCCTCTGTGGCCAGTGCCACCCCTGCACCGTGATCCCGAGTTCTGGCTGTTGCTTTGTGATGCTCAGGATGTTTATCCACGGCCAGCTGAGCCCTCCATCAAATGCAGGGCTGTAGCTCCTGCTCCCCTGCTGGCTCTCTGCTCCCAGAGCCCTCCCGGCCGTGATGCCCCGGGGTTTGCCTGTGCCTCTGGCTGTCCTGGGACAGGGGAGCAGCAGCAGAGGGAGAGCTGTGCCCTGTCCCGGGGCTGGCTCTGCCCTCCCTCCCCAGCCCTACCGCCGGGCTATTTTAGGGTGGGGAATGCTGAGGAGCCCAAGCTCTGCCGCCTTCCAGTGCTGATGGAGCAGCAGCCTGGCCGTGGGGAGCTTGGAAGGGCTCCTCAGGCTTTGGAGATGCTGGAGTGGGAAAAGGCAGGGATGTGCTGGGGGAAAGGGGCTGGTGGGAGGCTGTGGATGGCTGGGACGGTGCTGGCACTGTCCCCAAAGAGCAGCTGGTGGTGTTCCTAAGCTGGGGAGCAGGTCTGTGCCCCGACGCGCTGCCTGGCCCCGGGGTGAGCGGGCTGAGGGCCCTCCCGGTCCCTGCTGCCATGGCAGAGTGCTGCTCCCCGGGCCTGGCACCTCTCCAGGCCCCAGGCCGAGGCTGTGGCACGCACTGGCAGGGAGGGAGGGGCACAGATGCTGGACACGACGCTGGGAACGTGCTCGGGGTGCCAAGTGCCAGGCAGCTGCCACGGGCAGGTCTCACCGTGCCAGGAGGGAGCACAGAGACGCTGCCACTGCCACAGCCCAGCCAAGGGAATTTAACTTGACCACACCGTGGTTGTGGCTGTAGTGGTGTTTTAATGCCCAAATCCGGGTTTGTGTTTCAGCAGTGCTGTCAAGGTCAGGGCCCGTTACAGAGCCCGTGTGAGCGGTGCCGTGCACGCTGTCCCTTCAGCTGTGACAGCCACAAACACAGTTCCAGCAAAACCCTCCCACCTCCTCCTGCTCTCCTTCGGGCTGGAATTACCTTTGGCTAACAGAGACAAATTTTGTTTGCATTCTAAGGGAGTCTAGAAGAAGCACAGGAGTTAGAATGGGAGTTCCTCTTTGTCAGAAACGGAGGGAGGGAGCTGGGGGCTGCTGCACCTCTGGGCTGCCTGGGGGGAACAGTCTTCCACAAACACGACAGCACACATCAAACAACCCGGTTCTGAGACTGTCGTGTCTTGAAGGCCAGCAGCCTTTTCCCAAAATCCCTTTCAATGGGTGATATTTAATTTCTGTGTTATTTTTGGCTGCCTGCTTGCTGGTACAAAGGAGGGCGTCTCCATAAATTTTCAAGCCACAATGAAACTGGAGAGCCCATTCAGGGAATGGGAAATATGGCATTAAGTGGAGCCAGGCATGCCACCCTGCCTGTGTCTGGGTGCCCGGCCAGCGGGGCTGTCACCTCCCTGCAGCCCTGGGGATGGCACCTCTTAGGGCACACGGACAAAGACCAACAGCACTGCCTGGGTCCAGCCAAACACAGACCAAGGTCTGAAACCCAAATCCTGGTTCCAGTGGTGCTTCTGCAGCGCCGTGTGGGACAGCCCTACCTTGACGACGTCCTCGTTGATGTGCTTGGGGTCTCTGTTGACCAGGTCGATCTCCTTGGTGTGCAGGTCCTTGATGATGATCCGCTCCTCCAGCTGGCTCCGCTCCTCTGCCATGGCTGCTCGGCGGCCCCGCGGCCGAGCGGGGACTGGGCTTGTGCTGGGGGGACCCGGCGGGCAAGGGGGAGGCACTGGCCCCGCCTGCAGCAGCTGCCCTGCGCCCCTGGCACCGCTCCAGGCTAAAATTAATGTCCTGGCTCCCGCGGCCGCCCTGAAGTGTCCCTTAAAGGGGCTTTTCTGGGGCCAGCCCCGTGCTGTCACCTCAGGGGGATGGCATGTGCGTGGGCGGCTGGTGGCCTTTGAGCCAGGGCAGGGGTGGCGTGGGGTGGGTGTGCTGCCCCCAGCCCAGCTGTGCCTGGGGATTTTACCCTTGTGTGGGACAAACAATGCCCAAATTGGGACAAAAGCCCTCAAAAGCCTGGAAGAAATTGTTGTTTATGAATCTGTAAATGAATCAGCTCGGGGAGACAGGAACCGTGTCTGTAAATATCACCCGGGGAAGCCACATTGTCCGGGAAGGCCAGCGCTCCTCAGGGTCCCTTCAGAGCCCAGGAGAAGGCTGGTGGTGCCAGGCTGGATTCCTCAGGCTCCAGCTTTTTCATCCACAGAAACTCGAGGAAATCCAGGACCAACCCACAGAACCAGAGTGGTTGGAATATCTCCTCCAGGGACACTTAGTATATTAATGAAGATTTATTTAACTTGGGCTGTATTTTGCCAATCCTCCTCAATGTCTCCTGTGAACTCTTGGCTTTTGTGATCTGAAGATTTGTTTAAAACTAACAGTTTTGTGAAAAAAGCACCTCACAAAATAGGGGTAGAGAGGGAGGGGTGTTTGAATCCCTCAGGACAGGTGGAGAGGGAGGGCTGTGTGTCCCCTCAAGGGGGTGGAGAGGGAGGGATGGGCAGCTCCCTAAGGAGGCTGGAGGTGCCCACGCAAGTGCTGAACGTGGAAGGGCCACCCTGGGGCACGGCTGGCACGGCAGGGAGGTATTTTAAGGCAAAAGGCTCTGCTGCCTTCCAAAAACGTCAGTGCCTGGACAGTGCTGCTTTTATCAAACCCTCGTGGCTCCATGCCTGGAGCTTTCAGCACTGCAGTGGGGCGCTTCCAGCCCTTGGGGCTGACAGAACACAGCACAGAAACGGGATTGAGTTCCTTCACTGGGCTGGGGTGTTGCAGGTCTTGGGCATGTTCATGTTTCCTGAAAACTTGTGATGGCAAAGGTCTGGCTGAGCATGACTGTGGGTCTAAGGCTGCCAGGCTCCTCCAACTCCTTTTTTTTCAGTATTTTTTCTGGTGTCAGGTTGTTGCCTCAGTCTGGAAACTGTTTTGGCTTTTTCCTTGGGATTTCAGCTCCAGTAGAAGCTGATGTGGTGATGCCCTGGGTGTGACACATCCATGGCTGCAACTGAGGTGGATGCAGCTTGTCAGAGACCTCCTTGGCTCCCTCTGTGGGGAGAGAAAGGGCAGAGCTGGGGTGTGGAAGGATGTGAACCCACAGGATCCTGCAGAGGCACACGAGGCACCTGCGGAGAGGGGACAAACTCTGGAAAGGGTTACGAGCGTGGTGCTGCGAGTGTTAATCTGGCAGGTTGTTCTGGAGAGGAGTGCCCATCAGTGCCCCTGTTCTGGCCAAAAGGACACTGGAAAACCCTTTGATGGCACCAGCTCCACATCCCTGCAGCTCCCTCTGCTACTCCACAGAAGCTGGGAGATCCCAAACACAGCACAGACTGCTGTTGGAGGTAAAACCCCTCCACACTCCAGGATTTTGGGCGGCAGCTGCAAGGCCAGACCTGCTGGGTCACGGCGGGATCCTCCATCAGAGCTCTGCAGCCCTGCTGCTCGGTGGCTCAGCGCTCCCGCACAAATCGTGCAGGGTGTTTCAGCAAGACCAGCTCTTTTCCTGCCTCGGAGCAGGCTCTGCTGTGAGCGCAGCGCTGCGGGCAGAGCCGGGAGCCAGCCCGGATTCAGGGGGCGCAGCTGCTCTGCAGGGCTGTCCCTGCCCGGTGCGACCTCGGGCATTCGCCCCCCGAGCTCCCCAGGCTCTGCCCGGGCACCGGGCATCCGTGCCCTGCCCTCCCCGGGGCCGGGGGTCCCAGCGGCTGCCCCGGGCCGGCTGGGGGGCGGCAGTGGGGCGTGGGGCGCTCCCCCTGCCCCTCCCCCGTGGCATTTCTGGGGGCCTGGGTCCCTGCCCGCCCTCAGGCCGGGCTGTGCCCGCCGGGCGGTGCCCGCCGGGCAGGCGGCTCCGCTGCCCCGGGCCGGAGGAGGAGGGCGCGCCCCCGCGCAGGGCAGCGCGCAGGCAGCCAGGGTCTCCAGGGCAGGGAGAGCCAGCGGAATATCCTGTTGCACTGCGGATGCTATAAATAAATGCATTTCCGAGTACTTTCAGGCTGTGAACGGGACACCGGGTAAAAGCGGAGTGGCACACGCAGCGGAGGCAGGAGCGGGGGAGGGCAGGGGACGCCTGCTCAGCGCTGCTCCGGTCCCCCCGGGGGCTCTGCAGGGCAGATCTGCCCCAAAACGGATGCCATGGAAGTTTTTTTCACTGAAATCCAAACCTTTCATTGTGAGAACATTTGTAAAGGAAGCCGGTGGCACATTTCCCTCTGCAGAAACAGGCAGTCACCATCGCCCCCCGCCCTGAGCAGCCTTGTACTGCTCTCGGGGGGAGCATTGCTTTTGGGAACAGATTGTCAAGGCCTGAGCAGGTTGTAGGACTGGGACTGTGCACCTGGAAGCCTTCTAGAAGTCAGATAAATAACCTGCTGCTTGGACCCAGCAAGCAAAATACATTTATTTCTCTTGAGCAGAGAAGAACAAAGCAGAAATAAAGCTCATGGACATCAAAGCTCCTGTGAAAATGAACAGACCAGAACTGCAGTGAAAGAATAGTAAAGGAGAAATTGGGTGCATTTCTATGGAGTCCTGGGAGAGGATGTGGTGTGCTGTGGGGAGAGAGGAGAGCCAGGTGAAGTGCTGCTGGGTGGGAGTGAGGTTGAGGGAGCAGCTCTGCCTGCACGGCTGGGAGCAGGGCTCTCCTTTCATCTTTTATTTTTAAACAACACAAATCTGTCTCCCTGCCTCCTTTGCATGAGCATCTCTCAGCTCCTCTGGTCACCTGTTGCAGGCTGAAGCTTGCTTGCAATGATCTGTTGCCTCTCCCTGAAGCGGTGCCTGCAGAGCTGTGGGTGGTCCTGCCTGGGGTTTCTTGGGCATCTCCCTGTGCAGGCAGAGGCTGCAGCCTGCCTTCAGTGCCAGAGAGCCCGCGGGGGGGCTTGGTGGTGCTGGGGAGGAATTGCTGTTGGTTTGGGTACAAATCTGCAAACCTGGCCAATGGATCTGCAGCCAACTGCTCGTGTCCTGTGCTGGCTCCAGAGAGCCAGGGGTGAACGTGGGCAGTGACATCGTGTCATGGGGGGGGTTTGTGCTGGGCAGCACCTCCAGTTCTGTGGGTTTTGCTGAGGCTTTTGCTCAGAAATAATTTATTATTGGAGCAAACAGGTTGGGTCGAATGTGCAGAAGGAGCAAAGGCCCCAGGTGAGGGTGTTTAACACCGTTTTGCTGCTGAACCTGAGAACACCCGAGGGAATTGTGTGCTTCCAAGTGAGTGGGATGGATCTTCTCCATCTCCCTCAAATTCCCCCTCTGCTCCTGTTCTTCCACCTCTCCCACAGGGATTGCTGGCCAGGACTCCCCTTGATCCCAGCCAGCACCTTGCCCTTTTCCTGCCCAGTTCTGCTCTCCGTTGGCATCACAGAGGACTCCAGTCTTGCTGGAGCTGTTTGTGCCAGAGCCCTTGGGTGAGTCTTGCCTTGGGCATTGGTGTCCTGGCTCCTGCATGGGGCTCTTGTGTTTAGGTGGCCCCTCAGTTGTCCAGGACCAATGACACAGAGGATGCTGAGGGCAGGGATGGGTTTACCTCTGCAGAGGCAGCGGAAATCGTGGCTGGCAAATACGAGTTTGAGCAGAAGCTCTGTCATGTTTAATATCAATTAAAATTAAATTTCACAGAGGAAGTACAGAAGAAAGGTGATTTATCATCCAAGTTGTTGTCTTAGTTTGTTTCTATACTAGGAGTCTTGCTCTTTAAAAGACAGAGAAAGTCTATGAATATCAGATTCGTGTCCCTGTGAGACACAGCCACCAATCTCTCTGCATCCTGGTCTCTGCTGTAAGTGCTGGGAGAGGAGCTGGGGGTCCTGGTGGGATGCTGTGGGTGCTCTGCTGGGCTGGGGGCAGCCATGAGCCCATGGGGGCAAGTGTGGGGTCTCATGGAGCAGGGTCTGGGCTGTTCTTGTGGAAATCCTTCTTTATTTGTTCTTCCTTTTCTATGAGTTCTTTATTTGTCACGGAGCCCCTCAATGTAGATCAGGCTGGGAGAGCTCAGCTGTGGCGCCACAAGGCTGCACTTCATCCCATGGTCTGTGATCAACAGTTCTTCCTTTTGCCTTCACTTGAGCTATGAGCTTCTTTTTGCTCTGGACGTCTTTGTTCTGAGTCACAGGGGTGCCAGGGGTGCATCAGCGGCTGTCAGCACCCTCAGGTCTGGGCTGTTGGTCCCTCAGGGTGAGCTGGGAGGAGATGGGACCCCATTAAGACACCCAAGTGCTGTTTAATGACACCAGTGCTCTGGGTGTCACAGGACCCATCTACCACTGCTTCTCCTGTTGTGCAGCCCACCAGGCACTGGTTGAGCCCTTTCCCTCTCCAGCAGGTCCCCATGGCTGTGGGCAAAGCTGGGTTTGAGACATTGAACCGGTGACTGTCCCTGTTGGGGATGGGGGATGGAGCTGTGGTGGTGCTGGAGGAGCAGCCACCCCCTGGCTGACGGTGCCGGGGCTGAGCAGGGCTGGGGGTGTCTCCAGCAGTGGGGTCTCTCCAGCCCCAGCCAAGGCAGGGGCTTCACAGCACTGCCGGGGCTGCTCCCACTGAGAACAGCTCTGGGTAACTCGTGGGACGCTGCTGCTCCCCCGCTGAAGGCTCAGGATGGTTCTGGAGGGGCCTCTTTCAGCTTGTGTTTGTCGCCTCCTAATCTCAGCTCTCCTCTCTCACACCGGCACTCTGAATTCCTTTGGATTTTCATTTTAAAATAGCCTCACTTGGCTTTTCCTTATCAAGAGGCAGTCTTGCCTTGATTTATCACTCGTGACATAACCAGCGGGGTATTCTGAGATAACCAGAGTTAACCAGTTCTGCTGCTGGTGGGAACAGGGGTCCCGACCTGCCTTTGGCTGCCATCTGTCCTGGAGGTGTTTTTCTCTTGGCTGGAGCAGGCAGCAGCGGAGCGATGCTTTCCCTTTCGGCACGGAGGATGAGCAGCCGGGCACGGGGGCACTGCCAGCAGGCAGGAACCCGGGCATGGCTCAGGAGAGGGCTCTTGCCCAGCTACGGTGAATGCAGTGGGAAAACAGGTGGTTAAAACTGTCTCACTGGTGAGAAAAGGAGCCCCAAGAGGGGCACAGGTTTAGGGTAAGACGAGAGAAAGCGTGTCTGTGTGTGCTCTGTGGCGAGCACCCTCAGGGTGGGGCTGGCTGCACCCCTGGCCTGCTCCAACCCCAGCTCCAAAGCTCCTCCTCAGGAGCAGATTCCCCCGTGGCAGTGCCCAGTCCCTCTGCGAAAGCAGGGCCGGGCTTTGTGCGACCCGGCCCTGGGTGAGGGGTGGGTGAGGCAGCGGAGCCGGGGTGCAGAGCGGTGCCTGAGCTCAGGAGGAAGGAGAGGGGCTGTCCCCGGTGGGTGCTGTCCCGTGGGTGCTGCCCCATGGGTGCTGCCCCATGGGTGCTGTCCCCGGTGGGTGCTGTCCCGTGGGAGCTGCCCCGTGGCTGAGACGTGCAGAGGGCTTTGACGTTGCCTGGCTGTGGCACAGCCGGGGTGCTCCTCATGCCTGCACATAAAATCCTTTCCAGCCCTGGAGCAGGGCGAGTCCCACAATAACCCAGCACAGAACTCAGATCCTATTTCTGGCACTGGGAGCTTTACGTGTGGAGGTTTCAGCTGCTCTTCCCCATCCCGCTCTTGTTCTGACCTATTGTGGTTCTCTGCTCTCTGGCAGTGCCTGGACTCTGGCGGGGCTGGACTCGGGCTCCAGCGTGGCTGCTGACCATCTTCCCTTTCCAAAACAGCAGTTGTGGAGCTGAGGCAGGTGGCCAGGCTGCGTTTGTGGCACTGGTGGCTGGGCTGGCTGGGCTCGGGGGTCCCTGAGGGCAGCATTGGCCCTAATGTGGCAGGGAGTTACTTTAAGCCAGAAGCAAAAGCTGAAAATTTTGGGAGCACCCAATATCCCAGCTTAGCATGCTGACAGCTGCTGGAACCAGGGCGAGAGAGACTGGCAAATATAGCAACATGGAAAGAGCCTCCTGTCCCCCTCTCCATCAGAGCAAAGTTTCACATAGCAGTGCATGTGATGATGTGTGGCTGGAAAAACTGCTCTGGTGAAGAACACGACCCCAGCAGGCTGCCCAAACCCCAGTGGCACTTTCCCCTTCCCCTGGGCTGGCAGGGGCAGTGGGACGCTGCCATGTCCCTGCAGGTCATTCCAGGCTGTCCCCGAGCTGTGGCCCCTGGTGCTGGCTGCTGTGAGCGGTGCCTCTCCGGCTGCCCTGGGCACAGGGCTGTGCCTGGCTGCCCCTGCCAAGGCTTGTCCTGGCTTTGCAGCGCTCCCTGGGGAGCTGCCCCAGCCCAGGGACGCTGAGCAGAGGGTGGTTGGTGTCTTTTGGGTCCAGCTGGCTTCTGTCCCCCTTTCTGCCATTCCCACTCCCAGCAACGACCAACGCCACGAGGAAGCGTTACCTCTGCTTTGATTCTCTTTTCCCCTTCTAGACCTTATTTATTGAAACCAAACCAAACCACGTGTCCTGGGCAAATATTATGACATTTCATGATTCACACTTGGTGTGATAAGTGAGCTGGTTTAGGGGCTGTGGTTCATGATTTATTTAGTCTGGATGTGGGTATAAATCCAGTCTGTGGAGGAAGCACTGTAACTCCGTAGGAATGCGGATGCTCTCGTGTCCATTGGAGCATAGCCAGTACCCAGTACCTAATTTGTGGTGTCTTAATGCAAACAGGGCACACAAACCCATTTGTAATGGTGGAGGAACCAGGTGATTTCAGCAGTGTCTAAGAAGATCTGAGTAGTGGAAGCTGCATATTGGCTCATTAGATGGAGAAGGGAAATTCCATGTAAAATAAACATTTATTTAGTGCATAAAATTATTGATTGCTCTGCTCAGGATAAAAGGGAGCAATAGAATAAATACTCTTTATTTTGTTCCATTGCCTTTATCTTGCAGACAGCCTGTGGGGGTTTTGGCTCGGACTGCCCACGTTCATACCATGGACATCTGTGGCAGAGGGTGCCAGGAGCAGGAGGCTGCAGGTGGAGCTTGCCCAGGGGTGGTGACAGTGACAATCCCATTCCCCCTGTGCTTCCCCCTCATCCCACTGCCTTCAGGGGAGATGCCTGTCTGGGCACAGCTCTCCTGGGAGTGCTCTCCTTGTGTTGTTTCCTCTCTGGGATCAGGGCACGGAGGGTCTGTGCCCAGGGCTGACACAGCTCCTTCCGTCACTCACATCGGTGCCTGAGGTGTAATTTTGGCTCAGAGCTTCTGGGGTCTCTGGGATGGACAGAACTGCTCTCTATGGCAAGCTGTGCTCTGGGAGAAATGTTTTAGCTGCAAGGCAAGCTGCTGAGGGCTGGAAAAACCAACAGGTTTTGGTCCACATGTGAGTACACAAGAGCCAAACCTTGTGAGGTGCTGGTCCTTCTGCGGGGGTAAAGCTGCTCAGGGACCCCATGGGGCTTGGCCATGCTGGGATCTGTGAGCCAGTTCCAGGTCTGTGCCAGGGCTTTCCAGGAGTTAACACTGAACTATTTGTATTTTATGGGTGTTGCTGACTGGGACTATTTACGACAGAACTAAAGGAATTAATATTCATAACTTCCCCTGACTGTGCCATATAAATCAGGAATGGCTGTGACACTGGGCCCTTGTTGCAGCCACAGTGTGGCAGCTGCTCAGATGTGGCTGGACAGTCTTGGTGCACAAATTAAAGCTTTTTGAAAGACCTCTCCTGCTGCCCTCAGCGCTGCCAAGCCAGTCTGGGCAGCTGCAGCGATGCACCTCGTGGTGAAGGTGAGCCTCATCCCGTGGGCATGTGTCAATGGACAGGAGATTTCTGGGCTACCCAGTCCAGAGCTGGACCTACACGGCCTTCCAGGTACCACAGAGGGGCTTTGCAGGCTGACCTCAGCCCTGAAGGACATTGAGGGACGGACACACGTTGGAACGCTGTCCCAGCGGAGGCGGCACTGCAGCAGCCCAGCACGGGGACACGGCCCTGCCGAGGACTGGGGCAGCTGGAAACTGCCACCGAGCCCCTGCCTGAGCCACGGCCGGGCTGACCCCCTCTGGGGTGCCAGAGAAGGCAGCAGGGAAGGCAGAGGGTGGTGTGAGAGCCTTCACTGCCCTGCTCGGGGCGGCGTAAGCAGGACCTGAGTGCGCGTCCCTCAGCAGAAGAGCTGCGGCTTGGTGGGGATGTCTGTCACTGTTGTACCAGGAACGGCGAGAAACAACACAGATCCCAGCCCAAGGAGAAAAGGAATTATTTATTTAATTTACAAACTGGTTTATATATCTTAGTTCACTTGAATGGCACAAGGCCATTGGTCCCTGACCATCCACCTCCTTAGAATGATTGATTAGGTCTTACAACACCCATTTCAAAATATTTCTCTGGTCAGTATGACAACAATCCTGCACCTGCAAGAAAAAGGGAATAGTTTGCAGAAACTTCTAACTGTTTTCAGCCAGTGTCTGTGAGAAAGCAAAGACTTTCTCACAGACAGAGGCAGAAAGCTGGAAAATCTCTCTGCAACCCAGCTTTCAGCATCCACAGATGTCCAAGACAAGAGGTGACACCTGGATGTGGCCTGCAGGGACACGGACATGTGTCCACCTTGTTCTGGGGCTGGAGACCCGGGGTGTCAGCAGTGCCTTGATGGCCCCGACTGCACCGGGAGAGGAAGGAGCAGCTGGGGGGGCTGGCAGAGAAACTGGCTGAGCCACACTGAAGTCGAGGAAAAAGATGGCCAAAAAAGGAATAAGAAAATTAATTATTAATGATATAATAGATGGGAGGAAAAAATAGCTTGGGATCTTGTTGACCTTCTTCTATGTCAGAATCAAAAGCAATTATATTTGTGTGTGTAAATCCCCCACTGGAATGGGATTCCATATGTGGAAGAAAAACAATGCTGCTTTTCTCCTTCCACACACCATTTCTGGTGCTCTCTAAAGCTGTGGCCCAAGACTCGTTGGTATTTCATGAAGAACCTGCTCAGCCTTCAGGGCAAGCAGTGCCAGAGTCCAGAAAAATAGACACTGCAAGAGCCATGTGATTGAACAAATGTTATTCTTTCCCTTGTTTTTATACTAAGAAAAAGCATTTGGCAAGAAAGCTTCATCACTTTGGAGATGACATCTTCCATCATTTAAGCCCTGCTGCTTAGAAATGCAGAGGGGAAACTGTGCATCCCTGGAAAAAGGCAAAGAGTGCTGGAGCCCCTGGCGTGCAGCGAGGGAGCAGGGGAGAGCCTGGAGGCTGAGCTGGGCCCTGTGCCTGGGCTCACCTGTCCCCGGGGAGATGCTGACGTGTCCCTGCTCTGGGAAAAGCCAACTCCGTGAGCTGGGGCAGCGCAGGTGGAGAGCTGAGGGGTCCAGGGTGTGCAGGGTCACGGCCTCCCTGACCTGCCCCTCCCGAGGAAGTGCCAGCAGGACGGAATGGTAAGTTCAACCAACCCTGTCCCGGTGAGGAGGAGTAGCCTGAAGCCCTACTGTGACTGTTGATTTGGAGTTCTTTCCTAGAAAAAGCCAAAATTACTTGTCCTCAGGACATGGTGGTTATAAGCAGAAGGGCAACATTTTCCAACATTCTTTTCCCAGAGAAATATAAATACACGTGAATATTTCGTGTGCTCATGCCTGGTTTGACACGTTCTTGGCTGCAAATGCCCTTCCCCCACTGAACCTGAGCAATCAAAAGCCCCAGACTGACATTTTCCACTCAATTCTTCCCTGGATGGATGCAGGGAGAAGGGATGGCTTTGTTTGCACATCTGTTAGGAGTTCCAGGTTTGCTGTAGCTCATGGGCAGCTTGAGGGGGGCTGTGCCCCAGGGCCAGGTGTCTGCTGAGAGTCCTTTGCTCCCTGGGCTTTTACTCCGTGTGTTTCCACCCTGCCATCCCATCTCTTTGACTAAAACAAGGCTATTTGTGACCAGCCCGCTGCTGGGGGTGGTCTCAAATCACCCTGGAGCTCTGGGCAGTTTCAGGTCTCTGCTTTGGGAATCCACTTCACACGTTTTGCAGTTTGGCTCCAGTCTCCAGTTCCAGTGCTCCCAGGGTGCTCTGTGCTGCTCTGGATTCAGCCTCTTGCTGCCCTTGCTTTGGAGACTGCATTGTCACCGTCTGCTGTCTGCAAATGGCTGTAAAATGAAAACAGCAGTGACCTTCTGAGGTTTGCTCTGCTGGGTTTTGCCTGCGGAGACTTATGGCAAAGAATCTACCTTGGAAAACCCAGGAGAGGAGGAGGGGAAAGGTGCTCCCCTGGGCCTCTGGGGTTGGTGCTTACAGCGTGAGAAGGGTGATGGGAATCACAGAATGGTTTGGGTTGGAAGAGACCCTAAGGATCATCCAGTTCCAAGCCCTGCCACGGGCAGGGACACCTTCCATTGGAACACGTTGCTCAAAATCCCACCCAGTCCTGAGCACTGCCAGGGATGGGGCATCCACAGCTCAATGGGACCCACCTCGGGTTTCCTCTCCAGGCCTGGGTTGCCACACTGTGGCTTTATTCCTTCAGGAAGAATGTTGTGGGATGTGCAGAAGGCCAGAGGGCTGGGGTTACTGCCAGCCTCTCCCAGGTGCTCCCGGGATGTGGCTGCTCTGAGATGAGCAGGGGCTGGCACTGAGACTGCTCAGGGCTTAAAATAGCATCGGTCAGGTCTGGAGATGGGACAGCTCGTGGGGCCTGAGGTGAGGCTTAAAAGGAATTTGAGCTGTCAGAAGCAGAACAGGGTGTTTGAAAACAACCCTCAGCTTTCCCCGTCGCTGTGGAACCAAATCGAGTCTGAGTCCACCAACAGGCCAAGGCTCCTTTTATAGTAAAAGCAAATATTGGAGGGGCTTGGGGCCAAATGCCACTTTTTTTTTGGTCAATTTGCATTGCTGGTGTGATTTCTAGAGCTCTGAGCCCTCAAACCCTGACCAGAGGAGGGAGAAGGGGTGATGGCTGGCACCTTTTGGAGCTGGGCTGTGGCACCACCAATCCGCAGGGTGTGGAGCAGTTTCACCTTCCTTGTGGCTGTTACATGGACACAGCTCCTCTTCCTTTAAAATGTCCTTAATTAACTCCATGTCCTGAAGGACTGATGCTGCCTGCAGTGTTAGATCCCTCCTTAAACAAATGATTGGGCATTTTCTGCCTGGTGTAGAACACAGAGGAGGAGGAAAGACAGATGTTAAGCACTTCTGGCATTATTTTAGACAGGGTAAATGCAGTGGTGGCTGGAGCAGGAGTCTAGAAAATCTCTTTGCATGTGTGCAGAGTAAGGGCTGGGAGTTTAAACTTTCTCCTGTGTAGATCTCTGTAAAATTGTCTTTATTTTTTAAAAAGCTTTTGTATAGAATCTTTAAAGTAGGTGAAAGGAATGTTTCATAGAGGTGACTGAGGAACAGATCTGCTCCTAGGAGCTTTGAGTAAAAAATGGATATTGCAACCAATATGCCAGCCTTGAATATTTTATCAAACTGGAATTATTTAACTAGAAATTTGGTTTGGATCGGTAGAGTACGGAAGACTGTAGGAGCAGGGCATGCGGGATTTTGGCGCTACTAAAACAGGCAGCGGAGGGAGATGCTGCCGGTGCTGTTCTGCTGTCTCACAGCACCATCTAGTGCGGGCTGCCCGAGAAAGAGCATCCTCATCCTCCTCATCCTCCTCCTGACCCACCTCGGCCCCGGGAGCAGCCTCCTCCTTCGCCCGGCTCCCGTTTTCCTCGGGGAAAGCTGGACCGGGTGCGTTTGCCTCCCAAAGGCAGCAGCCGAACTCGGCCGCGGTTCCCCCTGGCCTGGCACGGGCGGCTCTTCCCAAGAGCGGGCAGGGGAGCCTTCTGCTTCGGGCTCAGCAGGAGGGGATGGGACCGGGGAAAGCTGACAGTGACCTCAGGGAATGTCCCTCAGGAAAGAGGGCTGGGTGGGTGTGTGCGTGTGCAGGCAGCAAAAGGGGAGAAAGGCACTCCCGGAACGGCAAGAACCCCAGGCTGTGTCCCTTCCCAAGGGCTTGTGCTGAAGCAGAGGAGAGCAGGCTCCAGACTCTGGGGAGGACGGTCCTTTTAGAGCCCCAGTATCCTGGAGACACTGCTTGAAAGTGTCCCCTTTTGTCCCCTCTCCCTGCAGCAGGGTGTAAAGAAATTTTATGGATCTGAAATCGTAGGAGCCAACACAAGTTCCAGTGTGGGCAGGGGGTGTCCAGCCCCAGGCACTGACCACGGGCAGTGGCAGCTCTGGCCCTGACCAGCCGTGGAGAACGCGAGGTTCATCAGGAGAGACTTTACCAGGCAAGAATTTATCCTTTGGGAAGGTGCCTCTGGCTGTGTGTGGGGCCAGGGCTGTGCGGGGCAGAGCGTCCTGCCGGGCCCTGTGCCCCTCGGCCGCGTCCCCCGGGGGCTCCCCGGGCAGGGCTCCCCTCGGCCCCCACCTGCCAGGGGCCGCCCGTGGCAGTGTCTCTGTGCTTTGGGGGTGCCTCCGGGGTGTCTCCTGCCCGACCCCTCCCTCACACCAGCACCTGCCTCTCCCGCGGGACCAGAGCTCGGCAATATCCTGACATTCCAGCTGCAAGTGCCAGAGCACACATTTGTTTTACACTCACTGCACTGTTACTTGCAGTTCTGGATTTCTGGGGGAAGTTTCTGCTACGTGTGCCTGTTCTGCCAGAGTTATTTTTACTCATTCCAACAAGCAGTTATTGGTGCACTTTTATGTTTATTGCTTCTTTCCTTCGCGGCTTAATGATAAGAAAAGATAACTCTGGCCCTGGCTTGAAGCACTGCTGTTCTGCTTGGACTAATAATTGGATTTTAATGGCTCCAGATAAAGGATTAGCGCTTGGTTTTGGCAAAGAGCTGCTTTTACTGCTTGAAATAGTCTGGACTGTGCATTTTCCATGGGCAAGTGCCATTAAAAATTATTTGTACCCACCCAAAGGAACAAACCCCAACTATTTGTACCCCTGGGATAAATCATCAAGAACTGTAGTGATAGGACAAGGAGTAAGGGGTGCAAACCGAAAGAGGAGAAATTCAGGTTAGACATTAGAGAGGAATTCTTCCCAGTCTGTGACTGCACGGTGAAGGCAGCCCAGAGAAGTCAGGAGTGCAGCTGGGCTCTCCTGGGGGTTCGGACAGGCTGGTGGCCAGGCCCGTGTCCCTCTGGATGGGATGGGGATCACCGAGATGGAAAGATAAAACAACCACGTCACTGGGCAGATTTTAGTGCTGGCGGCTGGAGCAGAGAGTGTCAGGACGTGCCCGAAGCTCTGTCATGTGAGGTGCTGAGGTGTTGCTAAGGGCTAATATCAGCCAATTTCATGCTGAAAGTGCTTCTCCTGTATCTGTAAATATTATTTTAGTGAACTGTCCATCTGTAGCCAGCTCAGTGTGGGTTTTTAAGCACCCAGGAAGGTCACGTCAGGTGTGTTTCTGGTGCTGTGTTCGGATGAGAAGGTGTTTTTCAGCTGTTTGCAGGGGTGGGTGTCAGTGCCAGCGAGGAGGTGACATCTGGTGAAGGAAAGGGCTCATCTCAGGGGCAAAGGGGCCAGGGACAGGGTGACAGCACCTTGTCCTGCTGGCTGTGTGTGGTTCCTGCCCGGGAGAGCTGCCTGCTCTGATGGCCGTGGGGTCAGCAACACCAGCACGTCTGGGACAGCGTGGACCTGGAAACCCCAGAGTCCTGTTTTAGCTATTCTATCACAAATCCTGTATTTTTATTCCAAACCAGAATGGGTTTCAGGTGTCATAATGGACAGGTTCATCCTGTCACAGGGTGACCTGCGGGAGAGCTGCCCCAGCTCGCCCGAACCCAGCCCCAGCAGCAATGCCAGCGGGACCCCAGTCCCTGGGTAAGGGACACTCGAGGAGCTGCCCTCGGTGCTTCCGACGGGGCAGGGACTCGGTTCTGAGCAGGAGCAGCCCTGGCTTTGTTCACAGGCAGCCACAGCAGCTTCTGACCGCCTCTGCTAATCCCCAGATCCCGCTGTTTGATGCTGTTGAGCATAACAAATTATCCTATTTCACAGAATCAAGATTTTCCTTTGCTCTTGGTTTTGGGGGTTTTTGGTGGCTTTTTCCAGTGAAAGGGAAAAATTTGGGAACACTGTCATCAGGATCCAACAGCTCCTTTTGTCCAGCTTTGTCTTCCTCTGTATCACGCTATTCACATGTACTTAAGGGTGTGAACGCTCCTAAACACTCACGGTTCCGAGCTCTTTAGTGTCATTCTCGGCAGTTTTTAACTGTTCACACATTTCAGAGCACAAAAATAGAAAAGAAGCACTTTGCAAAAGTGTCTCCAGCAAAACAGGAGCGGCAGCAGCGAGCCCCTGGCACTGCCACACGGACGCCACGCTGACGAGCCTCTACTATTTTTGTGCGGTTGTACTTCTTAAAGCTATTCATAAACTGTGTTTTCAAGTAATATGTTAAAAATAACTGTTTCCAGAGCCAAGCTCTCTCTCACCAAGTATCAGTGCACGGGCTGGCGCAGTCGGTGTTTGGGGAAGGGGAGGAAAGGGCTGGCACAGGGTGTGCCAGGTCTGTGACCTGGTGTCACACATTGCAAAGCCCAGTGATCCCAGAGGATGTGGGGCTTAATCCCTTCCAACTCGGACCAGATTCCCATTGTCTGTGGACTGATTCTCAAAGGGCCTGAGACGCTCTCCCCACCGCTGGAGGATGATGCTCCTGTTTGCTCTGGACATGGCTGAGATGCTGAATCCACCTTACTGATTTACTTTTCACCAGGAAGTTGCTGCAGAGCTTCTTGCTCACCATCCCTCGGGAATCCATGCTCCTGCAGCTCAAGAACAGCCTCTCCTGCACGAGGGATGTGACATTTCCCATGAAGCGTGTGGGTTTCTGTTTTCACAGGAAGAAATAATGGAGCAATTAATTTTGCTGCCCATGCTCTCAGAAGAAAAGTCCAATAAATCAGGAGGTGGATGACACCCCGAGTCTCTCCCTGTGCCGTCAGACCGGGTGCTGTGGCCAGGCTGGCATTTTCTGGCTCCTCTCTGTGCTCTTTTCTTGCCTAGATGGAATTTTTTAAATCTGCTGCAATATGAAGGTCACTTTCATAGGCAGAATACCATCAAGGAGTTTGGACATCAGGAGGACTGATTGTTCCCAGTGGTTATATTTAGAGTGATACCTGAGGAAACAAACAGCCCATGTCCCATGAGCAGAATGAAAATAAGTTGGAAACTTTATGGAAAAGGCCAAGAGAGTCAGGGCCCTGCCCCTCACCTCCGTGGTCCCCTGCCTTGCAGGTGTGTGTGCAGCTACAGCTTCTCGCCTGCTTCCAGACAAAGTGTCTGGGGCTTTGGAAAGCTCCTGGAGCCTTTCTCCTGGCCGGCTGCTCAGCCCAGCCGGGGCTGGGGCTCCATGTCTGTCCATCTGCCAGCTCCCACAGGACGAGGGCCGGTGTCCCCGGTCTGACCTCCAGGGCTCCTGCTGGCCGGCCCAGGGCTCTCCCGGCCCTGGGGGAGCGGGGGCCCTGCAGGGCTTGGCCACCTACACCGGGGGTCAGTG
This sequence comes from Edolisoma coerulescens, assembly GCA_013397115.1. Taxonomy (NCBI): domain Eukaryota; kingdom Metazoa; phylum Chordata; class Aves; order Passeriformes; family Campephagidae; genus Edolisoma; species Edolisoma coerulescens. Next base: position 246,009 of record VWZW01007296.1, on the reverse strand, counting down.
TTGCTCCACTCCAGCGCAGGGACTGGGCTCGGGGAAAGCAGGACTGCGAAGGGACCGCAGATCCCATCCCCTGGATGGATGGAGGCTGAGGCACCGTCGGGTCCTGCCTCGGGGCTCCCTCGGCCGCTGGTGCTTTGCTGGAACACGGTGAGCTGCCGGTCCCTGCTGCGGGGGTCCCTCCGCTGGGGCTGTCCCAGGGCTTTGCTGGAATGCTGCTGGGATGAGCTGGAGCGGCAGCAGGCGCTGGCTGGGCTGTGGGGCTGTTTGAGGTCAGCCCTCTGCTCACCTGGGAAGGGCTTGAGCTGCTGCAGCTGTGAGCAACATCTGCCTGGGCTTTACCCTGGCTCCCAGCCCTCGGCTGCCCTTCCCCCGAGCAGCAGCACCCCTGCCACTCCCTCTGGGCACGGGGGTGAGCCAGGACCCCTTCGTGTGGCACAGGTGAGAGGCTCTGGAGCCTGTGCTCCAGGCACAGCCCTCGCAGGCAGCTCAGCACACCCGGGCCGGGGCTGAGCCCTGGCACCAGCCTCCCAGGCTGATGGGAACCCCAGCTCCTTGGGATGGGGACGAGCACCTCACTGCAGTTCTCATTTTCTGGCTTTTTCATCATTACGTGCCAGGTAAAATAGTTTGAGATCTCTTCTTCCTGTTGCTTTTTTCCTCTGTAAGCTTGAGGCCAACTCTTGCCACAGCCTTATCCAGAAGCAGTGCTGGATAATCTTTCCTCTTTTAAAGGAAATTCCTTTTCCGACATTAGCAGAACATTTGTTTGTGTGACAGTTCCCATTTAGCTTTTGACAAGCTCGGTAGCTGGTCAATTTATTTTACTTTTTAAGTGAAATAATTAATAAAGAAAAAAAATTACTTTCTTTTGCCAGCCCTACAGAGACATTTGCCTTTGTGAAATAATTATTATTTATGACTCCTTTAATGGTTGTGCAGCACAATTTTATGGCTTTGGATTGCGTCCCGTTAGCAGGATTTTAGCACTGAATTTAGATGCAGGAAGTGTGTGTGTGTGCATAATGCAAGAGATCCCAAATCCCCGGGCAGCTCCGTGCAGGAATAGTGTCCCTCTGTCAGGAGTGTCACGGCTGTGCCACAGTCCCGGCCACAGGGCAGGGCGGGCAGGAGCTGGGCCTGTGCATTCCTCCTCCTCTGACTCTGGTGTTGTGATGTATTTGCACCTTTTGGTGTGCCCCAGCCAAACCATCTTTAGTTGGTAGCAAAAAGAGAGGCAGGTAGGAGAGCAAGAACGGGCTGTGGGCAGTCCCTGGATGGGCTGCAGCTGTTCGGAGCCAGGTGAAGCTACTAAAGCCCAGAGACCAGCTCACCCTAAGAGAGGCAGAGCATAAAAGAAAGGAAAAGAACACAGAAGATGACTGCCAGGACAGAAGAGGACTAGACTCCTCTGCAGTAGAGGAGAAGGCTACTACCAGAGGAAAAGGACTACCACAGAAGAGGACGACAGCAAGCGAGCAGGCAAGCAGGACTGAAGCAGCTTTAGGTGGTAGCAGCTGGGATTGGAGTTAAAAGAAAAGAGTCAAATTTTTTGTTGTTTAGCAACACTTTGGGGTTCCCCTGCCCTTGTTACGGGGTTGGGCAGCTGCGTGCAGGTGCTGCCTGGTTCCCCTTACCCCGCATCTCAAACCCCCTCGAGCTCTCTCCGGCTCCCCGCCGATGCTCCTGGGTCCCGCAGAGATGCAGAACAGGGATGTTAAAATCCTGCCCAGGGAGCAAAAACGTCTTAGCCCGTCTGCTGTCTCCAGCCCACGGGTTATGGTGGTGAGAGGAACGGGAGAACTTTCCTCTGCACGGTGGGAATGAGGCGAGATCTCGGGCAGGGAGCGCAGCAACTGGTCCAGAGTGCTCCGGGCAGGGGGTGGTGGGACAGGGATGGACGGAGCTGCCCGGGCAGAGGGTGGTGGGACAGGGATGGACGGAGCTGCCCGGGCAGAGGGTGGTGGGACAGGGATGGACGGAGCTGCCCGGGCAGGGGGTGGTGGGACAGGGATGGACAGAGCTGCCCGGGCAGAGGGTGGTGGGACAGGGATGGACGGAGCTGCCCGGGCAGGGGGTGCTGAGGCGGGGCTGGGCGGAGCTGCCCGGGCAGGGGGTGCTGGGACAGGGATGGACAGAGCTGCCCGGGCAGGGGGTGCTGAGGCCGGGCTGGAGCATCCGTCGGGATTGCAGCTGGAGCCACCGGAGCTGCTCCTCGGGGCGGCTCCGCAGCGCCCGGCTGCGCTTGGAGGTGTCACGGCCAGCCTGGGGAATTATTTCCACCCTCTGTTTTATCCAAACAATGATCTTTAAGGGAGGAAAAAAAGTTCTAAAACCGCTTTGTTTATGCGGCTCCATTAAGTTTGGAATAACAGAGATGGTATCGCGTAACCGTGGCAGTCACTCTGAAGCATGAATCCGCCGGGGCTAATGACGGCTTGAGAGCCTCAATGAATCAGTTGTTAACTGCTGCTGATCCGCGCTGCTCCGCTGCTCTCGGGATGCTCCTGCATCTGTCAGAGCACGGGCAGCAGCCTCTCCAGAGCGGCACCCGCCTTCCTGCATTGGGGGGAACTGAAATTGTCCTTAAGTAGATGTACACATGCATTCTTTGGCTAATTCCGCATTTACAGATAGATTTGAGGCTGGCATTAGTCATTTGTTTTCCCCAGAAACACCTTGCACCCCTCCTGGCGGGGGCCGGGGGATGACAGGTTAATGGTGATGGGCTACCGCTGGCTCCTGGAGCTGCCACCCCGGCCGAGCTGCACACACGGACCCAGGGAACCACCGAGCATCCACAGAGCTCTGGGAATGAGCAGCGCTTAGGATCCCATTTAAAATTCTGTGTTTCTGCATCCAAAGGTGCAGTGCCTGTGCTGGCCGGGGCAGCGAGGCTTGTGCCACCTGCCACAGGGAGGGGCAGCTCCAGCACTTCCAGCAGCCGGGGGTAACCTGGTTGGCAGCACGGGCAGGAGTCCAGGTCAGTGATTTTTATTCCTGATTTTATTGGAAGGCTCAGATGTTCAGCTGGGCTCTCCAGGGGGAAGCTGGGAGGGGATTTACTGCCTTGGGTCAGGCAGAAAGAAGGGCTTGGAGAGGCAGCTTTAGTCCTTAGTGGGGGCAGTCTTGTGGTGGGAGCTGAGTTGGGTTCAGAGGTAGGGGATGGTTTATGGTCAGACGAGTTCAGGGATGGAGCTGAGTCTCTGCCCGGTCCCCAACGCCCCTGAATGCCAGGGGTGATGTGGGGCAGTGCCTGGGCTCCTTTTCCAGGGCTTCAGTGACAGCTGCTGGCTGCTGGTGGTGGAATGCTCTGGCATTTCCATTTGGGAGCTGCAGTGCTGGAGACCACAGATTGGGATGGGAAAAATCTCGTGAGGTTCAGCAAAAAGCCATTGCTGTCCTGGGCGCTTCCCGAGCACTTCCCATTTCCCCACAAAGTGCCTCCAGTTACTCTGTGTGGAGGCCTTTGCTCGTCAAAACACATCTCCATCCATCTCAGGAGACTGGAAATGGTCCAGCCGTGCCCACCACACTGGGGGGGGGCCCTGGGGGTGCGGGGTCCTGGCCTGCACTGCCCCAGGTCAGCACAGCTCTGCCGGACGAGACCTTCAGCTGCCCTGGGGGCCACCAGCCACAGCCAAGTCCTGCAGGTAATAGAGCAAAGTGGTTCCCTGTGCCTTTGGAAAGGGAGCACGACACCTCTCCCGCTGCCAGGAGTTAACAGGAGGCTTTGGAATCGTGGTGATCCCTGTGGAGATCTGATTTCGGGACTATTTATGCAAGAGTCATCTGTTACAAGGTTATTAAGAAGCTAACGTGGGAGTGCACATAAATTAGGCAGGATTGGCTATTGTTCCTGGAAATTAGGGAGCATTTGAATATACTCAGGCATTGGGAAAGAGCCTGGAGGCAGTTTCAGAGGTTTTGAAAAATACTTTCAGATTTAGCAGCAGGACAAGCAGCTGCTGGGGGAAGGTGCCAGTGGATCCTGTTGGGGCACAGAGTCAACAGAGCCAGTTTTTAATCCCACCTGCCAGCTGGGACCAGCAGCCTCTCCCTGTGGGTGCTGGTTTTGGCTGGGGCAGGGTCAGTTTTCCTCACAGAGGCCGGTGTTTGGGGTTGGACTGGGATGGAGTGCATTTTTTCTCAGCAGCTGGTTCTCAGTTGCCGGCTGGGGTTAAGCCGTGACACCGAGCTGTCCTGCACCACGGCAGCACCAACCTCTCCCTGCAGCACGAGCCCTGCTTTGGGCATTTCTGCATCGTGTGGAGAGGGATGGACATCTCTGGGGCCCTGGAGCTCTGCATTTATTCTGTGTATTGCCCAGGTCTTGTCTTCACGTGCTGGTAACAGGGGTGACAAACGTGTTTGTGCCAGACTAACAGGGTCTCTCCGAGTGGCTGGGTTTGTTTCTTGCAGATGTTCCCCATCTTGACTTTTGTACCAGAGATCCCCCAGTGTCACAGAGCAGCACTCGCCACCTCCTCCTGCATCCTGCAGCAGGTAAGGGGGGTGTCCTGCTGCCCACCCTGCCCCGGGGCTGCCTCATGGGGCTGATTAGTGAGCTTGGGTAAGCACAATAAGATGCTGAGGACAGACACTGATGAAATTTTTTATTTAGATTTTTAGATCTTTAGCAAATGAAAAAGAAATCCTAATTATCAAAGAAATCTCAATTACCAAGTGAAATACCAGCAAAATAATTTTTTAGAAATGTACTGAAAGATGAAGGTGACTGGGGTTATTATTGTTCCTTTTGCATTTTCAGAGCCCAGGCAGACATTATTTATTACCACTATTTTTATCATAGCAGTTAATTTTGAATAAACATTAGGATTCTACTCCATCTGATCCTCACTGGAGTGTTGCAATCGCTGCTGCTGCTGTTATAAATGTGATTGCAGAAGCAAGAGCTCAGCTAGAACATACTGTCTTCACACACAGGAAAGAGAAGGTTTCACAGGAAAAATGCCAGAAAACCAAAAGACCAAAATAAGCTCTAAGTGAGATGGTTTGATTTTCCATGTGGTCTGTCAAAACCAATTCTTTGGCAAATTTCTGGCTTCCACTTAATTGCAGGCTCTAATGTCCCCTTCTCAGTGCTGAGGGCAGTTTGTTTGAGCATCCTCTGGCTCTGTGGGGAGCAGGTGCTGACACCTCCTCTCCCTGCCCAGTCCTGGCACCGTGGGGCTCCTGCCAGTCCCGGCTGCCTCACCTGTGTCACTGGCTGAAGATCTTCTGATTAATAATCAGCATCTTTTGGATAGAGCTGGGGGGTGGTTCTCACCTTCTTTTTTTGGCAAACCCTTGGCTTCCAGGCTTTGAGAGCCGGAGCACGAAGGAGGTGTGGGCAGGTTTTCCTAAACAGCAAAAGATGCCCCTGCAAGGTCGTTCCTTCCCACACATACAAATAGGTATGCATGAACTTGTATGGGTGTGCTTAGACAGGCCTGGAGCTGGCCTGTGGGGCTTGGTCTTGTTTGGGGCTTAAACCTTCAAAGCTTTTGTCTCGTTTGAAGGGTTGAAGTGGCAGCCCCTCCTGCCCCCTCCCTGAGCCCCTGCACCTGGGCATCGGACCCTCAGGGACACCTGACCCTCAGGGACACCTGACCCGCAGCTCTGGCTCGGTGCTCCCGCAGAGGGTGAATTGCTGAGAACAGCAGCAGAGAGCACAGAGAGCTGAAAGGGCTCCCAGGGGGCAGGCAGCGAGGGGCGGTGGGGAGAAGGGAGATCAGGGAGAGAGGGGCGGTGGGGAGAAGGGAGATCAGGGAGAGAGGGGCGTTCTGCTGCAGGCACAGGGGCAGGGACTGGGCCAGCAGCAGTGGCCAGGCTGAGCCCCAGGGCCCCGTCCTGTCCCACGGGGACCAGGCCAGCAGTGAAATGCAGCTCGCAGCCATCCCACAGGCAGGGCCCCCTCCCCGGTGGAGGGCTGGACATGAGGCTGCCAGAGGGCACCTTTGCTATTCGGGATGACCACACAACACCGTCAGGGCAGAGAGGAAAAACGGGGAGCTTTTCTCCCGAGCCACCAACAGCGAGGGGCCAGACAGTTTGGATAAGCTTTTGAAGCTATCCAAATAGCCTAAATAACCATCAGGCCAGATTCCTGCTGGCCCCAGCAGTTGCTAGTGGTTGTTCCGAAACAAATACAAACCCAACTCGCTGTCACAGAGTCATTCTTGGAGCACGAGATAAACTTCATCCTCTCCACTGCTGCTGCCAGAGGCCAAGCAGTGACCCCTCAGACAGCCCCCAGCCCTGCCTGGGGCTGGGTGTCCCCTGCCTGAGACGTCCCTGGGCTGTCCCTGCAGGAGCCATCTCGGGGCCCCATGCCCTGGTTCTGCCAAACGCTCAAAGCTGCCCCTGTTCCTGTGCTGGGGAGAGGCTGTGGCCACCCGAGTCTTACCTGGGCACAGGTGGGGGGCCCAGGTACACGGTAGTGCCATCACCCCTCCCCATAGCCCCTCCCTGTGCCAAACTATCACCCAGCCAAGGGGGATGAGCATCCTGGCATGAAGGCACACGTGGAAAGGAGGGACTGGCACCCAGAGCCCTGTGTCACCTCCCCGGTGCTGGCTGTGGGGTGGGAGTCCAGCCATTCCCGGCAGGTTTTAATAGAACTTCAGCTATATTTAGATGAAAAATAAATACAATCTTGGCTTGCACACACTTCTTGATGCCTGATGAATGAGCAGGACCTCTTTCACAGGAAACTATTGCATTCCTGGGGCTGTGCTGGGCGCGGGGAGCGGGGCCCTGCCAGCCTGTGCTCGGTGTCGTCACTGCAGGGCACTGGCCATCGCTGTTATTAATAGCTGCACTCTGTGTTTATTATTAGTGCTGCATGGGAAGGAGGAGAGCAACTTGGGGACGCTGACATCCTCAGCCTGTGTGTTTGTGAGGCCCTGGGGGTGAGGGCAGAGGGACCCTGGCTGGGTTGGGCTGTCACAGATGCTCCTTGGACAGAACCCGAGTGTGGCCAGTTCCAGCCATCTCTTCCCAGCACCATGACTAGGGATGCTTGGGCCTTGGCTAGCTCCTGAATTTCTCCTTATGGACTTGCTGCCCAGGAATTCCCACAGCGTGGTCCTGAGCACACCCACCCCATGTGTCTGCACAGCTGCCAGGGGTACAGATGCCACCGAGGCAGCTGCAGCTGGGGCACAGCTGTGGCTCTGATTAAATTGGCTGTTATTCCAGTCCTCCAGAGCCTGAGTAACCCCTTCGTGAGGCCCCATCTGTGCCCAAAGGAGCAAATTCTGCTGGGTGAGCCCAAATCTTCCCTCACCACCCCCCTGGTCTGGGGTCTTGGGGGGGGTTATAAATCAAGCTCAGTCTTTTGACACCACAGCCCCTACATTCAATTTCATCCAATACATATGAAAACCTGGCAACGTCTGTGCTGTCAGCTCAGCCCCTCCTGCTCTGGGTGTCAGGGGAGAGCAGCATGGCAGAGGGGAGGTGGGCGGATTCCCAGTGGGATCCTCGGGAGCTCCATCCTCCCCCGGGTGCTGGGCACACCGGGATGCCCCGAGCAGCTCCTCCCTGCCGGGAGTGACAGAGCCTTGCCCGAACCCCAGGGATCCCCGCGGGGGAGCTCAGCAGCGCCTGCCCCAGCGCTGGAGCCGGTGCAGGATCCGCACCCCTTCCCCCTTCTTCAGCTCGGCCCAGCTTCCTCCCTGCCTTTGGCTTCCAGCCCCTTTAAAATCACATTTCTTCCATCGCCCAGAACAGGTTCGTTGCTCTGTGTTGAAAAGCCAAAATTATGCTGAATGAGCTCCTCAAAAAACTGTCCCTTCCCAGGAAAAAATTCTCACGGCATTGATGTGTCCATCTCTCCTAGCACTGGGATCCTTCCCACACTGACCTCCGGCCCTGCCTGCCCTGGCGGAGGAAAGAGCTCTGACTGAGGCTGATTTTCTCTCCTCTTTCCAGGTCCTGAAGGGATTTTTCCAGCATTGGGACTGTGCGGGCTCTGGGCTCTCAACATGGTAATATCACCCCCGTGTTCTGTGCTTGCTGCTCATCAGCCCAACTCCCATTTTAGGACATATCTTCCCTAAATTGCTGCCTAATTTGGCCTTTCCCTCTGTGATTCCGGTGACATCACCCACCAGGCAGTCGGTTCCAGGGCCATCACCCGGGGGGACCCCTGAGGAGCCGCTGTGGGGGGAGGATGGAGCCGGGGACAGCGGGGCCGTGGGCCCGGAACGCAGCAGGGCACGGTGGGTCGGCTTTGGAAGGAGCTCCAAACCTCCCTCCCCGGGAGAGGCCGGCTGCTCTGGCTCTGCGGCTGGCACGTGGCAAGGGGGCAACACCTGCGTGCTGCCCGGGCATCAGGCTGTGTTTGAGGGCCACCAGCCCCCAGGCCACCCACAGAGCCTGTCACACGTGTGTCATCCCCGTGGGGGGACGTGTGTCATCCCCTCGGGGGCCGTGTCTCATCCCATGTCTCATCCCCGTGGGGGGATTGTCTCATCCCCATTGGGGACGTGTCTCATCCTGTGTCTCATCCTGTGTCTCATCCCCGCTGGGGACGTGTCTCATCCCCGCGGGGTGCGGCAGCCGCGCTCGGGGCGGTGGGGACGAGGTGGCTCTGTCCCAAGGGGAACACCAGTCCTGAGGACCAAGTGACAGTGACACCAGTGTCGTGACTGCCAATTATTTACCCTGGGAAGAGGTGTTTTCCCACTGGAACTGCCCCCAGAGCCCTGTCCCTGGCACCAGCGGGGCCCTTCTCCGTGCCCGCGCTCCCATCCGAGGGTGCTGTGGGAGGACCAGCCCGTTTCCCCGGGATACTCTGGGACAACCGCCTTTATTTCCCCGCTCTGGAACTTCTGTCTTGCCATGTCAGAAATTCACAGCCCAACTCATCTCTTGGCTGAAACCCTGCTATAAAAAACTTCTGTGCCAAGAGCTAATTAGAACTAAAAAGACTTATTTTGAAAAATCAGATGAAGGGGATATTTCTGGGTTAGGGATATTTCCTGATTGCATAAATGCAAACCAAACAAAACTCGCATATTAATGGTTCTTCAGAGATAAACCAATTTATTTTGCTACATTTAAGAATGAATCTGAGTCATTCTGTTAGCAGAAGTGGTGTTGCCAGCTTGTGCTGCTGGTATTTCTGGGGATAGAATGGCTGAAGAGTGTTGAGTTTTGGATGTCCATCAGCTGGACCAGGACAGGGCCCACATTTTCCAGGGTAAGCTGCTCTGAGAACCAATTCATAATGAGAGGTGGATTTTATATATTTAGAATTAATTTAGAATTAATTTAGAATTAATTAATTAAATTTAGAATTTTGTATATTATTTTTATTTCTAATTTTCTATACTATTTATGTGGAAAACCATAACGAAAATCTCTATTTGAGGCAAGAGTCATGAAGCAGCAGCTGGAATTGTGCTCATCCTTTGGTGATTCTGCAGGGGTTGGAGTCCTCTTGACTTCTTGCATCTATTTTTGACATGGAACCACTCAGATGGTGAAGACATCAGCTGGCCACACTTGTCCTGCTCTATGGAAAACAAGGAAATGACTCTTCCATGTGGGAAGGGAAGGAAAAAAGGCCCTACAAGTGACTGCAAGGGTACAATAATTGTTCAGGCACTAAGAACATATGAAATAAATTGAATTTCATTTTAGGATTAAGGAGGAAAATCTAGGGAGGCTCCGAGACAAATCTGAGACCATGTGAGAGTTAATTGAAGGGTCTCAGATGTGTTTTTTCTTAACCATTTGGAATTTGTTTTCCCAGAACCGGGATCTCTTTCGGAGAGCTGTGACTGGGGCTCCCACACATCACTTTGAATTCGATACTCCGAAACTAGCTGGGATTCCACATCCAGCTGCAGTTGAGCGCAGTGCCAGGACACGTGGATTACTGTCAGCCTTTTATTTTCACAGGGGTTTCCTGCCTGTTCCCTTCCTTTCCAGCTCTGCACTGGCTCATTCCCAGTGGAACAAGCACGGAATTCCGGGGTGCCCGTGGCGCTGAGCACAGGAAACGCCGAGGTGCCCGCGCCGAGGGTGCAGCAGGGTGAGAGGGCACCACGTGCAGCTGTGCCACCGCTGAGGCAGATGTCTCACCACGGGCTCAGGGAACTCCTCCAGAGCCCCGCTCAGAGATGGATCTTGGCCCTGCACGGGGACCCGACCAGCTGAACGAGACACAGGCCAGGGAACAAAGGTCTCTTTATAAAAGAAGGCCATTAATGCTTTGCCAAGACCTTCCCTTGAGACTGCCTAAATAAATTTCCCCAATTGACGGCGCTTGCAGAGCAGCCCTGTGAGTGAGAGGGGACTCAGCCAGGAGGCACCCGCCCTCCGGGTGTGCAGCTCTGAATTCACCCGGGCAAGAAAGGTCATTTTTCAAATCCAAGGAAAACTTGTTGCAGCAATTTTTCTTTTCTGGTGACTTTACAGGGACCAAAAATATTCTGGAAATCTCCCAATTAATAACAAGTGGCCTTTAATTAACTAATCCTGAGAAACTGACTGTGCCTAATGTTGGGGGGTTTTCACAAAGTTCCTGGGCTTTGGGAGGGACTTTCCTGCAGCTGGAAGAGCACAGGGTTGTGACAGGCAGCTTTGGTGGTGCCACTGTGGCAGGGGAGAGGAGGGATCCTAGAATCACAGAATGGTTTTGGTTGGAAAGGACCTCAAAGCTCATCTTGGTGTGGAGTTATACCCCCTTTTTTGAGGGGAAAAGAGCCAAACAGCTCTCTGTGCTTCCTGCAGCTCCTGCACACAGGCTTATGCCACAAACTGAAATGAAACGTTTTGTTCCTCCGCCTGTAATTCCCCAGCACCTCCTGCAGCCGCAGAGCCACAGCTGGAGGGGCTGTGTGTGGGACAGACACAGCCCTGGGCTCGGGGTCCTTTCTCTGTGGGTGTCTCCAGGCCTTTCGGTGCCAAACCGCAGCTCCTGGCGAGTGCTGACAGTGAGGGGACAGGACCCAACCCGGGGGGACAGGACCCAAAGGGGGGGACAGGACCCAAAGGGGGGGGACAGGATCCAAAGGGGGAGGACAGGACCCAACNGGACAGGACCCAAAGGGGGGGACAGGACCCAAAGGGGGGGACAGCGTGGGCCCTGCCCTGCGGCTCAGGGCGCGCTGCCAAAGGGGACACGGCTGGGGCCGCTGGTGCTCTGGGGCTGTGAGAAAACCTCCTCTTCTCCCCAGACTCGCACCCAGGCTCCTCTCTTGAGCACACAAGGGAGTCTGGCCCGATTTCACGCCACGTTATCAGGACTGATACACCACGACCACCACATTCCACCTTTTCCAGCCTTTTCCGTAGCGTGCTACCATGAGGAACGACAGACTGAACTGCAGAGGGGAACAGCTGGAGGGCTTCCTTCCCCTCCTGCGAGCCAGTGCTGCCTGAGCACCAGCAGAGCCCCATGAATATTCAGAGCACAGCTCTCAACCTCAGGCTCCGTCTTTATCTTTGAGAGAGAAAAAGCCCAGTATTTGCAGAGCCACTCTCCTAATATTTTGCCTGACCAGCTGGATTGCTTTGCCCCTCGGCCCCGAACCGCTGCACACATGGATGAGCGTTGGGTTCAGCCCCGGGTGCCGGAGCCAGGCCCCGCAGCGGGAGGGGAGCGGGGCCGTGCCAGGCTGGGCAGGGCTGGGGCACAGCCAGGGCGTCCAGCCGAGCTGGGGAACGCCGGGTCTGCTTCAACACTGCCCAAATATTAACTCTGCCCCGAGGATGCGGAGGCGTTTCCTTGTCACGGCAGCATCCGGAACAGACGCGGCATCTCCGAGACACCTCTTTAAATGCAGGCCTTGGCTGGAAGCTCTCCGAGGGGAAAGGCAGGGGAGCCCCGGGGACTTGACAGGACAGGCTTCTGCTGCCACCCCTGGGACACCACGGCCACACGGTGTCACGGCCCCAGGGGTGGGTGGGCTGGGCCTGGGGGTGGCACAGACACAGGGCAGCGCTCAGGGTCTGGCCTTGCAGCAGAACCTCTTTGGAGCCACTATAAATACAGTTCCTGTCGTTCCTGCTTTGCTCCAGGTGATGTTGGCATTTTCTGTAACACAGCCTTGCTGTTTGTAGGTTGAAAAATGTGAATTTGTGACATTTACAGGTATTTCCCCACTTTCCAGGGAATTTTCAAAGAGATTGAGTACCCAGAGAGGTCAACACCAAACAGGAGGGACACCCCGTGCCTTTGCAGCAGCCCAGACCCCAGCTGTGGTGGAGGGCTACTGGTCTGGCTCCAGCACCACTAAATGTAATTAAAGAGGGAACAACCCGACCCCCAGGAAATCAGTTCCCAAGGAGCTCCCAGCGATTTTGGAAGCCACACCAGCTCCAGTCTGGGGGCAGCATTTGCCCACCATGGCCCACCAAGGGCACATCAGTCACAAGAAAAGTCCCGTGACGGTTTTGGTACCAACAAACTGAAAGTTACAAATACTTCACCCTTTGAGATTTACTTTTCCCCATAAGGGCAAACTGTAGACAAATGAATGTTTACAGCTGAAAGCAACCAGTGAGGAGAGAGCAGCTCCTGCTTGGGTTACAAGAGACCAGAATTTACTTGGCTGTCAGGCACAATATTTAAAGCATAAAGGTTCAACAAATGACCAGTGCTTTCTGCTAACCGTGGCAAATGCCACATGCCACCAAGGCACATGTCCTGCCCTGCTGCCCCAGCGTTCTCCTGACCCCCAGCACTGCTCGGCCCTTCCTGCTGGCTGTTTGATATCCCAGCCCATAACACTGGGACACAGACAGATGCTCAGGGCAAGAAGTAAAGCTGCTCTCAAAGAGGAACCTTATTTTTGGGCTGCAGAAATCAAGCCAGTGTGAAAGGCTTCTTCCCTTTGGAAGGAGTGGGATGCAGCTGATGGCATCAGTGGCTCAATTCTGGTTTGCTTTGCTTTTCCAGAACCTCATGCTTTTATTTTCCATGTCCCTGGGCACTCAAAATGGAACTGATCCCCCTGAGGCTGCAGCCTACTCTACAGACTTCAAGAGAAAACCTTCCTTGCCTTATACATATTTTTTCACTTGGTCTGGCTTTAAACATCCTGCCAAGGCATGGCATTGGGATTTTGCATCCCATCTCCAGCTGCCACATCCCAGTCAATAGTCCCTGGTGTGACACAGCCATGCTTTAAAAGAGCAGGAAAGTGCCCTTGGATTAAACTCACTGGGGACTCGCTCCAGCCCACTGAGCAGCAGCAGGGAAAACCTGACCCACTTTGTCTGCAGGGAAGGATTTTGGCATCAGGTGTTGGGGGCTGAATAACAGCCTGGAGAGAGTCGAGGCTGTTGCAAGCACAAATCCTGGAGAGATGGAGGCTGTAGTGGAGGCTGTAGTTAACACTCTTCACGGGAAGAATGCCTATTACAGCACCAGCAATTTTACCCCAGGATCTTACACCAGCAGAAAGACAGGATTATTCAAGGGGTTTCCTAAAAATGCTGTTGCCTGGGGAAAAACGTCATCATTCTTTTCAAAATCAGCAAAAATTTTGAATTATCATGTGCACCTACAAAACCTTAAAGCTGAGTTTTGACCAACTTTGATTAAAATGTCGCACTCACCTTCCCCACACAAGCTGCTCTTTCTGGTGTCTTAAGTCATCAAAATGTCACTTGGAGAGGCTGCCGTGAAGGTGAGCGTTAATCTCCGGATCCCCTTCCGAGGGGGAGTAAGCATTCCATCAGGATTAAGCTCTGGGGTCACCTTTGGTTCCTGGCTTCGCTTGCTTTGAGAACAAACTGCAGGCAGAGGTGAATCGGAGGCTGGGCACTCACACGGCTCCAGCAGGGAGTGGGTGGGTTCATGGGGTTCAGCTGTGGGGTTTGTCTGCTTGGGAGAGCCAGCTGGGCCCGGGGATGGGGCTGAGCCGCTGGCATCAGCTGTGCCAGGCCATCCTGTGCCATCCCGTGCCTGGCCT
>VWZW01007296.1:190096-231992 GCA_013397115.1 Edolisoma coerulescens | reverse complement strand
TCCCGTGCCTGGCCATCCTGTGCCACCTCCCGTGCCTGGCCATCCTGTGCCACCTCCCGTGCCATCCCGTGCCTGGCCATCCTGTGCCATCCCGTGCCTGGCCATCCTGTGCCACCTCCCGTGCCTGCCCATCCTGTGCCACGTCCCGTGCCTGGCCATCGTGTGCCACGCCCCGGGCCGTGGTGCAGCCACCACCCAGGGGACAGGGCGGAGGGTCAGAGTTCCACAGAGGTGTCTGGCCAGCAGGTTGACGTGAAACATTTTGGGCTGGTTTTGAGCCCCAGCCCATTTTCAGCGCAGACCATCTGTTGCAGCCGAGACACAATGGGCTGGCACAGCACCAGCCCCCTGTGGCAGCGACGAAGGGATGAATGCAAGGACCCAAAGCAGATGCCTTTGGCTGGAACAGGGAGCTCCTGACGGCAGCAGGGAGCTGATAAAGGGGATTTTCCAAGCACTGACGATGGCAACGAGCCCCTGGGTACTCAGGGCTGCCCACAGGCCCTGCAGGGAGCCCACGGCCTGCCCGGGCTGGCCTCAGGGCCAGGGGAATGCAGAGCCACCACATCTGGGCAGGAACCCAGCCCCTCGCTCCGAGAACGGCATTTCCAGGGCTCTTCTTGTTTGGGCTGCTCTCTGCAAAAATTCACAGAGAGCTTTTCCTGGAGCTTCTGCCTGAATCCCAGAAACCTCCAGTGCTGCCAGCTCCTTCAGCGTCCCCAGCCCTGCTCCAAGGGACATGGTGGAGTCGCTGTCCCTGGAAGTGTTCAGAAAATGAGTTGGTGTGGCACTTCACGATAGGGTTTAGTGGGTGTGGTGGGATCTCGCTCCAAACCCCTGCCATGGGCAGGGCTGCCACCCTTTTCCTTTATTACAACACCCCTCAGTGCACGGACGTGCAAGAACATCGATCAGGTATTCCTGGGGGGAAGCACCATGGAATGAGCCCTGTGCCCCAGGGCTGCTGGAGATCCTGAAATCAGGCAAAATCTACAAAACCCTCCCTGTGGAGAGGGTGATTTTTTTGGTGATTCGGCTGAAAAAAGGGAGTTGAAAAGTAAATAAAAGCTCAAATTAGATTTATAAAAACATAACCTCACCCTTTACAGAAGAACACAACAGCCATTTGGGCTTTCTTTAGCTCTGCCCTAAAGTAGCAGCTGCTGCAGGTCTCAGGAAGTTTCCACTGAAACAAACCAGCACTTCATGAATACTTGCTTTTTTACATTTTTCTCTCTGGGGCTTTTAAGCAAGTTTTATTGTAGTGTTTATACAGCCACCTCACTCTGCCTTTGGTTTATGTTTTTCTCGCCTGCAGCCACTGAATTTTGAGGTTTATTAGTTATAGGTATCTGAAATCACATTTTTTAAAAGAATTGACTGCTAATAAAACCCCTTAAAAGTTTCTGTTTAAGGCAATTGTCCTCCACCCCAGGATCAGGTTCTTACTGAGTTATACCCAAGATCAACAGCTTTTCTATGGCTGTTGGTTACCACCAAGGTAAATAACAAGAATCCCATCCATTCCAATAAATCAGGTCTGCATCAAGTCATTGGAGAAGTATCCAAGCAAAGAGTTGTTTTTGGAAACAAGCTGTAAAGGAGAAGGCTGATTGCTTTTCTTGCCTGGAATGATGCAAACCAGAGCCCGAGCACCCTCAGTCCAAACCCCCACCCTGGGGCTCTGCTCTCCCACCCAAAGCCAGGCACTGCAGGGGAACACTGACCACTGTCCTCTTCCCCCTCACATAAGGATTTTCTGCACAGCGCCAGAAGCACAGGGCGTGCAGAGCTGGCTCCAGGCTCCCCACACCATCTGTGCCCCACAAATCCCTCCTCCTGCCCACTGACCCCTGAGGACAGGGCTCCTTCCCCATGGCTCCAGTGCCAATCAATCAATCAATCAATCAATCAATCTCAGTGTCCAGGTGTTTTCCATAGACCAGGGAAACCTGTTAAATGCCTCCAGACCTCCCTCCCTTCTGACTGCCTGGAGAGAGCCGTGTGGGGCAGTGGTGGGAGTGAGCCTGGCTGTGAGATGCCAGCCAGGTTCCTCTGGTGGGTTCCTCTGGTGGGTTCCTCTGGTGGGCCCTGCCCTTGCAGGGGCAGCTCTTCAGCAGTGAGTTACTGCCCTCCTGTCCCTGGGACTAGGAGCTTTCTCTTGTTCATAGGAGCTGAGAAATTGAATTTCAAGTTTAATTTTTTGTTTTGGCCTGAATATTACCAATGCACACAAGGAACCAGCAGTGACTGAAGGGCTCCCCTGCCCTCCCTCCCTCCCTGGGCTGTGTAACAGCATCGCCCCAGCCACCGCTTGTTTCTCAGTGGTTTTCTCCCCGCCTCAGCAGGCAAAGCTCCCTGTGCTCAGCTGCAGAGCACAGGCACCTCCCTGGTGGGGCCAATTCCTCCCCTGGTTCCAGGGGACAGTGGCCCCAGGTGGGGATGACCCCGGTGTCACGGGGGGAAGGTGGCCCCCACGCAGCCACTGTCCCTGAACAGCCCCTGCCTCTCCGCGGTTCAGTCTCCCACGTCACAGACAGATGGGCCCCTTCTCTGCCTTGAATATTTATTAAAAAAAAAAAAGGCGGGGGACCACAAATGAGACAGCACTGCAAATATTTGCAGATTCAGAGCAGTTAAGCTCTGAAAAACTTCAGATTGCAAAACTGCTGCTGAAATGGGGCTTCAGCCCAGCCAGTGGTTATTTCTCTGTGGGGAGGCTCTGTCCTCCCTCTCTCCCACACTTGTTCCTGGCTGGGCTGGCAGTGGGGGAGCAGGTGAAGGATTTTTGTATCCAGAAATAATTTATTTAAAGCTTTAGGAACATTTAAATGTATTGTCAGTCGTATTTAGAACAACTACACAGAATGTCTGTGTTTAAACAGGAGCTGGATGTTCACTCAGGAGGCACAAATTCCCTCCCTGCGCTCGCCTGCCCTGGTCGTTGACAGGACATGAAGGGCTTTGTCCTTTGCAGCCCCACAAGTTAAAATACTGCCCTTGCTGGGGGGAGGATCAGCTCATACCCACCTCGAATTTCAGTTCTGGTATCAACACTAAAGGCTCCCATATGTTTCGAGCTGTTTGATGCATTAATTTCACGCTTTTGCTCCCGACACTGGGGAGGCACAGGATTTTGCTGTTTTGATTAAGCTGTTTAATTGCAGTAAATTTCTTTAGCAGACAGTATTTTATGAGCTGCAGAAATACCCGCAAGGCTTGAGCAGGTGCCAGCAGTCCCAGAAGCCTGAAGCAGGTAAGTGTGTGCTGGAACAGGGACTTCTGAGAATTACAATTTACAGATCACAAAACCAAAACTCACAACATGCTGCAGGGGGCTGCCACTCTCCCTTGTCCACAGTCCCTCTCCAGCTCTCCTGGAGCCCCTTTAGCTTCTGGAAGGTATCTACAAGGTCTCCCTGGAGTCTTTCATTGTGCATAAAGTGAACTTGGCCCCTCTCCTGTCAGAGACCACCCCAGGGCACGAAGGGCAGTGGGGATGACCCAGCCCTGCCCTCACAGCCCCCAGGAGTGAGGGCTGGGGAAGAGGAGAGGGCCAGCCCAGTGCTCCCCCCAAAACCCCTCCTCTCCCCGTGCCTCTGCTCTGACATTTGCCCAAGCTCCCACCCGCATTCTTCCGCAGCCAAGAGCCACCTCTTCTGCACTGCCACCCGCCGAGTCTGGGCTGCTCCTTAACCCTGGCTGGGGTGCAAGGGGATCCCCCTTTCCCCCACAGCTCCCCAGGCAGCAGAGAGGGAAGGGTTACCCACGAAAACAGGGTTCTACTGGAAAATCCCACCTCTGAAGTGCTCACGTGCAAATGTGGACCCTCAAATGCCGCAGAAGTGCCACCCACGGGGGCTGGGAGAGACCTCACCCCTCTCTGCACCCAGCACCTCCCCGCTCTCCTCCCTGCTGACTCCTGCAGGCACCCCGTGTCCCCGGGAGTGCCACCACACACCGTGGCTGTGACAGGGCTGCTCGAGGCACAGGAGGCTCCCCGGAACGGCCGTGCCCCACGTGGGGCTCAGCTGCCCCAGCACGGCCACGGGTCAGTCCCACTCCCCCAGCTGCGCAGTGGGGCCCCGAGGCAGGTCCACAGCTCGCCTGCTCCAGCCCTGCAGCAGGTCCTGCTTCACCCAGCTCTCCTCTCCAAGTTATTTCAACAGAAGCGAGCAAACACCCACCAAACGGAGCAGGCCTTGAGGAGAAACCAGTCTGCTGAGCAGGGAGAGCCCCCAGCAGCTGTGAGCTCCTTGGACACTCAGCTCGGTGAGAAAATACTCCAGTTCTCTGGCAAATCACGTAGATACTCAGCGTAACAAAACAGACTGAGCACTGACACCTGCCAGCCTGGACTGCCTGATGCTTTCAGTGAGTACCAGAAGCATCACTCGATGTAGGGAACAAGTCTGATCCGCAGGGACTCAGTGCCAATCCTGGGACAGCGCCAGTGACAGAGCTGCAGGACAAGGAGCAGGGCAGGGCCCAGGGCAAGGCGCTGCTGGCTCCGAGGGAAGGTGCAGCTCCCTGCTACTTGGAAGGGTGACTGAAGTACAGCAGGGAAAGTGACATTGCAGCATCTCAGGGACACACACACACACTCTGCCCCCCAGGACAGCTGAGGCTGTAAAGCTGTTTTCCACAAAGTTCTTTACATTCCAGTTCCAGGGCGGCAGCTCCATGGGCTGAGCCAGTCGCTGCCCAGGCAGAGCCGTGCCCTGCCCCTCTCACCAGGGTGAACCCCTTGCCCTGTGTGCCCACTCCTTGGTTTTGCATCATGGCACAGGACAAAGCCCCAGCTGCGTGTGGCTGCCGTTTTATATCACTTGCTTTCAGCAAGTTGATCAAATTCCTCAAACCCACTGCCTTGGCGCAGTGGCAGCAGCCTGTTAGCCTGATTCCAGTAAGGATTTAAAAACCACAAACACCCCTTGTTTTTGACCACAGCTGTAGGTTTAGTATGCCAGAAGTTACTGTTGAGATGTATTATTTCCAAAGACTATTGCAAGATCTTAGTCATAAGAAGGTTGGGCAGACTTGATAAAAACCAGCACAGCACAGCCCCTCTGTTCCAGTTCCTCCTGGCCAGGTACACCGTGCACCTCCCACCCGTGGGCATGAGGGCTCCCTGTCAGATCCACGAGGACCCCAAGGAAATACTCCCCTCAGGCTGTGCTGGATGCAGGGGACACGGAGCTGCTTGCAAGTGAATAGTCAGACTCTTAAATTTTTTAACCTTCTCCTTCTCCTGTATTTCCAAATGCCCCCGGTGCTGGTGGGACCTCGGGGAGCTGGCAGGGCCCCGGCTGCCCCTGCTCAGACCCTGCTCTGGCTGCAGGTGGTGCACAGCAGGCTGGCGTTGGCCAGGGCGAAGGGTTTGCCCGTCAGCAGCGTCTCGCACGCCAGGCAGGCAAAGTGCTTCTTGTGCCAGGCCAGCCCTTCCACCTGCTGGTAGTCCTCCGAGAAGATGATCTGTGGGACAGACAGACAGACAGACAGACAGACAACTGCTTATTTCCACCATCTCTCCAGGCTGGAGGGTGGCTGGAGCAGGGAGAACCGGGCCCACACCTCCCACCAAGCCCATCAGCTGTGGAGGTCAGGCTTTGGGAATGGGTACAGAAAATAATCACAGGATGGTTTGGGTTGGAAGGGACCTGTAAAGGTCACCTTGTTCCAACCCCCTGCCCTGGGCAGGGACACCTTCCACTAGACCAGGTTGCTCAGAAGCCCTGATTGAGCCAGCACCAGGATTTTGGCACTGGCAGGAGCTGAAGGCCACTCGGTGGTTCCCACCTGGCACTGGTGGGATCAGAGGGTCTCCAGCTGGTCCCCACCCTGGCACGGGGGGATCAGAGGGGCTCTGGTCAGTCCCCACCCTGGCACGGGGGGTTCACAGGGGCTCTGGTCAGTCCCCACCCTGGCACGGGGGAATCACAGGTCTCGGCCGGTCCCCACCTCGTCGCAGCCGGCGCAGCGGGGCCGGAGGCTCTCGCAGTAGTGGCGCCCGCACCAGGCGGCCCCGCTCTTCCAGAAGTAGATGAGGTCGACGAGGGGCTCGGCGCAGCGGCAGCACACGAAGCAGGCCGGGTGCCACTGCCGGGAGTAGCCGGCGCGGTCGGCGTAGACCACGGGGCAGTCCCCGGGCACCGGCTGCTTGCAGGTCTCGCAGCGCTGCAGAGAGAGGCAGCGGTCAGCGGGGCTGGGCAGCAGTGGGGCTGGGCAGTGGTCAGTGGGGCTGGGCAGCGGTCAGCGGGGCTGGGCAGCAGTGGGGCTGGGCAGCAGTGGGGCTGGGCAGCGGTCAGCAGGGCTGGGCAGCGGTCAGCAAGGCTGGGCAGCGGTCAGCGGGGCTGGGTAGCGGCCAGCGGGGCTGGGCAGCGGCCAGCGGGGCTGGGCAGCGGTCAGCAGGGCTGGGCAGCGGTCAGCAGGGCTGGGCAGCAGCAGGGCTGGGCAGCAGCAGGGCAGTGGTTGAGCCCACCACCGGAGCCCTGAGCTCTGCAGCCGTGGGGAAGGCTCCTGGGGACGGTATATATGAGCACCTTCGGTCCATGGGCGCAGGGGGAAGATGCTGCTGAGTAGCTTATTTTTGAGGGGTCTTTGGGACCCCTCCCAAACTAAAACCTTCACCAAAATCCAGAGGTCCTCAAAGAAAAAGTTAAGAATTGCTACAGTGCAGGAGTGCAGCACATCAGAGGTGTAAGTCTGAAAAGAGATCAGGAACTTTGGTCTTTTCTCATTGTTTTCTGTCTGTGCCTAACTCAGTTGTCGCTCCACAGATTTCAGCAAGTGTTTTCCATTTCCAGCAGGCCAAAGAGCCAGAATTAGACGTGGTTAATCTCAAGATTAATGGCAGCCATGCACATTACACACGAGACCAACTGGGTTTGCTCTTTATCTGTGCCTGCAGAGCGATCCTGTGATTAGTGAAGGGCCAGCTTTAAAGCTCCACTTGGAGGCTGGCAGGATGTTGTTCCAGTTCCCAGTGAAGCTGGATAGTCCAGGTCAGGGAGAGAGCTTCTGAGCCTGGGCTTTGTCACTCCCTACAAGAAACTCTCTTCAGTAGCAGCTGGAATCTCTTCCAGCAGAGCCTTGCCTGGATTTCTGCAGCAATCCCACAGCAGCCTGGGCGGGGCAGTGGGAGCAGCCCGTGTGTCACACGGGTTGTGGTTACGCTGCTGTGCCCCATCAGAGCGTTGGCACAGCAGTGTCCCCCTCCAGCATGCTCCAGGTGGCACAGGGTCAGGGACTGGGAATGGCCCTGTGATCACACAACTTACAAACATCCCAATTTAAGTCAGCAGCTTCTAACAGGTATAATAATTGACCCACAGAATGGTTTGGGTTGGAAGGGACCTTAAAGATCACCCAGTTCTGACCCCCTGCCACGGGCAGGGACACCTTCCACTTGCCCAGGTTGCTCAAGAGAAGAAGAGGAGACACAAACCCAAGATTTCTCAGTAGAAAAGTAAAATAACAGTCCCTGAGCTGCAGGGGACCATCAGGGATGGGGCAGGGACAGAAAAGGGACAATTCCCACCGCTGCCAGCCCCTTGCCCCAGCTCCCACAGGAGTGCTGGCACACTGCTCTTTGCACCGACCGAGTTTCCTTCCCCTCCTCCCTCCCGTTCCACAGCGGAGGCCACGGGGCATCTGCACCCCCAGGTGGCTTTCCTCTGTTTGGTCACTGATCTCTACAGCATCCCATGGGTTTCACCATCGCCTCCTCCCTCCCTCAGCTGGGTTTTCAGAGATTTTGGCACGGTTCCACCTCGCTGATGGGCATCTCCCGCTTTCCCAGGAAATCCAGGCTGACGAGGAGTGCGAGAGGAGACAGAATGTTTACTGGCTTGGCTGTTCCGTGCAGCTGAAAGGGGATCTGTGTGCTGACACCGCTCCTTCCACCACGGAGGGCTTCAGACACATTTCCAAGCACTCCCAGCCCCACGTCAGTGGAGGGGGAAACTCGGCACGGAGCAGGAGCTGTGGCGTTCCTGGTCTGGCTGAGCAAGCACAGCACGGAGCAGCTGGCAGGGCTCTCACGGACAGACGGGCACCGAGGAATTCTGCACCCACCACACCGGACTGAGGCCTTTTCCCTGCGCCCCCAACACCTCCCTGAGGCACCAGATCTGGGGTCAGCCCCAAAGCCAGACCCTGCAGCCAGCCTCTGCTCCGTCAGCCCCAAGAAGCCACAGACCCAGCAGCCCAGCCCTGCTTATCTTGCAGGATCTAAAGCAAGAACAAACACAGCAGTTTCCAGCCCTGAGCTCAAGTTTCTTGCCAACAAGAACTGTTAAAAAAACCAACTTATTTTGCTGTTTCCTTCTATGGAAATTTTTCACAGGGAAAAACTATTCACAGGGCTTTTCCCAAGCATTGTATTACCTCCATTTCCTGCTATTTACACACTACAAAGAAGTGATTCTTCAAATTTGAAGTGGATTACAGCTTGGTCTCCTTTTGCATCTCCATCATGCAGGCAGAGGAGTGAAGACTTTAATAGCTGAATTACCAGAGGTGTTGGCCAAAAAAGTGTCCTGTTCTCTTCAGCTTTCCCATCTCGCTCTTCCCAGCTTCTGTTCTGCAGTGCCAGCTCCCAGGGAAGGAGCTCCCAGACACCACCAGCCTTCCCCTGAGCACTCCCGGCATCACCGGCCTCAAGCTTTTGGGAACAATGACTAATTTGGATCAATTGCCTCAGGATTTGATTTGATTCCAGTGCAGTGACTTGTAACACCAGAGTGTTCCCAGTTTAGGGGGGGTAAGGATTTTGTGCTCCATGGAGAACACTCAGCTCGTGGGACAGACTTGCAGCAGGGATGTGGAGGAAGATGAGGTCTGTGGCCAGCAGGGCCAGTGGCCCCAGTCCTTCCCGGGTCTGCCATGCCCTGGGCTGCACAGCGTGGCTGTCCCAGTGGATTTGCCACTGCTGTGAAAGCTGCTCCATTTTTCAGCTGGTGCCTTGAGAGAAATGATGCTTCAAACTAAGGAGAATAACATCACAGTTATGTATTTATTTATTGGAAAGGACAAACTCGCAGTTTAAGTAAACCCTCATTGCTCGGATGACTTATTGATATGTTTAAAGGAAACCTTCCTTTTTTGGCTATTTTTTATCTTAAAATTCAGTGTTTTGTTGCAATAGTGAAAAACTTTACTGTGTCACTGGATTCAAAGTCAGAAGTACGTTAACAGACCATGGCAGAGGGGAGACATTACCCAATATGGACTGAAAATGAAAACTGCCCTTAACATGTCCAACCTCAGTGCAGGAATGGCAGGAAAGAATCTCCTCTTAAAAACACTTGGACACCATTTGCTTTTTCGGCTTTAAATCCTCTGCTGCAAGTCACCCTCATGAGGGCCAGGACAAGGTATTTCCACTGACCATATTTTATGATAAGCATCTGTTCAGCAGCCACTCCAGACAATGCTGGGGGAATATAAATCTAAAAGGGTGTTGAGGAATCTCAGACATTTCCCTGTGGAAATGTATTTGTCTGCCCAGGGACACAGGGCAGCTGTTTCCATTTCCCCAGAGCAACTACAGCCCTGGGAGCACTGTCTCCATGTTCTCAGCTCGGTGTCAATTGGACAGAGCCTTCACCTCCTGCCATCTGTGGTCTTCCTGGGCTGGAAGCCCACCTGGAAATACTGATTTGCATCACAGAGTCGTAAAGGTTGGAAAAGACCTCCGAGATCAGGTTCAGCTTTCAACCAACCACCACCACACACAGTAACCATATCCAGGGCCACGGCATGCCCAGCCTTTCGGAGCTGCCAAGAACCGAGTTCACACCAGTTTCTACAGCGAGAATTCCCTGACTTTGGTGGCTCAGCAAGGCCTTTGCTGCAGAGAAAGGGAGATGAAGAAGAGGAGAATGCCCCTCACCAGCCCTGTCAGAGGGACCCTTGTGCCCAGCAGGGCTGGCTGGAGCAGAGGGTCCCTCCAGGCTCTCTCACAGCGCTGCTCCAAAGCACCGTGATGGGACCGAGCACCTGCAGCAGGCACGAGAATGCCCCGGGAGCCGGATGGGGCCAAGCACAGAGCACCCTGGCTGGTGTGACCTGCCCCTCGAGGTGAGACCGAATCTGTTCGCAGCGCTCCCGCCCCGTCCCCCCGGCACTCACGTAGGGCCCGGCCGCGGGCGCGCTCTCCAGGGCCCCGTTGGGCGACTCGGGGGCTCTGCCGGGGTCGATGCTCTTGTCCTGGGCCTTCTCCTCCTCCTTCCCGCCGCCGCCCTGGCCCGGCAGCGCCACCTCCCCGACTCCCAGTGCCTCGGCCTTGTACTTCTTCACGAACTCCTCCATCAGCCTCTGCTCGCCCTCGGCGAGGCCGCGGCACTGCGCCGGGTCCTGGTCGTGCAGCGGGAGCTGCCGCGCCAGCCGCCGCCGGCGGTGGAGGGCCCCGTCCGTGCCCGCCACCGGCTGCAGCTCCCTGGGGATCAGCTCCATGTACTGCATGGCCTGCGACAGGAGACACGAGTCAGTGCGGCCGCTGTGCGGGGGAAGCTGCGCCCGGCGGGGCCGCGCTGCGCTCGGGCCCAGCAGCAGCAGCGAACGGGCCCTTCCCCGCCCTTCGCCCTCTGAGGTGCTCGCACCCACAGCTCAGAAGTAAAAGGCTGAACTGGCCTGGATGCCAGCGGTAGCCAGGCTGTTGTAAATCATTTCCTCCTCCAAAACAGACCGGGTGTTTCTATGGTGTTTTAGATTATTGTTTGTTTGTTTGTTTTTTTAAAAACGAAACCCGGTCTGCTCAGGAAAGCAGAGCAGCACAGACAGACCTGCTTTGCACAAAAATCCCAGCACACCCTCCCTCGCTGGCACTACCACGACACCTTTCCATGAAATTGGATAACACAGCTGCTGAAAAGACTAAAAACCCATAAATATCAAACCCATGAGAGCTCTCTATTGCCTTGTGCTGGGACAGGGAGAGCTGCGGGGAGCGAGTCAAAGGCCACACCGAGCACCCCAGAGCCCCGCGGGGCTGAGCAGAGCAGTCCACAGCGAAAGATCATCCTTTACCAATTCATGAAATTATCATAATACAGGGAGAATTCAGATAGCAGTTGGGTCTGTGACACCACCAATTCCACCTGACTGCTGATTTCACAGCAGAAGGAAGGTGTTTGGTCACCGGTGCCCTGTGACACGGAAAGGAAATGCCCAGAAACTGCCTAAAATAGTCTCTGACTTAACTGGCCACTACCTCAACAGCACAGTAAGCCCATCTCAATCTCAGGCTGGGTTAGTGCTTGTGGGCCACGGGGCCTGCACAGTTAACGTCTCCTGGCCGGGAATAAGGGAAGGGAGTTTCCCACTCCGGCATTTTTCCTATTGTAGTGTGAAGAGTGATGGGGCAGCCAGTTGGCTCCTTGCCATTCCCTGTTAGATAGGCATCCAGCTGCATTAGATTTGCTTCTTACTGGGTCAGCACTTGAAAACTGTATCTAAAAAAACCGAGCAAAGAGATTTAACTGTTTGTGGCACATCGGCTGGTTCAGGCTGGGCTTTTCAACACAGACATGCTTGCACAGCACTGAACAACTCAGCATGTCAGGAAAAACTTCCAAGTCACTTCCACCTTGGCTGCTCTGAGCCAGAGAGCAGCGCTGCAGGCGGAATTCCTGACAGGAAATTTGGAACAGCAACAGAGAGTGATTTAATGGAAGCAGGGCTTCTTCCCCATGTCTTGGGGTGCAAGTTAAAAACTTACACCAGAGCCAGGAGCCAGCACGAGCACCCGGAGCCTCCTGTTCCGCTTCACCTCCAGGATCTCCCTTCCCAATACAAAGTGTCTGTGCTGAGAGTGAGAAAAGCAAAGCCTCCAGGCTTTTTTAAAGTCTTCCTTAAAGCCTGCTCAGGAGCAGGTTTCACTTGTCTGCCCAGACATGCAGTGGGACTTCATTCCCTGATCAAGGGAATGCTTACAGTTATAATTGCAGATGTCATAAAATGTGTCCAGAGAAAAGATGAGGGGGGGGAAAATAATCCAACCTGACACCAAAAACTGCCATGAAGAAAAAGTTGCTACATCTGTTGCTATCACTTATTGTTATGGCCAATGCTTCACTATGCTGCCTGAGTGCAAGTAATTTTGAGGAAGAGCATTTTAGGTTTTCACTGTTCACTACTGGATCTTGGAGTTATTTTATTGTCTGTTCTTTTCACTCTCCCCAAGGACCCGAGTATCTACTTCATGACTTCTGCAGGCATGGCTTAACAAGTACATGCTCTGAACTTCCTCCTATTATCGACCATCCACTTCAGCAAAACAAGGTTAAAAGCCATCCCAAGTTTCCAGGCTGCCTTCAGGAGGAAACTACCGGAGTGAGGCAGTTGTGCACTAACAGCTTTTTGGCCCAAATCCCTTTGAAACTATCCCGAGAGTGGCTGACATCCAACACTTCTCCTCAAAGTTTGTCAGGCTGATCTGCAAGCCAGAATTTATCAAGGTTGTCTCCAAAGCTCCTGCTTGTTGTTTACTTGAACCAAGATATATTCCAGCCTGTCCAGGCACTATAAAGAGATCAAAAGCTTTCATAAAGTTTCTGAACCTCCCCCATCATGAGGGTGGGGCTGGGCTTAGTTTTGCATCCAGGTCTTGGTACAGGCCCACGCTCCCCATCTCCCATTTTTACCCTGAGTTCTCTTTATAAAACCTAAACAGAGATATTTTGTACCCTCGGAGCTGCCCCTTGCCAGCAGCACAGGGATGGAGCTGGAAGCTGCAGGAGGGGGAGAACTGGGCTCCCCAGGGCTGCATTTGGGATCACCCCAAACACACATCCCCAAGAGCGCCGNNNNGGCCACCCTGGGGGGCGGGGGCCCGAGCCTGCCCGGGGCACCGCCAGCACCACGCTGCAGCCCAGGGAGCCCCGGTTCCCGACACACCCCGGGCTGGCAGCGCGCTCCGTGACCAGGCTGCTGGGACAGTGCCAGGCTGCTGGGACAGTGCCACCATTGTTCTGCCCAGCCCTCAGCAGCTCCCTGGGCCCTGCGGGAGGCACAGGCTGCTCACAAACATTCGGGAAGGGGAGGGAAGGGAAGGGAAGGGAAGGGAAGGGAAGTTGCCTTAAAGCTGATCCAGTGCCATCCAGGGANGGAAGGGAAGGGAAGGGAAGGGAAGGGAAGGGAAGGGAAGGGAAGGGAAGGGAAGGCTGCGAGCACCTCGATGGAGCATCCCCAGCACAAAGCTCAGCCCCACTCAGCCTGTCCGAGGCCCTCAGGGCTTTTAAGCCAAATTAACCACTCTGGCTCTGGCGGCTGTGGCTGCACTTTCACATCTGTATCCCCAATTCTTCTTTAAAACAGTCGGGTTGCATTTTCAGCAGCTCTCAGCTATTGGTATCAACAGCTTGCACTATTTGTTTCATTTGAGGAGCAGAAGCTCCTCACTGCCCACTCCTGACCATGGAATACAGAACGGTTTTATACCACAGCACAGTGAGAAGCCAAATGCTTTCCCGCAAGAAATGCTCTGCTGGCTCACACTTCCACATGCTGAAAACCACTTCCACCCCTTCCCACACAGATGGAAACCAGCCATGGGAGGGAGGTGGAGCTGGGCTGGGGGCTTGGTTTTGGACCCGGCCCTCAGAACGGGACCACACTCCCCATCTTGCCTTTTTACCCTGAGTTCTCTTTCTAAAATATATTTTTTTGGACCAGATTATGTTTAAACTGTGAGGAAAAAAATTCCCAGCTCCAGAGCTGGACGTGAGAGTGGCTCTGCTGGCAGCAGCCCTGGGCAGAGCTCCTGCCCACGCAGACAGGAGCTGCAGGCAGCAGCTCTCAGGCACAGAGCTCAGCTCGCGGCCAGGCTCGCACGCCCCGGCACAAGGAGCGCTCCCACTCCTGCTCCCGGGGCAGGATCTCCACACGGCTGCTGGAACAGGGATGGGCTGCTGCTGCTCTCATCAAAGGGAGCGTGGGGGACCCCGGGAATGGGGCCTCGGAGCCCACTCTCCGGGGAAGGACTCCCCCAGCAGCACAGGGACGCTCTCTGTGAGCAGGAGAGGAGGAGCCCTGGGGCACAACCACCCAGCTGCCCCCAGCCCCCCGCTGCTCACCAGAAGCCAAACCCCTTCCCACCCCTCTGCTTGCCCAGCCCAGACACCCCGAGAAGGCCTGGAGGAATCGTTCTCACATCCAGCCTGGGGCTTTGGAGCGGGCAGGGGCTGCACAGGGCTGCAGGACAGCAGGGATGGGATCTCTCCTCAGCTGTGCTTTTACTGCAGATGAGCTTTACAAAAGAGCGAGCTTTCTAGTTGTAAAATCCATTAAGACTTCTCCTGGAAATGTAAACAAACCTATAAAACCCAAAGGCATTCCATCCCCCTCTCCTACCTACTCTGCTTATTTACACAGTTTTCCAAAACACGGAGTGCTCTGTTCATTTCTGCTCTCTGAGGCAAACCATGATTTACTATTTTTCCCCGATAACTTCATTCCAGAGCCGAGTTCTGTTCCCGAGTAAGCGACCCCAGCCCGCCGTGGACCCCCTTACCAGCTTCTGGGCGAGCCCCGGGGGAGCCCACTCGTAGGTGATGGTGTCGAAGGTGGGGTCCTTGCCCGAGATGTTGGGGTTGGTGACGATCATGCGGTTCCTCTTGTAGATGCGGACGCCGTCCCCGCCCTTGAGCCGGGCCGTGAGCGAGGCGTACTTGGAGTCCGAGAGCAGGCGCCCGATCTTGCGGTCATCCTCCAGCTCCGAGCTCAGGCTGTGCTCCTCCTGGCTGCACTTGCACGACTTGCAGATCTTCCTGTGCCCGACAAGAGAGCATCCCCTGCTGTGAGCTGGGCCCTGGGGTCACACAAGGGCTCAGTCATGGGGCTAAACACAGCCCGGGCTTAGGGCAAGGACAGAAGGCTCAGTGTGGAATGGCTGGGGTGGAAAGGGATCTTGAAGCCCATCCAGTGCCACCCCTGCCATGGCAGGGACACCTCCCACTGTCCCAGGCTGCTCCAAGCCCCGTCCAGCCTGGCCTTGGGCACTGCCAGGGATCCAGGGGCAGCCCCAGCTGCTCTGGGCACCCTGTGCCAGGGCCTGCCCACCCTCCCAGGGAGGAATTTCTCCCCATATCCCATCCATCCCTGCCCTCTAGCAGTGGGAAGCCATTCCCATTGTCCTGTCACTACAAAATCTGCTGCCTCCCACCCACAAGGAGCTGCTGCTTCCCCTGAACTTTGGGAACCCCGTCAAGCATCACTAAATTGGAGATTAGTTCTCCTCACCAGACTCCAACAGCTCAGCACCAGCCTCGCCTATTATGAAGCTTTATGTGCCATTAAAAAAGTGACTGCTGGAAGGAACTGATGCTTAATTGACTATAATTTGAACTGTAATAGGTATAAATCACCCAGACAAATGTCTAAGGACACTCTGGTGGCCAGCACTGCCATCAAACACTAATAGCAAAAGGGGCAAAGTAACTCTGACACAACCCTGAGCATTTCAGCAGGATCTTGGAGTGAGAATGAGTCAAATCAGCCTTTAATGGAGTCAATTAAAAAAAGGTTCTGCTTCCACCAAATGAGTGTTTTAAAGTTTGGATTTCACACAGCTGAGGTATCGCAGGTGGGAGCACAGCTGGACCACAGCCTCCCTGCACCACCACCACGGGCCCACAGAGCTCCCCAGGAGCAGAGAGGAGCCCAGTGTTTGTGAGGCAGCTCAGAGGGCACCAATTCTCTTTTAATTACTGACGCCTGCATGTCTGCATTCCATTTTAAAGCCCCTTTGTTGCCCTGCTGGGGAAGGGAGCAGCCCCTGCCCTGCTCTGAGCTGGGCACTGTCTGGTCTGCTCCCACCATCTGCTGCTACCTGGGGCTATTTACCCAAATTTGTGTTTTTAAGAGGAAGAACCGGAAATAAAGTGTCAAATAACGAGGTGTTCTGTCGCTAATCACGTTTCAGTCGGGATGCAGGACAGGACCAAGGTTACCTCCAGGAGTGTGGCTCGAAGCCCGTGCACAGCCCTCTGCAGCGCAGACAAGGCACACCTCTCCCCACCTGCGGCTGGCTCCCCGACATCTGCAAAAGAGCAGGACAGGGATGGAAAGGCTTTATCCTCAGAGGCTGCCCGAGACAGCACTGAGAGTGTATACTGTCCTTCAGACAGGGATTTCTTCAGCCCTTCCTTGTGTCCCAGGAAGCCTCAAATCTCCCAAACACCATTTGATCACATCCATGCAACCCTGCTGTGAGTTTATTGAAGGATGATTGGGATGAAGGTTTTTCACTTCAAAGTGAGAGAAGATGGAGGGGCTGGCACATCAAACCCAGTGAACGTGCCCACACACTGGACAGCCACCTTAATCTCATCCACAGAGACCTCAGGTCTCATTTAAAGGCCATTTGGATCCAGTTTATAGGGTTCATACATTGCACATGGACCTGTGCAAGGCAGAAGATCAGGCAGGAGACGTGGAGGTGCACTGCCGTAACCTGATGCTAAACTTGCTTTACTGCACCTTGGACCTCCTTGGTCTTTCTGCAAGTGTATGTTGGGAACGTGGCATGTTTCCATGCCTGTGGCACTGGACTTCAGGGGTGGTTTCCACAGTGAACAGGAAATACAGGGGGGAAATGCTCTGGGGAGGAGAGGTGGTGGTGGAGCGACACGGGGGGCTGTGGTTGTGCTGCCCTCTTCGCTGCTCACTGAAAACAGACGAAAGTCACTCATCCACGGGTGTTCTCTGCTGCAGACACATCCTAACAACCTCCCAACAGGAGAACAACGAGCAAAAATCCACACCAGGAGCCAATAACATTGGAAAATAAACCTAGTGCGTGCCCCATGAATTCATCAAACGTGGCTTTCTGAACGTGAAGAACGCAGGGGGGTACGGCGGGAGACAAAAACAAAGTGCTGCAGGAGGCATCGGGGCAAGGTGACACCAGCAGATGCTGAATTTATCTCAGCCTGGATGTTTATACAGGAGCTGTCAGGCTCCTGCCTGAAAGACATGCTTGTTCCCTGTAAAAATGAGCTGAAGGCAAACAAGGACAGGCCCAGGCCCCGCAGGAGCAGCGGCAGCACCGCGGGAGCGTCACCCAGCCCAGCAGATCCGACCCCGTGCAGTCAGAGACCAAAGCACACGGCTTAACCCACCCTCCAGCACACCCAGCACCTTCAGGCCCCAGGAAGCACTGCCAAGTGCCAGGGCTGGGCAGGGTTCTGACCCCTCTGGGCATCACCGTTTGCACTTCCCATCAGGGCCTGGGACACGCACAGGTCTCGCAACTCCTGGCCTTTCTGGGGACATCGATCAGATTTTGTAGAAGGTCTTTAATCCCTCTGGAGACCCGAGCTTGTTCTAGGAACTGACTATCCAGCTGTGCACGCACCCTGAGAGCCTGTCTGACTCACAGAATATCTGACTTGGAAGGGACCCACAGGGGCCATCCTCATCCAGCATCCTGTCTCCGGGACAGGCTCAGGAGCTCGGACCCGGCAGAGCACGGGTGAGGCTGTGGAGGTGCTGGAGAGGGCTGGTACCTGCCCGTGCAACCTGACCCCTGCACGCCTCTGCGTTGTCACAGTCCTTCAGTACAAGGTCATGCACTATTTAAATCGCTCCGTGGCACCTCGGAAGGGGCTGTCCTTGCCAAAACCTATTTTCAAAGGGAGGGATCAACAGCAGTGAAAGAACTGAGGTGAAAGAACAGATGCTGCTCCCCAGCCCCATGGGGACCTTGGGCTGACCCAAGCTGTGTCCAGCAGCTCCAGGCTCTGAATCTCTGCTCAGAGCAAACCCAGTGATGATGCTGGCAGCCCTCCTTCCTCCTGCATCCACCTGTCCCACTTCCAGCACCAGGCTCCTCAAAGCTCCTGCATGGACCTGGGGCACCCTGAGCTCTCATCTGATGTTCAAACTCGTTCTGCAGCTTTCAGGAGGAAAAGGTTATTTGACGGCACTCAGGAATGATATTTCACTTATTTGGAGAACATGATGTTGTTAACAAGTACAAAGTTTTTATAAACAGATGTTCTAGAAATGACCAGATGTTTATCTGCCCATTTTAAGGTAGATGACAGACCTTTTTTTCTTGCCCAGAACTATTAAGTCTCCACCCAAGGCTGCTCATCCTGGAGAAATCCAGCCCAAGGGGCAGGAAATGGTCCTTTTCAGCTCCCTTTGCCCCAGGACTGCTGTTTTATTTCTGCCTCACCTTTCACCTGTAATTTTCATCTCAATTTTCACCTACAGTTTGTCCCAATATTTTGAAGCCAATGAAAAGACCTCTTGCCCTCAGAGTTCATAAAAATACATCTTAAAAATGGCCTTAACATGCCCAAGCACTCCCCTCTAATATCCAAACAGAGCATGTTTCTGGCTCTTCAGCCATGTGCCAGCTCTCCAGGACAGATAAAGACACGGAGGATTCCCACAGGCCACTCACAACCCTGCCAGTTCTGGAGCCACATGCCAGGTACCCACTGACTGCTGGGGCTTAGCTGGCTCTGGTCTCAGT
This sequence comes from Edolisoma coerulescens, assembly GCA_013397115.1. Taxonomy (NCBI): domain Eukaryota; kingdom Metazoa; phylum Chordata; class Aves; order Passeriformes; family Campephagidae; genus Edolisoma; species Edolisoma coerulescens. Next base: position 213,505 of record VWZW01007296.1, on the reverse strand, counting down.
GAGTCAAACAGGAGCTGAGCATCAGCAAGGGACTGCGAGTGGTGGTTTATCTAAAACACAAACATCTGGATTAAATAAACTCATTTGGAAAAGGTTCATCGTGCACAAGGGGAAAGGCACAGGGAGAAGTGTGGTCAGCAGCACGAGGCAGCCAGGGAACCTCCCCAGCCTGACCCCGGAGCCCATGGAAGGGCCAGTGCAGGAACTCGCAGCCCTTTGGGGTGGCACCAGCCAGGGAGCTGCACACGGAGGCACAAACCCCCTGTGCCACTGCCTTGCTTCCCTGGGAACCAGCCCTTTCCTGGTAACTTACTCTGCTCGGCCAAACACAGCTCCTGCTCCCCACCCAAGGTCCAGCTTTAATCAAGGTTAATTGCTCTGTGCTCCAAACGCTGCCAGCGATGGCGTGGGCCCGGCTGTCCTTGCCAAGGGCAGGGCGAGTGTCCTGCAGCCCCCAGAGGGCAGAGCTGGGGTCACTGGGGGGGAACAGCCAGCTCAGATGGATGGACAGGCCTGACCAGTGCTCCCGACCCCGGGGGCCTTGGGGCTATAACCAAGAGCTGAGGATCCATTTCCTCAAGACAAGACTAAAGAAGTCCGAGCCATTATCTTTGGGCACAAACAGCTCCAGACATGTGCAGGAGACCTGGCCACCAGCCCTCCCCCCTGGGCACTGCTCTAGCCAGGACCAGACCACACCTGTGAGACCAGAGGCTCCAAATCTGACCTCCCCATCCCTGGCAGTGCCCAAGGCCAGGCTGGACAGGGCTTGGAGCAACCTGGGACAGTGGAAGGTGTCCCTGCCATGGCAGGGGGTGGAATGAGACAATCATGAAGGTCCTTTCCAACCCAAACCATTCTGTGATCACCTGGGGAACTCCTGTGAGCAGTGTCAGCAGCAGGAGGCTCCTCACCCGAGCTGGAGCTACAGGAAAACACATGGGGGAACACTTCCAAACTGGGCAGCTCCTCAAGGCAACACGTGGCTCCAGGATGGCTCAGGCCTCCCTGCCCTTGGAGGTGCAGGTCCCCAGCAGCAGGGGAAGGTGCTGAGATGGCAGCTGATCCCCACTGCTGCTCAAGTGACCCCATGGGGCCTCAGGGACATCGCTGTGGCATGGGCAGACCTCTCCGGGGCACCAGGAGCAGCCCGGGCAAAGACACCTGAGCCCCCTCCACGTGGGGAGGGGGCTCTGCTGTGCCCAGCAAGCTCAGACCCCCCCGGGCAGCATCTCCTCGAGGTTCTGAAAGCCCAGGCAGGTTCTGTGTGCAGGAGAGTGTCATTTCTCACTCCTTCAGAAGCAGAGGGAGATGTGAGCCACTCTCACTCCCATCCCTGTGCAGGGGCCAAACACAACAGGCGCCTGTGCCCGGTCACTGCACGTCCTGCCCAGGCACGGAGCTTCTCCTCCTGCTCTGCTACAGCTCCTCACATAGGCATAAAAGGAGATTTCTTTTTAAAAATTATGCAAGACACTGCAAAAACCCCAAACCCGGTAAGATAATGTGAAACAAATGCTCTGACTGTCCCAGGCTCCACCTATGCCCAAGCCCATCCGGGAACTGCAGCTGAACTTTGGCATCACCTTAAGATAAAGAGCTTGGAGACATTTGTAATGCTTTAAAAAAGCACCAAAACCCCCAAACCAGGCTTGTGTCAACAAACTGGTTGAAGAAAAGCAAATCCCGCTCACCAGGAGTAGATAGACACTCCTTGCGAGATTTCTGTTTTGGCTTTCTGTGCCTCACAGCATTCTTGCAGCTAGAAGAGGGAAAGCAAGTCAGGGCAGAGGAAATTCTTGGGTAGTGAAATGATAGGAAATCAAGGCTGTTCTACCCACAAAAACATTGCTGAGCAGTCTCAGGAGCACACCAGTAATGCCATGGGTTGCTGTTACACCAGCCAAAGGCAGGGCCATCATTCTCTGAGCAGCTGGAAAATAGAGCCTGGAATGACAAGTGACAAGGAAAGAACCCAAACGTGGCTCCACCTTGGTTTAGAGCTTGAGGACTCCTCTGGGTAGGAGCACTGAGCTTCCCAGCAGGCCTGGTGAGATGGAGTCCTGGCTAGTAGCTGTGAGCAGGTCAGGCTCCAGCTGCACAGCCTGCTCTGTTTGCTGCTCAGCTGAGAATCCAGAAGGGTCTTTGTTCTGTCACCTTCTGGCCAGCCCAGCACACCTTGGCCAAGGACCCTGTGCCAAAGGCTCTACTGAAACCAGCTGGACAATTGGGTTTGGTGCCAGGGACTGTCCTCAGTGGCAGCAGAACCTGTGGAACTCGGGCCTGAAACCACCTCCAGAGTTTCAGGGAGCTTGGCCAGCGTGCTGGTTAATCAAGGACCATCAAGGACCTCACACATCCCAGCACACCCATGCCCCCATGGGCAGGAGGGGACAGGGGGCAGGACTCGGCTCTGTCCCACTGCTGTGCTCGATGCCAGCAGCGCACGAGTGTCACCGGGGCAGGTCCGTGGGCAGGGTGAAGGGTATCCCACAGCAGTCACCCCTCCTGGCACTGCTGCCTGGGTCACCCGCGGCTCTCCAGCCCCCAGAAGGGCTCTGGGGACACAGTGCCACAGCCACAGGTCCAGGAGGGACTGGCAAAGAGGGCCCTCCTGCTTCCACAGAGGCTTCTGGATCCCGAAAGCATTTATTGCACAACACCCTATTTGGAGACTGAAAACGGTGCTGGAGACACGTAACTACCTCAAGTATGTTCTCCCCTCCTTTTTAGGGAGGGAAGAGGAAAAGCTGGTTTCCAAAAAGTTACTCCAAGTTCACAACAGCCCTTCACAGCCGAGGTCCTCGTTTCACCTCTCCCCGCAGCCAGTGCTCCCCAGTGGCCATGACAGGCTGTCCAAACCCTTCCCTGCAGCCTCGGATCAGATACCCTACCCCTAAATCACAGCCGTGGCAGGAGAGAGCTCCAGGGAGGCTGAGGGACCTCCAGAACCCTTTGGGGGGGTTCCTCCAGCTGCAACGAGTTTGGAAGATTAACAACCAACTCTGAAATAGACCCTTGAACAAAGGAGCAGGGAAAAGCCACACAATGTTCACATGGGTGGGACCAGTCTGCTCAGCACAATTGCTGAGGAGTTTCGGGATAGGGATGGACAGCAGATCATTTGTTGTCATTATCTGACTATAATAGAGCTAAGCTGGCATAATAACAGGGGGCTAGCTCAAAGTTCCTTATGGATTTCCAGTAACTGGAGGGTGAAAAGGGTTTACATCCAGCAAAACAGGTGTCTGTGCCAGCTAGGGGAATGCTCCAGTTCACATATCGGGCATTTGCCTAAATTTCTCCTCTCCTGCTGATGATGACCAACAAATACAATGGTTCTGGATTTCAGGAGAGGCTCCTTGACAGCAACTGCAAGAGGAATAAATCTGTGCAAGGCAAGCAACTGCCCTTAGAAGTGCATTAACCAATACACACATTCACTACTGCAGTTCTGAGAACAGCAAAGGGATGTTTTGATTTATTTTCTTCTCATTTTCATAGAAAACATCCATTGTAATCATGACCTGCAAGCAATTTGTTTCCCTGCCAGATTCCGAGCAACTGTTATCCCAATTACCACACTCACAAGAAAAAAAATTCCCTTACAAAAGGCTGTCTTTCATCTCAAATTCTCTCTATTGGATTTATTTAAGGCACCCATGAATGAGTTGATACCATCTGCAATACTGGAAGCACTTATTGTATTAAACTTTGCAGAGTAAGAAGTTTACTGCCTTTTATTTTAGCAACATAAGACCAGGAAAAGGCACTGATACTGGAGGAAACTATTTCAATGGAGCTGCCAGATCCCAACCTACAGGATGACAGAGTTCCAACAACCAGGGCCTCTGCAAATATCTCCCTCTTCCAAGAGCACATAGCTGGCAGCATTCCTTTCTCCACTAACAATGTGTGAATTAATGATAAGAGAAGGGCAAATGCTGAAAAATCAGATTTTTTCATGAGCCAGACAGTGCTTCAGATACTTGGACTTAATTATAAACCCAAACCAAGCTGTGAGGAAGTGTCTGGAAGGGGAAGAACCCCCCCAAACTTAATTAAACAGCAGATGTGCAGAGTTCCAGAGCACTCAGGTAAGGGTCTCAGGGTGATCTCCAGTTACCTGCCCAGAACCAGCTGTGTCCTCCCATCTCCCACATGAGGAGAAGGTTCTGGATGCCACTGGGGATGGGGGGCCCTCAGAACACTGACAGGATGCACCAAGGGAGCTGCTTCCATCAGATTTGCATACAACAACTGATTTAGGACTGAATATCTTCTCAGCAGCAGGAGAAGGGTCTGTACAGTCGAGGACACAGGAGAAAGCTGAAGGTGGGCACCAGGGCAGGGCCATGCCTGGGCCCCCGTCCCTCTCCTTCACCCTGTCCTGCACCGCAGCCTCTCTGTATCAGCCCCGAGCTGCACATCTCAGCACAAGCTTCCCTCTTGGAGGCAAAATAAAGTGAGGTGGTTTTGAGCAACACATTTGCAGGTCTTCAGAGAGAGCACGTGAACAAGTTCAAGTGAATCTCGTGGCTGGTGATGCCCTGAACCCAAGGCAGAGGCTGAGGGACTGTGCCACCCCAAATACTGGCAAGACACAGACAACCAGTCACGATGCTTTGCAGAGAATTTACTTCCCTGTGTTCATCTGATGGAACCAAGTGATGGAGGCAAAGTGTTGGGAGTAGGTGAGATGGTAAAAGTGTGAGGGATCAGGCTGGTACCAGCACTAGGAAACTCCTGCTCCTCAAAAATTGCAAATAGCTGCCTGGAAATCTTTCCCTTTCTCTGAGCCCCATCTCTAAACGGAACAGTAGCTCCAAGATGGGACATCCGAGTCCTGCCTTTCCTGGATGGCTGAAATACAGTATTTCCTTCTTAAAAAAAAAGGGAGAAAAACTCCAGCCTAAACAAATACGCCAGACACTGCCTCCCTGCAGGACCAGAGGGATTTTGTAATTTGTAAATTGCATTTTATTGGACTCAGTTTAGCTCTGAGTCCAAGTCCCGAAATAAGGTCTTTAGCCCCTGTGCTGCTTTATGATTTCATGTCTATAAATACTTGCCCAGAGCAGGTTTCTCTATTAAGATCCACATCTGCTTCCCAGTGACAGCTGCTTCCTCCCCTGGGCTGCAGCACAAGGACACTGCTCTGGGAGCAGGGACTTAGTCCCATGAGGACAAACCAGCTTTCAGGGCAGGTCACAGCCATCTCCCCAGGCCACCAGCCACGTGTGACCTGTCCCCAGCGCTGGGTCCAAGCTCCTCATCCTCCAGGAGTGGCTCTGCAGGGACCGTACCAGCTCCAAACTGGAACTGAGCTTCTGCTAGAGGGGACTGCAACCAGAAATGACGAGCATGAAAACTGCAAGGGACAAACAACTCCCAGGGATGCAACTGTTCAAAGTTCCGTGCTCCAACCCCACAGAGCCGTGTGAAGCTGTTTTACAGCCCTGACAGCGTTTACACAACGAGCAGCAGCACCTGCGAGGGACTCGGGCGCTGCCTCCACGGCCCCTCGCTCAGCACCCCCATCAGCACCCACCCAAACTGCTCACAGAGCTCCAAGACACGACAGAGACTCCACAGATGTGTCCCACAGAAAATCACTGGGCAGAAACCCCTGGTTTTTGGGAGCTGAGCATCCTTCCCACAGAGCCAGGCACGTGCCAGGCCGCAGGAGCAGCTCGGGGCTCAGCCCAGGCACCCTGCACACCCTGACCAAGGCACCCAGTTTGTGAAAACATGAACCACAAAGCTGAGTTTCCAACTGTGATGGCAAGTTTTTAAAATCTCCCAGTTTTTGGACTTTACCAGTGCAAGCTCCCGGTCCCTACCAGCTTTCCCATCCCCATCTGCAGACACGTGCAGAGGGCTCTCCAAGCATCCAGGTACTTTGCTTATGAAGAGGGAGCTCCTGCCTCTCCCTGAGGCACCAAGACCCCCAGACCACACCCTGGAGCCCATTTATGCCTGCAACAGCAGCACTTCTCTCCTGTCCTACAGGATGCTTTGGATGTTTGCAAGCCCCATGCCGAAGAACCGAAGAAAGAAAAAGCTGAAGAACCAAAAGTTGTATTAACTGAGTAAACTTTACCTTGGCTTTGATGGGTGCTTTTAGCTTCGTGGGTTACTTTGTTCTGACAAGAAGGGACAGAGTTTAGTGAGAGCAGTACACAAGCCCCAGAGCCTGCCCGGCCAGCTGGGCCCGCTCCAGCGCTCGCGCCGTGCCAGCCATCGCCTTCTCCCTGCTTGGAGCTTTAACTCTCCACTCAGAATTTAATCTAAACAAGCCCTGTGCCAAACAGAATGCTGTCCCACTCACGCTGCTTTAATTTCCTCAGATAGAATCCCAGAATACGCTAGGCAAGACATCAACAATAATTAAACCCAACAGTGATTGAAAATCAAATTTTCAGGGCCTCGCAACAAGCTCTAATGAGTTCCAGACTTGCCTTCCCCGACTTGCTCAGACTGGCTGTGTGACACTGCCAAGCTAAATTAAAATTTGACAGTATTCCACACCGTGCCCAGAAAAAGTGCCCGTCTTAGGATTCAGGAAATTAAACAGCCGTCTACTGCAGAGACACCCATTTATGTTTGGATGTAGATTATTCAGACACTGATCCAGAGTCTGTATATTCTTTTTCCTTGTTTTCATTATGTCATTTCACATCCCTTTTGAAGTACAAGCTAGCTAGGATGTCTTTTTTTCATCCTGCAGTGTTCAGGTGAGAGGAGAGAGGCAGCTGGGCAGCAGAACTGTGCAGAGCCCAGCATCCCCCCTGCCCACGCAGCCCTGAGAGGGTGCCCCACAGAAGCACCCCTTCCATGCAGAGCCTGTGCTACTGCCCCTGATCTAAGTGACGTTAAAGGTGACATCTTGTCCTTTGCCCTTCCAGCAATGGGAGCTGAGGGTCCAGACACACACTGGGAAGTCTCGGGTGGTTTCTGCATTCCCAAGCCTTTTGGGGCGCACTGTGAGCCCTCCCTGCTCCATCCCCTGCAGATGATGCTCGAGAAGCTCCTGGGAGATGGCTCCCGTGCAGAAACAGCATCGCCAGGGCACATCCCTCAGCAGGGGCTTGCTCAGCCCTCCTTGCTGTCCAGATGCAGCCCTGCTCCTGCACTCCCTCCCCTGAGGGACCCCCAGCCTGGGGCTGCAGGCAGGAGCTCGGCCCCGCTCAGACCCCCTGCTCCAGACAAGGCAGGAACTGAGCTGCTGCGGCAGAGCCAGCCCGACCACAGCCCAGCAGCCAGCACACAGCCCCATGAAAAAGGCTCAGTCTTCACTCCCGTGGGATCCATCTCCGCTCAGTGCCTGGCAAGAGCTTCCCGAGGGCTCCAGCTGGCACCTGAAGGTGCCCTCCCCACGGGAGCTGTGGCAGGCAGGACCCTGTGGACGTGCCTGAGGTATCAGCAGCACAGACCTGCTGGGACAGGACACGTTGCTCTGAGTCTCTGGGGGTGACACACCAGGAGGTCACTCCAGCAGGTCCCACCAAACCCTGACCACCTCCTGCAGGGACAGGGCCACCCCGCGGTGCCACACTGGGGGTGCCTGCCTTCGTCAGCAAACACTGACAGGGTCCCCATGGCGGGCAGCCAACAGGCTCAGCAGACAGGGAAGGAGCAGGGAGGGAAGGAAGAATCCTGAATCCCTCAGTCCCACCTCAAAGCATCGTGTATTGGAGGGCGAGCAGGACAGGAGGGTGCTGAGGAGCAGAGCACAGCCCAGTGACCCAGACCGTGTCAGACAGCAGCTCCTGCTGCCAAACACCAACCTTTGCCCGGCTATCCTGCCAGGAACAGCCAGTTTGCAGTAAAACCTGGTACAATTTTCCTTGGGATCCAGCAGCGGCTCAGTTCAAACCTAACGGGACAGAAGGTGCTACACCTCGACAAGAGCCAGGCTGACCTGCCCATCCCGACAGGCAGGATGGACCCCCAAGGCCAGCACTGGCAAGAAACTTCGTGGCAGAGGGAACCATCCCCCACGGGGAAGGGTCTGAGGTGCCCCTGTGCCCTGGGAGACCCCTGGCCACTGGTCCCAGGGCACAGCACCGGGCACTGCCCAGCGAGACGGGATCACGCCAGGCTGACACGGGGTGTTGAACTCATCCCCGAACCACGCGGTGACAAAGGTGCAGAGAGGAAGGTCATGAGAGCAGCTGCTCCCATTCCACACGCTTTTATCTGGCAATTAGAATCCCTTCCACCCAGCTCAGTGCCATGCCAGGAGGGCCTGTCGGCTCCCAGCACTCTGTGGTAAGAGCCGGGATTTCTTGGAGTAAACACTTTCCAGACGGTCTGGAAGGGGACAAGTGACTCCCGCAGACCGCAGCTCAGCACAGCTGTGCCGTACACGGGTTAATTCAGACAACCAACAGTTGCTTTCCCAGCAAAAGCTTTGGTGGGGTGATTTTTGCCCTGAAATAAGCACAAAGGCAGGCACAGCGCTGGGCACGGCGGGTGGGCAGTCCCAGAGCGGGTCTGGGCACGGTCGGGTGCCTTTGGAAGGGCAGGAGGAGGGAAGAACTTGAGGGACGGGGTCCGTCCCGTCCCAGCCCCGGCCGGGTGGGTTTGCCCGCTCGCAGCCCTGCCCAGCCGCCGGTACCGGGCGGGTACGAGGGCAAGAAGACCAGGAGATGGGGGATATTGGGTTAGAAAGAACCCCCCGGCGTGCCTCAGCCGTGCGGTGCCCGGTGCGCACCCGCCCCTCCCGGGCACCTCCGGACGCGGCTCCCGCACGGCGCAGCCCCGGCAAGGGCAGCGAGCGCTCGGCCCCGGGCACCGCGCTCGGCCGGGCCCCGGCCGGACCCCAGCCTGTCCCACCCCGGGCTGTCCCGGGACCGAGATCGCTCCCGGTGTCCCCCGGGCTGTCCCGAGACGGGGATCGCTCCCGGTGTCCCCCGGGCTGTCCCGAGACGGGGATCGCTCCCGGTGTCCCCCGGGCTGTCCCGGATCGGGATCGTCCCCGCTGTCCCCCCGGGCTGTCCCGGCTCGGGATCGTTCCCGCTGTCCCTCCGGGCTGTCCTGGATCGGGATCGTTCCCGCTGTCCCGGGATCGGGATCGTTCCCGCTGTCCCCCCGGGCTGTCCCGGATCGGGATGGGGATCGGGATCATTCCCGCCGTCCCTCCGCACTCACCTCCGCCCGCTCCGCTGCTCCCGCGCCGCCGCCGCTCGCGCTGCCCGAGCGCCGCATTTCATTGGCGCGCGCGGCGGCCGCGCGCCGCTCTCAGCCAATCCGACACCGCCCCGGAACTTTTCTGGCCAATGGCGCGCGGGGGGCGGGGCGCGCGGGGGAACGCGCGCACGTGGGCGCGCGCCCGCGGCGGGAACGGGGAGCGGGGAAAAGGGGGGACAGGGAAAGGGGGAGAGGGAAAAGGGGGACAGGGCCAGGGAAAAGGGGGAATGGCCTCAGAGAGGGCCGGGTGAGATGGGGTACTGGGGAGGAATCCTTCTCTGGGAGGCGGTGAGGCCCTGGCACGGGCTGCCCAGAGAAGCTGTGGCTGCCCCATCCCTGGCAGTGCCCAAGGCCAGGGTGGACGGGGCTTGGAACAACCTGGGAGAGTGGAAGGTGTCCCTGCCCACGCCAGGGAGGATGGAACTGGATAAAGGTCATCCTTTTCAATAATCAAACCATTCAGGGATTCTATGCTAGGACAGCACAGCCCCTCGGGCTTAAAAAAAGAGGGCAAAGAAAGAAAAGAATGGCATTTGTAAGCGTTCCTGCCCCACAGCAGCGGTGCCAGAGAGGGGTGCGGAGGGGAGGGATGGGGCTGATGATTTGGGGGTACCCAAGCACTGTGCAGCCCCTGGCTGGGGTGGAGCACACTGGCAGCTGTCCAGCCACGCTGCCTCTTGTGGCTGAGCTGGGACTGTCCCGCAGTCCCTCAGTCCCTCTGTCCCACAGTCCCGCAGTCCCTCTGTCCCGCAGTCCCTCTGTCCCTCTGTCCCGCAGTCCCTCAGTCCCTCTGTCCCGCAGTCCCGCAGTTCCCTCTGTCCCGCAGTTCCCTCTGTCCCGCAGTCCCGCAGTCCCGCAGTCCCTCTGTCTCTCTGTCCCTCTGTCCCTCTGTCTCTCTGTCCCTCTGTCCCTCTGTTCTGCAGTCCCTCAGTCCCTCTGTCCCACAGTCCCACAGTCCCTCAGTCCCTCAGTCCCTCTGTCTCTGTCCCTCAGTCCCTCTGTCTCTGTCCCTCAGTCCCTCTGTCCCGCAGTCCCTCTGTCCCTCTGTCCCACTGTTCCACCATCCTCCCATCCCAGGCTCTGACACCAAGCGCAGGGAAATTGATTTCCGAATCAGACAGGAATGTGCTGGGGCAGTTTATCACAGCAGACAGACACAGAATGTTTTTAGCAGAAGAAACTGTCTGAAACCATGTTTCTCTTGTTATTTCAATGGATGGTGAGCACCGAATGACAATCTATTGCCTTTTGTATTTTGGGGTTTTTTTTACATGGATTGGTAAGGTCTTTACTGCTTTAGCAAACATTCCTGCCTGCTCCAACAAACATTCCTGCCTGCTCCTGCTGTGGCCAGGAGGTCCAGCACAAAGCCCCTTTGTGCAGGTGAGGGAGGGAGGGCTCCACATGCTCCCTGCTCACTCCCCTGGTTCCCCATTTCCCACTGATCCCAGCCATTCTCCCTTCTTCATTGTGCCTGAGACCAGGAAAAACCCTGAAATAACAGAAACCAGGATCCAGCTGCCTGTTATGATCTGTGATCTGGGAACACAACCCCTGCTCAGAGCTGAACTGGCTCCTTAGAACTGTAATCTGAAAAAAGAAAAATCCTAAACTCTTGTAGATTTAATTTCTCCTTTGTTAGTACATTTTTTCCTGAGATTTCTCGCAGCATTCCTGCAGAGAAGGAATCCCAGGGTCATTTGGACTTAGATATGCTTTTCCAAATGAAGGAATAGAATTTCCAGCAGCCCTGTGGAAGGGGAAATGAGCAGAACCTCACTGGGAATGCAGCATGGAGCGCTGTTCGCCGTGCCCAGCCACGCTCTGCTTGGCTTCCAGAAGGAGAAGGGGACTTTCTGCTGCTCCCAGCTGTGGGATGTGTTCCCGGGTCCGTGCAGGGGCAGCTGGGTCACTGAATTCTCCACTGGAGCCTCAGAATGCCCTGGGGACAGCAGAGCCCTCGCCCTGGGCACGGGACGGAGGGGGCAGAAGGGTTCGTCCCGTTCGGGTGAGACCCTGGGCCAGGGGCAGGGGGGTGACACCGGCTGGGTACAGCAAAGAGGCCAGAGGCACCGGGGGCTGGCAGCCCCTCCGCGGAGCAGGAATGTGCCCGAGTGAATGTCTGGACATTTTTAGAAGAGGTATTTGAACATCCTCAAAAAAATCTGGGTTAAAAAGCAAGGGCAGGAGAGAAATTCTGGAGAGATAAAGTCCCTCCAGGGAGGGCGTTTGAACCTGACCTTCCAGAGGCATTTTGGGAGTGAGCAGAGAGAACAAACAGCACAGGGATATTGTTTTTCAAACCCGTGAAGGGCTTGGCAGCCCTGGGAAACGTTTGACATGGCAATGGGGTGACATTATCTGCCTTTCCCAAGGCACACACGCACGTGGTGACCTGGGACGTAGGAAAGAACTCACCAAGGGATTTCAGGGCGCCGCGAGGCACGGGGTGACAGGCCAGCACCGAGCAGGAGCAGTGGCACTGCCACGCTACCCCCACCACAGGGACACCGTGGCAGGTCCCCGTCACCTCCCACACCCGTCAGGACCTGAGATCACGCGTGGGACAAGCGTGGAGGGGCAAAGCTGTGTAGCAGGGAGATGTTACATGTAGAAGTGACAGATTTGGGTGGGTTTTGTGTGTTGGTTTTAGTTTTAAGCAGCAGTAGCAAAGCTGTGCCCTGCAGGCTGCGGGTGCTGGGCAGGACTGGGCAGCCAAGGCTTTCCAGCAGCATGGAAACTGGAAACATGGACACAGGGTGTGATGAGGCTCTGTGGTCACTGAATGGTGGAAAACAATAAAACCAACATTAGAATAAGAGTTAAAACCCTTCTAGATGCTTCCATTTACAATAAAAATACATCTGGAAGAGTTCTAATTAATGATAACACAAAGCATGACAAGTGATAGTGAAACATAGAGTGGGAAGGCACACCAAGGGCAGGTTATTCCTGACATTCAGAAGCTCCTTGGGAAGCCCCTGATGGTGGGAGCTCTCTGGGATGGGAAACACAGCCAGGATGGACGGGGACTGTTTTAATTCCCGGGTTTCTGAACAATTCAGCCTGCCAACAAACAACTGTAAATAACAAATAAAGAACGGTAAATGCTGTCCCTGAGGGTGAAACGTGCCCCAGGGTCCCGGCAGGCGGTGGAGCAGAGCCGAGGTGAGTCCCGGGCGGCTCCGAGCGCGGCAGGGACGCAGCAGCGGGGATCACTGCGGGGCGATGGGGCTGGGCTGTACTCAGCTCTGCTAGGGAGAGACAGAATCATCCTGTGACCAAACACAGCTGATCCCTGCACGAGTCACTCCCCAGAACTCGCCGACAAACGGGCAAAGATGCTCAATTATGAGAATCAGGGATTGCAGCTTCCTGTTGATTCACTGGCAGCTTTTATCAGCACAAAACTGTCCCCGCAGAGGTGTCACCAGGGGCCTCCTCCTGTGCCCTCTGTGTCTGCTGAGCTCTGGAGGCAGCAGCCTGTCCCTGGGCATTCCTGTTTCTGCTGCAGGATGGCACCAGCAGAGGTGTGTGATCCCAGCTCTGCTCCTGGCGGCTTCTGGCGAGCTGCTGGAGGTGAAGCCAGGCTGCCCTGCTCCTCTGAGCTCGTCTGCCTCGGTCCACGAGGTCAGGAGTTTGTTGGAGTCACCAAGGACAGGGGAGGAAAGGACGTATGAGGTCATCTGTGGGAACGCCATCCCGTGATTTAAGGCTCCTTAAGCCACGCGTGTCTCTTGGTCAGAACGGCACCTGGGAGCTGCCTGGGGACCCCGGGGGGCTCTGGGGGACCAGCACGCACGGAGCAGCCTGATGGGCTGGAGCCCGGCCCCAGGGGACAGGCAGAGTGGGGGGCACAGAAAGAGATTCCTGAGGATTTTGTGATTTCCTCAGGAATCCCACGTGCAGGAAAGGGCCAAACTTCTGCCTGGAACTGAGGTTGACCTGCTTTGTTGTGAAGAAATAAAAGGCATCTGTGGAGAAAGGGGATGAAGCCTGGAAGCTGGGAGTGAGGTTTGCTGTTCCCCAGGAGGCTGGAGCAGTGGGGCTCTGGAGCTGACGAGCCCACGGAGCCCCGATGCTTCCCGGGCACATCCATACCAAGAGTGTCCCTTTAAAAGAGCTGCTTGAATGGCTCCTTGATTAATTCAGGTGAAAGTCTGACCCACAGACAGCAGAAATGCCCAAACTGATGAACATTTCTGATGCTGTGCGGTGGTGAGGTGGCAGCCAGCACACCCTGAGGTGCCAGCAGGGACCACCCCAGCAGCACCTCGTGGGATGGGGCTTCACCCCTCTGAGAGCAGCGTTTGTGTGCTGAAGAAAGAGAGGCTGGTGCTGTGGTTAAAGGGATTACTGCAAACTCTGCCGTGTTTTCTAGGGAGAGAATCTGTGGTATTACATTCTTGGCTAATTTTCAATTTTTCTCTTTTGTACAAACATGAAGGGATAAATGAAGTAGAAAATACGGCTCTGCAGCTGCTTTCAGTTAAGTGTTTTCCCCCCTTCCGTGAATGTAGTAGTAAAGCTACAGATTTGGTTGAAATATTTTTGAAGAAATTTTCATCTCCTGGATCCCCAGTCGGAGCAGAGCAACCAAGGGGAAATGACAGGAAAATAAATGGAAGGAAAAAATCAAAAAGGCAGACAAAGGCCAGTTGAATCCAGGCAGCTCCTTTTCTATTAAATACTGACTAAGATAACCTAAATTTTTGTGTGTGCTTATTTTGCCTGTGGTTGATTTAAGGAGATACAGGATTGAAGTAGGAAGGAAAGAAAATACTGCATCAACTCTAAGAAATATTTTGCAGTGACACACGCTATATTTTTTCACTGGTCGTGATCAAATGAGTCATCCCGTTTGTAGTCAAAAATAGCTTCAGTAATGTAGATTAAAAAATAAACCAGCAATACGTGTGGTTTTGAACACAGCTGTTAGGGTAGGGCTTTCCTAATTTGGCTATATTCATGCAGGGTCTTTCTTCCAAAGTTTACGCAGTTGGTTTCATCATCAAAAGATTATTTGTAGTGAGTAAAGCCCTTGAAATCGTGGATCAGTCGGAGGCTCGGAACTCTGCGAGCCTGTCTGTAGAGTGAGAAATGACACGCAATGTTCATGAAGAAAATGAATCACCTTTTTGCCCTTTTATTTTGAATCCAGGACTTCCTCTGCTCCTGCCTTTGCTGTGCTGCCCAGGGGAGGCTGTTCCAGCGCAGCCGGACCTGTCGGGACACGGCTGCCCGGCACAGCCAGCTCCTGCGCTGGGGCACGGGGGTGCCACGGGGGCTGTGCTGCCCAAACCCAGCTGGAGGCTGCTCGGGGACTGAGGGACATTGCCAGGCTCCGCTGGGAGCAGCCAGCTCCGAGGTGGGCACAGCTCTGTGGCTGGCACTGGCCCCGCCTGGCGCTGAGATGTCGCAGGGCTGCCGTGTCCCATCCCCATCGCCGGGCTGGCAGCCTCTGTCCTGCTGGCCCCGCTGCCCAGGAGTGACTCTGTCCCACCTGGTAGGAAGGCAAATCTGGGAAGGGAGGAGATTGGATCTGGAGGAGGCCAAACCTCTTGAGAAAGCTGTGGGTGTACAGAAAGAAGAGATGTCCCAGAAGGGATGTTTCAGGGTGAGGGGCTGCTTTAGCTGACATCTGCAGCTGTTAAAGGCCAGCAGATGCATCTGGAGGGCACGGGCCAGCCGTGTGGCTGGGAAGGTGGTGGAAATGATGAAGGTGGTGGAGATGATGAGGGTGATGGAGATGCTGCAGTTGGTGTAGGAGGATGAAGGTGGTGGAGATGCTGGAGGCAGAGGGGATGATGAGGGTGGTAGGGCAGACAAAGATGAGTTGTTGGGAGGCAGGTGTGGTGCTGGAGCCACAGTGCAGCTCTGCTGGAGCGCGAGGGGTTTGTTCTGGGGCTGTAAATCCTTCAGCCTACAAATGGCAGAGACCTGCTGACCCCGGTGCCTTCCTGGGCATTGGAAGCACATGTAAATAAAGCCATGGCCAAGTGTCTGGGACACCTCTGTGTGTGTCTGTGTCCGACACACAGCTCTTGGAGCTGGCTTTGAAGACTGAAATGTTATGACATAAAGAAGTTTACTACCAGGGAGAAATCTTAGAAATGCAAGAATGCAAAAGAAACAAAAGTAGTTTTGCAGATCATTGTAGTTAAAAAATAGAACCATTAGCAAAGCAGGACTAACCTTATCTGATGCTCCTCTTTAGAATCTGGCATGTAGTTTTATGGATTAAACTGTTTTTCAATTTGACACTAAGAGCCCTCTTTTAACTTTCCAAAAGGCACATCTGAAAACAGCTCAGGAATCTCAAAGAGAAAAAGAGTCGAAAACAAAGATTCCTCCTCCGCAAAGTATCTTCTTAATTGAAGCTTGGCCACAAAGGTCTCTCTCCCAGCTCCAAACCCTCTTTTGGAAGAAATTACAAGTGGCCTTTTACAGATGGAGCAGTCCTGCCTGCCCTCCCCACAGCCCCGGATGGACAAGGACGGAGGACTTCTCTCCACAGCCTTTGTGAGGAGAACACGGATATTCCTGTTCAGGTTGTGGCTGTTTTCCCACTTTCTGATTATTTTGTTGCCACTTGCAGTGTGTAACAAAGGTGCCTCACTTGGGGAGTGCCCGTGGGACGCCAGGGCATCAGAACAATCTGCTGCTGCGTGGGAACGGGTTCAGGAACTCCTTTTAAAAGGCTGCCAGATCACCCCCGTTATTCACTGCAGAAGGACCCATTGTGGTTTGATAGGAGGTGTCCTGTTTCCTTAAATTAATGATACACCGCAGGGCTGCACCATATATTTAAATTGCCATTTTACTAGAGTAATAAATATTAATCATTCTCTAAAAGAAGAAATGGGCCATTGTCAGAAGGAAGTAAAGGAACATTTTATGTTACCCCAGGCTGTCTTGTTTCTGCGGGGACACAAGAAAAATTGTGTTTATCATCGGGTATTTCAACAGGAAAACACTGTAGGGCCTCTTTAAATCCATCCAGCTTAACTGGCTGCTCACAAGTTCAAAAAACAACCATGGATTTTAAAGAAAGTATTTATTTCTCTATAGTTCAGCTGCAGTTTACCAAATGTTCTTGCAAGCCGAAGCAGCACGTGGGAAGGAAAGGCCTTGCTGTGCCACGGGCTGTGCAGCAGCGACCGAGGGGAGACTTCCCAGTATTTGCTCCAACGGCGGCAAGGGCACCAAAGGATTTCACCCTGAGATGAGCTCACGTGCCCAAAACGTGAGCCCAGGCTCTGCCCCTGCCTGCTCTGTCCCTCCGGCAGCTGGGGAGCCTTTCCAAACCTGCCCCCAGCAAAAGGAGCGGCTTGGGTGAGCAACTCTTACTGTGAGCAGTGAATTCCCTTTCTTTTCCCATCCGTTGCAGGGCAGATCATTCATGCTCTGGGAGCTCAGCACGGGGTTTGTGGCTGTGGTTGAGTGTGGGTGTGAGTTACCAATGCCTGCCTCAAACACGTTGCCCAAGTCTGGCGTGCAACCCCTCTGCCATTACAGGGACACGCCCCGTGTTTATCTCCATCCCTCCATTAGTTTTGTGTTAATCTTGTTTATTACTTCGTTGTTACTCTTTAGGAGCTGCCAGCTCGTTCATCTCCCCGAGGCTCCCACTCAGATGCTGTCACTAATTTGATTTAAGGGGCTGTAACTCTCGACCTGTCTCGGGGAAACTCGCTGTCCTTTGGCTGCTGGGAGGAGCTCTGCTCTGGATCCGCAGTGGGATGGAGGGGTTACAGCCCCCTCTGTCCAGAGGGTCTGGAGGCAGAGAAGCACAGCTGAAAATGACACTTCCCAACAAGGGCCCTCGTCTTTTTGGTCAGTTCAGTGGCCCTGGGGACGCACAAAGCCCAGGGACAGGATCTGCTCCCCTGCTCTCACTGGGGACGTGGTAAACCCACGATGGCCCATGGATGTTCTTGTTTCCCTCCACCCAGGTTGTGTCAGGGAGTTTTGGGTGATTCCCTCCCTGTGCTCACCCTGGGCTCTGCAGGGAGGATGCTGCTCACTGGGGCAGCACAGCAGTGCCACGTTCTGGGAAACGGGAACTGCTCCTTGAGATCCCTGTCAGTCACCTCTGGGCTCTGCCAGCAGAGCGTGTCCCAACAATCCTGCTCCAGACTGGTCAGCCTGCACCCTAACGCCCAGCTGCCCTCTCTGCTGGGTCCCCAAAGCAACAGGAAGGGGGTGGAAATCCAACCCACAAAAAGGGGGGGTGGGACTGCTTAGCTGGGAAATGGAAATGGAGCTGGCAAAGATGGCCAGAGGTGCTGAGCAGGGGACGTGGAAAGACTGATACGGGCTGAGCACCTTGGTGACTTCTGAGGGAAACCTGTAACTGGGAATAAGGGAGCAGATGTTTCATGATTTTAAAAGATAAAGTTATTTCTGTTCCCTGAGTGGGTCTCTGAGCCACCTCCTGGGAAATTCATACCAATGAGAGGCACACTCCAGTTACTGCCTTAATAACAGCAATATATGAATATTTTAATTCTGTTCTGCAGGCTCAGTAAAACAAACAGTGCTAGAACTCAGCCATGTGCAAAAAAGAAAAGTCTCTTCTCATTTGCTTGAAGCAGAAACGATCCTGTTTCTTCTCAGAGAGGTCTCTCACTCCGGGAACGACGGCGCGGAACGCTCATCCACGTCTGCACCAGGAATGGAGCTGAAATGCTCTTGGATAACAGCAATTGATCACAACATAGTGGGGAAAATGAGAGTGCTAGAGTTGGTGCTGGATTTGACTCGGACTGTTCTGCTGGATGTGAGGTATCAGCCAACATCCCACCTACAGCTGGCACAGGGCAGGGAACCCTCAGCACCTGGGAATCCCCCCCAGCACATCTGTCATGGATGAGAGCATCAGTGGTCTGTGCTGCTGATACCGGGGACGAGGAAGTCTAAAGGTGCTTTTGTGGCTCATGTGATGATCTGGGTTATAATCTGGAGAAGGTGCTGTTGGATATTAAACTTACTTCTGATGTACCGGGAAAAACTGAGGAGGGAGGGAGGGAGGGAGGGAGGGAGGGAGGAAGGAAGGAAGGAAGGAAGGAAGGCTGGCACTAGTTGTTTGTGCCCGCGGTGTGTGTCCATCCATCACAGCCTGACACACACACACATTCACAACATGGGTTTGGAATGTGGCTCTTGGCCACAGATGAAGCAGATTTACGGCTCTGAGCTCCACAGCAGCATGTGGAGGTAAATCTGGGCAAGGGAATTTCCTTGTACCTGTCATTGTAAAGATTCCACACGGCACTGCTCCAGCAGAATTATTTATCTCCACAATCATGTCAACAAGAGAGGAAACGCTGTTACGTAAGGGTCGTGGAGGGGGCTGTGTCTGAGAACGTGGTGATGCAGAGCCAGGTCCCTGTCACGGGACGTGGGCACAGCACACACAGATTCAATTGCCCCCTTCCCCAGCGGGCAACAAGAGCTCATCAGCCCAGGAGACACGGCTGGGAGCAAGGGACGAGGGAACGCCCAGGGGAAGGGTGTTGGACAGCCCAGGACCCAGGGGAGCAGAGTTTGCCATTTCTAGACAGGAACATTTATTTTTTAGAGGTGATAAAGTAGTGAAATAAGTGACTTTGCTAACTTTAGCACTACAGCTTGACCATTATCCTAATTCCTTTAGAGAATGAATCTTCTGCCTTTCAATGAATTCTGGTCTTTTGGGTTGAATTAGAGAACCAGTAAATGGTGATTCAATTAAGGATAGTCCTATATTACTAAATAAAATGAAATGGGACCGGGGGACCCACTGAGGCAGCCCACACATGCTCTGTAAGGAATATTCTTACCTGCCAGGGAAGCAACATAGTTCTGTAAACAGCAGGGAAGAAAAGTTGGGAATGGCACAGCTGAAGGGAATCGTGGACAGGAATTGGTGCTGCAGTGCACATGAAAGGGGCCACCAGAGAGAAACCCAAGTGTGCATTCCCAATAAAAAGGTACAAACCCTGGCTCCCCGGGTCAGTCCTGTTCGTGGCAGGGGTCTCTGGGTCCTGAGGGACCTCGGGGCTTTGGGCAATTCTGCTGAAACTGGGAAATCAGCTGAAAAGTTCCTGCTGGGAGAAGGGCTGAGGAGCTGCAGAGAGGGCACAGTCACTCACACGGGGCAGGTCTGGGGTGCCGGTTGCCAATGGGAGTCTGGGGACATCGGGGCTGGGGACAGGGGGCCTTTCCCACAGAGGGAAGGCAGAGCTTTCCCCGAGCCCTCGAGGGCTGGGGAACGGGTCACTGACCTCCCTCATATTTGTAATTGCTGCATTATGAGGAGTAAAGGGCTGTGCAGCCTGAGGGACAAAAAAAAAGGCAAGCAAACAAACTCGAGTGTAAGTTAGAGCTACCCAGGGATTTCTCTAACTCATTTCTGGCCCCAGTTAGGGTTTTATGTGTCTCTTTCCTCCAAGCAGTCAATAAAAACAGCCCTTGCTATGGAGACTGCCTCCTCCATCATTCAGAGAGACCCAGCACCCCTTCGCAGGACGCTCGTGCCAATTATCCCTGAAACTTGTACACACAAAGCACTTCAGAGGAACTGCTCGGTCACAGAGCACTTGCCATTAACATCTTTATTTTTAACCATTCAGAATGGGTATGAGGGCTGACTCCAGCTCCTGATGGGATAATGGATACTCTGCAGGGACGATGTGTGGTGGGAGGGAGTGTCCCGTCCCAGCCTCGATGCACACACAGAGCTCGTCCATAGGTGCTCCTGTTGGGAATCCCAGCCCAGCCCCATCCTGAATCCAAAGACAAAACTGCCTTTTTTAATGTTCCCCGCAGCCCGTGCATACCATATTTGCAAAGCAGAGCTTGGAGTGCCTGCATAACTCATTGCTGTGGAAAGAGTCATCAGGATGATGTATTGAAATCCAGACATCTCCATTATGGTATGCCATGTATGTTTTTAGAAGCTATTTTTAATATTAATAGTACTCTGTAATGCTGATAAAGTAGAAAGCATTTATAATTTGTTGCACTCCCAACCTCTTTCTAAGCCCACATTAGTTCACTTTCCACTCGACCGAAGGACAATTTTTTAAAGATATGATGGTTTGGAATTTGTTAATGGTGTATTCAGGGAAAAAACCTTTGTTACTTAATGAGTACATCGCTCTGAAGTGTTCTGTAAAGGCTGTTGTGCTTCCTTTCCACCACTGATTTACGTCTCAATATTTCATGGCAGCGTTCCCAGCGCTCGCTGCCACGGGAACACTCCCCTTATCTCACAGGCTCCTTGCTCTTGGTCAGGGTCGGATGAGGTTTGGTGACATGGAACAGGGAGCTCCGGCTGCTCCGTGTCCCAGAGAGAGTCTGCACACGTGGATGTGAAGGTGAAGGTGGGGTGGTTATTCCTGCTGTGGGAGCGTCAGGGAAGAGCGCTTTGCAGGACACTGACCTTTATCCACGCGGCACAGGCTTCTTTTAACCATCGGGTTTGAAAGCCCTGCACTTCCAAGAAACTCAGATTCTGATGGTATCCTTTGGCTTTCTCCTTTAAGCAGGCATCTCCCTCTCTCCAAGAATGGGACCTCCTGGCAATTTCCCTCTTTCCCGGTTGTGAAGCCGGGCCCTGCAGGAGCCCAGTGGAGCTGTGTGCCTGCTCCCGTCCCCTGTGCCGTCCTTCAGGGCCCTGCTGTGTGCCTCGTGCCTCACCCAGCCCGCTCTCAGCCCCATCCCCGCAGGCTCTGGAACTCCTGAGCACTGAGAACTCACAGTTATTGTTCTACCAGGTGTGACCAAGGAGCTGGAGCAGCAGGGACTTTCCACAGAGTCACTGAACGCTAGAAAGGTTTGTGTTGGAAGGGACCTTAAAGCCCATCTCGTCCCATCCTCTGCCATGGGCAGGGACACCTTCCACTGGAGCAGCTTGCTCAGAGCTCCCTGCAGCCTGGCTTGGGCACCTCCAGGGCTGGAAACACCCTGGTGTGGGAATGATGCTCCCCGGAGGGAGCGGGTCCGGCTCTGTCCCTGCCTCCGGCCGGCTGCCGGAGCCCTGTGTTGTCCCCTCGGGCCGCTGCAGCACGGCCCCGGTGCTGGGGCAGCTCAGCTGCTGCCAGCTGGGGGTGAAGGCTGGGCTGGTGGCAGAGCTCATCCCCGAGGATGCCACACAAGGACGTGGCACCTGGCAGCGGCGCCCATGGGCAAAGCCCTGATCCCTCCTCTGCCAGAACCACACCGTGCAGGACACTGCATGCACTTGGACAAAGACTGGGGCATAAACAGAGTCTATCAAAATTATTAATGGTGTTTTTCTAACCTTTTTAATGAGGAGATACTCACTTCCAACAGCACTGCCAGTGTTGGCATCCTTGAATTTTTTTCTTTCCAAAGAGGTTTAATTGAGCTAGGTATAAATAGCATATCAGTAAACAAGACCTTTTGGCTCTGTGAATCATGTCTAAAATATTTGAAGCCCTCCACAGCCTCTCTAATGGTGAAGAATGTGCTCATTAGGCTGGTCCAGATGCACTCTGCAGCCCAGTGAGAAGCTCACTCTGCAGCAGATAAATCTCAGCAGTGTTAATGTTGCTGTTCGCAGACACCGAGCGTGCAGAGCTCTGGCACCCGCTCCAAGGACCTTGGCACGTGTGGCCCTGAGGCCTTCCCAGATTCACAGAGTTTCACCCCAAAATAGTTTTGACACGAGACTTGCAGGACCCGAGTTTATTTCATTCCATTGACTTCACCCCCTTCACCCCCTGCCCCAGAGAATTCCAGAATGACTCTAAAAATCCCATAAACAGTCCTGTTCTGAAAACAAAATGGACACTGGAAAAAAGAGCAACTTTTGTTCTGAGTTTACTTTCTTGGGAATTTCTCAGCTAAGCATTTACATGACAAACATCTCTAGTTAGTCTTGCTTTGGTGATGTAAGTGAATGGTCCCATCGTCCCCAGGAATGCATTTTATTTTCCTTCAGCAATCTCCATGGCATTAATTACGTCTGGTTTGGGGTATGTGGAAGTGTTTGCAGCATCGGAAACTTTATTTTTAAAGTCACACTAGACCTAAAAACATGTATACATGTGGATTCACACCTACCCCCACCCAAATAGCTGCCACAATTATAGAACAGATTGTGAAGCTGGAGTCCAAAAGCAGAGGCCAAATGCCTCTGAGGTGAAGGGTGTCGAGAGTTGTTTTGACCTGAATAATAAAACTGAAATGCCCAGGCCTAAAAATATCCAAGAATATACTTAGGTCCAGATTCTTCAAATTGCCTTAAAATGCAAATACGGGGATTGGAACTTTTCTTATCTCGCCCGACGCCTCTCGGAAATAGAATTTGTTGCATTTATAGCCTGCTTTTATCTGAGTGTTTCAAAGTCCTCTGCTGATCTTAATTAAAACTTGGATGTGGGGCTGCAGCAGGTTTAGAACTCTTGATCGAGGTAAGGCAAACAACTTCATTAAATAAAAAAAGAGAACGAAAGAAGCCTCCAAGGCTGGCAGCAGGCAGGAGAGCAGAGCCAGGCCACCTGCCCAGCGGCCTGTGGGTAATTCCTTCCCCCACCACGGCAGCAGGATGCCCAGCCCCTCTCTGAAGGGAGCAGGGGCTGTGGGAAGGCAAACCCGGGCACTGTGCTCGGCGGGGGCTCTGATGATGCTCCACAGGCTGCACCGGCTGCTGCTGCTGCTGCTTTTAGGTCCCCTGAGAGTCACACGCAGCACAGCAACAGTAAATGCATTTTATAAACTTCCCTCTCTGTTTCAGGGCAATTGCATTACTGCATCTGATATTTTATCACTTCTACTGGGGATTTAATGGAATAAAACTGAACTCGTGCATGTCATGGGCTGTGGCCCGGCTGCCCTTCAGGGTCAGGCGTTTGGGGGGTGATTTTGCCATGGACATTTCCATCCTTGTGCATCTCCCCATCGTGGGGAGGTAAGTACACACAGACCGTGAGGGGTGGGGAAGGCCTGCAGGGTCAGGGCTGGGCACCGAAAAACCTCAGCACAGCTCAGCGAGAGAGGAAGTCTCAGGCCATAAATATTTCCCATTTTTTTCAAGCCATCAGCATCTCTTCTATCCCAAATCCACGAGAAGGGTCCTTGCTGTGTGCAGGAAACGTACCCCGAGTTCTCATGGGTGTGAAACACTCTGAGCCCATCCCGGCTCTGCCCACCCCAGTGCTGCCCACCCCAGTGCTGTGCTGCCCATCCCAGTGCTGTGCTGCC
>VWZW01007296.1:98820-188292 GCA_013397115.1 Edolisoma coerulescens | reverse complement strand
AGACACCGAGGGACAGCTCCGGACAGACACCGAGGGACAGCTCCGGGCAGGGGCAGCTCCGGACAGGGGCAGCTCCGGACAGACACCGAGGGGCAGCTCCGGACAGGGCAGCTCTGGGCAGGGGCAGCTCCAGACAGGGGCAGCTCCGGACAGGGGCAGCTCCGGACAGACACCGAGGGGCAGCTCCGGACAGGGCAGCTCTGGGCAGGGGCAGCTCCAGACAGGGGCAGCTCCGGACAGGGGCAGCTCCGGGCAGACACCGAGGGACAGCTCCGGGAAGGTGTCTCTGCCCGTGGCAGGGGTGGCACTGGATGGGCTTGAGCCATTCCCTGGTTCTATGATCACTGAAAATGCCAGGTGAGGAAATGAAAGCAGAGAGTTCATTCCTGTGGCAGAGCTCAACTCCTGCTGCAGACTCAGCCCAGTAAATACCTTGACCACCACTACAGCACACCCACGAGAAATTTATTCAATACATCCTGCTTCATTTTCTTGTCACAAATTGCCAGTATTCACTATTCAGTTCATCACAAAGTAATTTTGGCAGACAATTCTTGATCTGAAGTTCATTTGTAGTTCATCTTCAGAATTAATTTCTTTTTGTTGGACACATTAATGGCATATTATTGGTAATGCTTCTAATGAGGCTTCCAGCATGAGCACTCACATCTGCAATCCGAAATAAGGTTTATGAAAATATTCCCCACTAGGTTAAAATTGATTTACAAAAAAATGTCCAAGTAAATTGCTAAATATTCATGAGAACTGAGTATGAAACACCCCTGAGCAAATGTGAAAACAACCAAAGATTTTGGGGATCCATTCCTGGCTCCTTGTGTGGGTTTCCCTTTCTCCCTCTGTGGCTCTGTGGTGCCATCGCTGTGTCCAGCATGAGTGACCTGCTCCAGCTCCGGCCACTGGCAGCTCCTGCTCAGCCTGCAGAGATCCCTTTGGACAAACCCATTTCTCAGATGCAGCTGGCAAAGGCTCCTCCTCCCTCTGTTTCCCAGGAACATTCTAGGCTGCATGCTGTCTCTTAGCAGACTCACTTTTAAATGCTTTTAAACTTTATCTCCAGTTTCTCATTAAAACTTGCCTGCATTGATGTTTTAAGCAGTTCTGTCGGAGACGTTGCCCTCTCTGTGTTAAACACAGAGTGAGTTAATGAGCAGCTCTGCTTCTGTATTGAACCTTCCTCACTTTTGTTTGGTTCAAAATCAGAATCGATAATCCCTGATCAAGAACAGGGAGATGTCAGACAATAATATTTTTCACACCTCTGTTGAGAACAGATGTGTTTGGTGCTTCTGCGGCGATGCCAGGAACAGAGTCAGGATTATTTTTGTCAGGGCCTTGGCCAGATTTCTCCAAACTCTGTGTCCATCAGCAAAGACAGGACTTTATTTAATGGATGCAACCTGTACCTCTGCCTCCTGGGTGCAATCCCTGCCCCTGCAGACAAAGGCAGAGCTCTCGCTGGCACCCGAGGTGTGACACGAGGGGGGTTCTTGGTGGCATCTCCATGCCCTGGAAGGCAGCTCTGTCCAGCAGGAGCGTTCAGCGGGGGTTTGGCTCCTGCAGGGGCTCCGGGGCTCCGGGCTCCCCGCAGTCCCAGCAGAGCTGCTCACTCCTGCCCCGCTGCAGAGCAAACCCCGGGCGCAGGAACCTCGCTGCCCTCCCCGGGCCCCTCAGCCCCACACCCCGGCCTCACCCCCGCCCAGAGCCCCCCCGGGCCCATCAGGGTTTTGTGCTGCAACACCAGAGCCCTGTCCCTGGGGAAGCCTGTCTGGAAATGTGATGCTCCCTTCCCTGGCCAGCAGGGAACTTGCTCCAGCAAAAATAAAATCAGCTGAGTGAGTTTCTCTCTAATCCTCACTTATTCTATGAAACAGCCAGGGCCTGAAGGGATTTGCAGCAAGTTTCTGAGGATGAAATAACAGGTGATTAACATTCATGCCAGGGCTGCTCGTCGTGCATCTTTAATTTCAGTTACACAGAACAATGGCCAGCTGAAAGGGAGGTGCTGGGATGGCAGGTGAGCAGGGAGCGTGGCTGCAGGACCTGGAAATGCTTCCAGCCAGTTCTGTGTGAGGCAGAAGAGCTTCCAGGAGATCTGCCAGCATCTGTGGGACGAGAGTTACAGTGGAAACAGGCCCAGGTCAAGGAGAAGTGGCAGCTCTGGGGGGGGGTTAAGGCTTGGCGCTGCCCTGTCACACCAGAGGTGTCAGAACAAATTACATTTGCTGGAGGAGAACTTGTGTGGGCTCGTATTGCCCTGATTTCTGAAAGAATCAAAGAATATGGAGAAGACTGGAAAAGTGCCCAGGCTTGCAGCAGAGCAGCCTGGGAGTGCAAGGAGAGGTGACAGCTCTGGCAGGTGACAGAGGCAGCCCCTGTGCCCCACGGGCAGGGACAGCCCAGCCTGGGGCCAGTGCCTTCGACCTCCTCTTCCTCCTCGGCAGAGCGCTTCGGGGGGCACACTGGTGCCCCAGCAGCCTTCAGAGAGCACGTCTGCCAGGACAGAGCATTCCCTCAGGGACATTCCCTGGGCAGCTCTCTCCCACGCCGTGGCTCGTCCTCCAAAGAGCTTTTAGTGATGTTTTCAACTGGGCCTCATCCTACTGTATCTCCTTGGTTAAAATGAGCAATGACAGATCAATTGGAGTGTTGATTGAGGAAGTAAGGGAAGGTTTGGCTTTGAAAAGGGAAACTCTGACCATCCAACACCAGCATAGGGAGCTCTTGCCTTAGACAGTAACAAAACTCCAGAAATCAGCTCAGTCTGTCAGCTGGCAATGTCAAAATGTGACCATACATTATTAATTTCACAGGTTTATATTGTTATTTGTTACGTTTTATAGCATAAGCCTTTTCTATAATTAGGTATAAAGACTGCTTGCTGTAAAGGAAGCAACAAAATAAATCAAGGGTCTTGATAAAAGTCAGCAATTCATGGTTATCCATGATTAATTAAAAGCTACTTTTAAATTTAAAAGAAGAAAAATAATGAGAATGAGCCCCAAAGAATCTGTTTGTGTTCTAGAGAACGAAAGTGTAACTGTTTTATTTAACCGAGTGCATTGTAACAGGGATGCAGAGAAATCTCAGTAGTTATCAAAAAAGAGAACTAAAATTAATTGTCTCTGGAATGAAAAGTTAATTTTGTATTTTGTAGTGAAAAATAAATTATTTGGGAAGGAAAAGTTTCTCAGCACAGTGGCCCATCCAAAGTACACCTGGAACCTGTCCATCAGGAGGGAAATCTCCTGCTTCTCCACCAGTTCACTCTGATGGGATGGGAAAAGCTGCCCAGGTGGAGATGCTGCAGCTTCCCAGAGGATCCCTCCCCGCTCCAGCTCCCGGTGGTGGAACTGGCAGAGACAGGCGTGGGCAGGGATGGAGCACCAGGCCCCTGCTGGGAAATGTAAAAGGAAGTTGCTCTTCCGCCACTTAACATCTGTAAATATTAAATGGGCTTTACAAATACTTTTCTAGTTGCTGAACAAATTTAGAGCTTGAAATATTTAAGGGAAGGAAGGAAGGAAGAAAGGATGGGATGAAGGGAGGATGATACTGACACTGGAAACTTTTTTCTATGTTTCTTTGAAAAGCAAACACATTTACGTCAGGGTTTTTATTTGCCACCTGGAAAGGCAGTGTGGCACCAGCCATTCTGGGGTTTGTAGCTTTTTTGCCCTTTCACTGCAAATTAATAACATGGTTGTTTACATCTTTGTGTCACTTTATTTATTAATTTGTGTATTCTTGACATGGCATTTTGCAGGTCAGGAGGAGAAGTGGCCAAAAATACCCTCGGTGAACAGAATTACCCTCCCTGCACAGCAAAGGAAGAGCTCATGTCACTCTCCAGCATGTCCTGTCACTCCATGGCCTTGGCCAAGTCCCTCTCCAGCTCTCAAAGCCTGAAGAGACCACGGCCCCAGGTCCGTCCCACTCCCCTCACAGGGGTAGGATGTTCTCACCTAAATTAGCAGAGGAAGTTTTCCTGGTGTAAATCCCTTTTCTTCCAGGGCACGTGAATCCCCCTCTGATGCTGCAGCCTGGAACAGCCCATTTCCTTGGAGAAGTGCCCAAGTGTAAAAGCAAGGACAGAGGCAAGCAGGGGTGTCCCCAAAGCTCCAGCTTCCTAAAAACGCTGATGTCCAGGCAGAGGAGGAAGGCAGGAGCCAAGGTGGGATGGATTGTTCAGATTTGTAACTACAGACACCAGAGAGGTGATAAAGAGCCAGCCAGACTCATGTGGAGATGGTATCTGTGTCTGGAACACCTGAACAGAGTTAATCTGATCTTTTATTAAAACTCTCTCTTGAATTTATCCATTATTAATTAACTCTGGACAGGAGCCACGTCTGTCCCCAGCAGGTTCTGGGGGCTGTGAGGCTCGAGAGGGGCTGAGGAGGGGCTGAGAGCCTGTTCCTGCCTGGTGGTGCCTGGCTCCGGGCTCTGCCCCCACCCCGCAGCCTTTGGGAGTCGCTGTCCCAGAGCAGGGTCTGCTCCAGGCTCTGGAACCCCTCTGAGCCAAGGCCCTGCACACCTGAACAAGGATTTTGGCTCTTTTGTTCATTATTGCTCTCTTTGTCAGACTGCAGCCCCTCACAGGCAGGACTTGTTTCAGTTACATTTTGTATTTATTTATTCTCACTACACGTTAAATGCTAATAATGGGGAGCTTGGGGACAGACTCTGTTGGTTCCCGTTCCCTGCTCACATTTCAATGTCTCCTCTTAGGCATTATCTAAATTAATTCTTTATTCTTTATCCAGCCGTGATCACGGGTGTTTCATGGAGGAAACCCTGGAGCAATGACCTGAGTCCTTTTTAAATCAATGAGAAAACTCACAGAGAATTAAACATAAACTAATCTCTGTATAAACTCCCTCCTTAGTCTTAACCACAATTAGGGGTTGATTTACAGCCTGAAGGCTGAGGTGTTTCACCTCCGTGTGTGGCTGCTCAGAACACGTCCTGGCTCCTTGCACAGGGATCTTTGACAGACACAAAATGCAGGATTTTAAAAATTGAAATATCTTAAAATCTTTGTACAGTTAGGGTTTTTTTCCCATACTTACCACTTACCTCCTCTTATAGTACACAAACACTTCTAGCACACAGATACTCAGAATTTTTAACTAAATTGCATGAGTGTAAATGTTTGTATTACTCCATTGGAACATGTGGACTTGACACAGATCTTTGACACTCAAGCACAGTTTTGCAGGCAGCTCCTAGGAACTCTTGTCTCTAAATCTACATTTGAGATGGGAATTTCCCTTTTATTTTGTGTGGCAGAAGAAACTGAGGGTATCAATCAAGGAAACTGAGGAAATTAATCAACTACAGCTCAGACCCACCTCCAGAGAAGTCCGGAGTTCCATTGGAAAGAAACAGAAAATTAAACTAATCCACAAAATCGAGAAGATGCTCCCGTTCAATACGTGAACTGGGGTTGTTCCTTTTACCGAAAGGTCTTTGGGAGGAGCGAAGTGCAGCCCCAAGGCAGCTACAACTCTTCTGCCAGCAGCTCGGTCCTGGGCAGGCTCCTGCTGGAGGCTGTGGGGCAGCGCTGCTCCTCTGCACGCCCCGGCTCGAGGCAGATGCTGATGTGTTTGGGCAGAGACACACAGGACACCTCCAACAGCATCATGAAGTGAAGCCCAGCATCCTCTGGACTAGACTCATGTTTCCATTCTCAGGTCAAGCTTTGTGTGAGTTCTACAGAAAAGAATTAATAATAAACGGGAGAAAACCTCCCCTGAAGTGTTTTTGTCGGTGTGTGACCCAGCACTGCAGGAAAGAGTCTTGGCTGCCCCTGTTCCACGGAGGTGCCACAGCAGCGGTGACGCTGCGAGGGGTGGGACAGGCACCCGGAGCTGCCGCGCTGGGACGTGTGACAAGGGCTGTCCTCGTCCCTCGGGGACACCGCTGAGAGAGCCCCGGCAGTGCCTGGGAGGGGCTCGGTGTCTGCTGGGGTTTGCAACACCGAGCGATGCTGGTGGCTCCTCCTGCTGCCATTCTGGAGCCTGGAAATACAGAGGGAAATGTTTTCTGGAGGAGTAGCTCCGGCCTGCAGGCCGGGCTGGTGTGCCTGTAGCACAGTGGATGTTGTGTTTGGAGGAGAGAGGCGCCACGCTGGGCTGTAACCCCGGTAAATGCCTGTGCCTGCCTGTACCAGCTCTCTCTCTTTCCTGCGATTGCAGTGCTGCGTTTCCCCAATGTTCCCCGTGCACCATCGTGCTTCCTTTGCAATAACGCGTTCATTTTTCCCAAATGCTGAGACGGAGGGAGTGCTGCAGAACCCAAATTCCTTCCATGTCTGCGTTTCCTCCTAGGGCTGGAATTCCGCGCGTTCTGAGCCGGCCCCGGGGCCCCTCGGTCCGGTCCCTCCCGGCCCCTGCGGTGCGTGTCCCCGGCCCCTGCGGTGCCTGTCCCCGGCCCCCGCGGTGCCTGTCCCCGGCCCCCGCGGTGCCTGTCCCCGGCCCTTGCGGTGCGTGTCCCCGCCCCCTGCGGTGCGTGTCCCCGGCCCCCGCGGTGCCTGTCCCCGGCCCCCGCGGTGC
Organism: Edolisoma coerulescens; assembly: GCA_013397115.1. Taxonomy (NCBI): domain Eukaryota; kingdom Metazoa; phylum Chordata; class Aves; order Passeriformes; family Campephagidae; genus Edolisoma; species Edolisoma coerulescens. The sequence continues at coordinate 181,717 of VWZW01007296.1, read as the reverse complement.
CTGTCCCCGGCCCCTGCGGTGCCTGTCCCCGACCCCTGCGGTGCCTGTCCCCGGCCCCCGCGNCTGCCGAGCGCTCCCGGTGTCGCTGCCGAGCGCTCCCGGGGCCGCTGCCGAGCGCTCCCGGTGTCGCTGCCGAGCGCTCCCGGTGTCGCTGCCGAGCGCTCCCGGTGTCGCTGCCGAGCGCTCTCGGTGTCGCTGCCGAGCGCTCCCGGGGCCGCCCGCGGAGCCAGGAGCGCTGTTCCAGGGCATCGGCGGAGTCAGGGAAACGGGCTGCCTTTGTGGGAAGAGCATCGGCCTCTAATGCAGCCGAAGGTGATGTAGAGGATACTTTAGAAGATCTGCCTGTTGCTGCACCCCCGAGAAGTGCATTTAGTGCTGACTGACACACATTTTTAACCCCCGTGAGGCTGTAGAGCTGGTGATGAAGCCCAGGGTGAATAGGGTATTTATGAATAAAACCTCATCACGCGGTGGAAAAGCCTGGGATACCGCTTTGGCTGGACAGTCAGCAGTGCGGGCAGGGATGGTCAGGCTGGGTTACACAAACCTCCCCTGTGCACGGGCACGGGGAAGGGGCAAAGTGTGAGGAGGAGCTCAGAGATTGCCCCGAGCTGCTCTGGCTGACGCATCAGAGGCCACCTTTTAGCCCGGTTATTGTTCTGTATTTCTCAGGACTGAAAGCGAACCCGCTTGTTTTTAAATGCAAATCCTCTTTCAAAAGCCGCGGTGTTAACGGGAGACATCTGAAATGCCGAGCCACGGATTCACGTCGGCAGCAGCAGCAGGATAATGACTGTCAGCCTTGGTGCGGTATCTCTCACTCACAGCATCCCAGGGGACTTCGCAGATAATGCCCTGCAGAAGCTTTTGGAGCTGAAACAAAATAACAGCTGGTCCGGGGCACTTTAAAAATGCCATTTTAATTCCAGATCTGCTCTCCCCTATAGCCACTGGACTGGTTTGCCTCCCAGAGTTGAACTAAGCCCTTTGTTTACTTTTGGTCCTTTGAAAAGAGAAATGATTTATGATAGTTTTGTTCAGCACCTCTTGTGGAGACCAAGTCCAGACCTGCCCAGATACCTGCCTGGCACACGGGGAGTGTGGCTGGGCTTCCAGATGACACACGGCCTGATCACAAATGCTGTTCCACGGTTCTGTGGGACATCTGGAAATTCCAGATAAGTGTCACAAGGCTTCCAAACCTTGACAAGGCCTCATCATCTGAGTAAACCTGAATAGATTTGGTAACCTGATGAGTGGCAGTAGAGGACAACCCCCAGCCCTGCTCGCCCTCTGTTCACAGAGCCCCAGAAATAGGAATGTTGATATAATTTGGTTTGTCCCCATCGGTGTGAGGGGCTCAAAGCTCAGGCATTTGACAATGCTTGGATGCTTTCTTGGAAGCTGCAAGCTGAACCTCCCAGGTCAGGGGATGCAAACAGCTTTTTTGGATAACACAAAGGTAGAAGAACAAAAAGTTGTGTCGAAACTCTCTGAGGGCTTTGAGGGGAACTTGCCTATTGCCCTGTGCTGCCAGTCACGACGTGAAAGGAGGTGGGGGATAAGAGGGAGAGAGTTGGGATGGGAGGGGGGAGAAAGGAAGCTTGGCTATGAGAAGCAGGACAGAATAGGAATTCTGTAAGCAAAACAGGCAGAAAATGAAAATAATGAAGAAAAGGCTGGCAAAGTTTCTTAGAGCTGCAAAGTTTATGTCTTCTTTTACTGCAGGTGATTCACAGAAGGCACCGTTAAGGTGGATGGAAATCCCCTCATCCTGCCTGAAGGATTCTCAGCTATGAAAAACAACAAACAAATCCAGCAGCACCTGGCTGCTCCAGCAGACACTGTCCCGTGGACACCAGAGTGACCCCTCTGCTTCCAAAGGCATTTTCCATCATGTGGATGGACAGCAGAGCCAGCTGGGGCTGACAGCGTGTGGCTCCCAGTGACACCATCCCCATCATCTCCAGAATTGCTCAGATTGCTGTTAGTACCTCAAGCACTGATGCTCTATCCCTACAGACAGCAAACCGAATGAATTTGGCTTTTCTGGCCGTTTTCCCTCCCTGGCTCATTTTTAATGTGCTGGAGGCCATTCAGGGAATGTGCTGAGGGCAAGAGCTGCTTCAATCGCGGCGCCTGTGCTGCTGCTGCCTCTGAGCCAATATAAAAGTCATCTTCCTCGTGTCCTTTTACATCTTGTAGCTTGTGAATCTCCACAGCGCTGCTTCAGAGAACAGCATATTCTTTGCCTTTGTGTTGTCAATGCTGAGACGCCTCGTTCTGCTTCAGGGGGTTTTGCCAGGGGCCTCTCCAGGGAGGTATTTCCACTCTTGTTCCTGCAAACCACACCAGCAACAGCTGGAGAATGAAAGTCTGAACTCAGAGGGAGGACCACAGCGGCAGCAAAATATAACTTATCCCAGTTCCTAGCGGTACCACCTGAAGGATTAAACTTTGCTTAATTCTGCTAAAATCCGAGTGGTTACCAAAAGACTGTGGTGATATTTGGGCTCAGGTTGGATCCAGCGCTCCCGGGCAGGGGCAGGATCTGCTGGCAAACATGGATGGGGCACAGCTCAGGGAGGGCCCAGGGCCAGAGAACTGCTTCCCAAAGATTCTCTTACATCCCAAGTATTAACTGTGCTTTCAAATTCGAGGGAAAGAGACCCATGAGGTACATTTGGGTTTGTTTTGTAGTTCTTAATCCTTGTTTTTCTCTTACACTTGTCCTTATCCACGTTCTATGAGGGTCCTAAAATAGCACCTGTGCCCTGAGCTGGTACAGATGTGAGGAATACGGAAGAGAAACATCTTGGAAGGCTTGAAGAGAATGTCCATGTGATAATGTTGTCCTGCTCCTAATTACAACTCTGTGTAGCTGCACACTTAGCTGTGTTCTGAAGTGTTTTGCCACCAGGCCTGTACCTGCCAAGCAGGGCTGAGCAGGGCTGATTTAAAGGTATTTACTTAAGTGAGTTACTTGTGTGTGAGCACACTTTGGGGGATAGTTACTCACAAGGCTTTCAAAGGACTCTAAGGGCTGCAGCCACTTGAATCCTGTTGAAATTCAGTGGCAGTTGGGTCCTTATGTGTTTGAATTCAAATAAAGCTTGAACTTGTCTTTAGGTTTTATCTCCCTTTCTGTTTAAAATGCACCAGCTGCATTTGACCTTGTGGATCATAAACTCTCCTGGGCCGATGTGAATCTGCAGCACATCCATTACTGCCCCCGAGCCTGCTGTTGTTTGCTGGAATTTGGGAGGTTTGCATCCGGGAATATTTTAATCTCTTCCTCCAAAGAACGAACCCTCTTCATCCCCCAGGGACACCTTTTCTTTGGGGTTTTACATTATCTGGAGTACATGAGGCTGCTGGGGGAGCTGGGGCATCAGCAAATGTCCTCATGAATGGTGAATGTCCTCAGGAACGTGCTGCTGCTGCGCGGCCCCACCTCGCCCCGAGCTGTCCCCAGGGCGCTGTGCCTGTCACACACCCGCAGCTGGATGAGCAGCAGCTTTCTGCAGCTGAGTGTGGCAAAGACAGGGAATTTTCTCCAGCCCCCTGGCAGCAATTAGCAGCCACAGCTGTCAGTGCACCTCTCCCCTTGCAAACACCATTGCAGCAGGTTCTTCCAAAGTGGAAAACCCAAATACTCCCAGCCCGTTTTCCTCATGTCTTCCCAAATGCTCTTGTTGTTCTGCCTTTGTCCAGCACACCAGCACTCCTCTGCCTCTCTCAAGTTGGACTAAAGGTTAGGATCATGAAGGACTCCAAATCTTACAGGAGCCATCTGCTGAGGCTGCAAAGGGCAGAGCAGGGAGTGTCAGCCAGGGCTTTGGGGAGCCCCGGGCTGGGCTGGAGCTCTGCCGGGAGCTGTCCATGGGCTGATGCATTAATTAATGGCACCAGCAGGAAAATGTTCCTCATGTTGAGCTTTGCTATGGACCCTGAGCTGTGACTGTGCAGGAAAGTGCACAGGTGAGAGGGGCGACCTGTGTGACTTCTCTGCTCAGACTGCCAGGGACTGACACCAGGGTGGGACGTGTCGAGCTGCTCCTGAGTCTCAGCACCAGGAGTTTCGTTTGAAGGCACTTGAAGTGCATGGAAAAGCTTTTACTGGTGACAATGACATTTGGACAAAGTATTTATATCCAAAGATCCATGAAACAGTGCTGAGACAAAGACAACCACTGGCTGTTTCCGACTTGAGCCCCGTTTCACCCAGAGCTGCAGGGAGCAGTTTGGAGTCCCACCCGTCCCCAAGCCCTGCTTTCCTTGCCCAGTTTAAAGTCTCAGCCTGGGTTCCACGCAGTCTGATTATTGGTGTCACAGCTCAATTTAACTATAGATACTCAGTTACATAACTCTCCTCTCTTGAAGGACTTACTCTTTCTGTGTTAAGGACTTTATAAGCAGAGACTGCGACCCTGCGGGCTGGGAAGCGCACGGATGGCGAGGTGAAAACAGTCTGAAAGCTTGTTCTGGAGAGGGGAGTCTGGGAGACTCGGGTGAAGTGATGGCCTTCATGCATCATGCATGCAGACATTTCATGCAGGAGCATGGAGCCATTATCCCTTCCCCAGGAGGTTTCTGTTTGTTTCAAATACAACACTGAAGGGTAAGTTTAATTTTTAAAATATAAGGCTCTTTCACCTTGATATTAAAAATCAAATCCCCACTCCATTGCAATTACAGGAGCAATAATGTTGGGGATTCTGCCAGGAAAAGCAGATCTGTCTATCTGAGAACCAGGAAGCTGCTTCTGCTGATGATGTCCGTGCAGCAAACCTGCTGGGTATCATCAAGGGAGTTTTCTTTCTCCTTCTTGGAAGGTGAAGAACATGACTGGTTTCTTTATCTACTGGAGCTTTCCTGCCTCAAGAAAAAAATATTGAGATTTTTGAGGTTTTTTTTTTCTGTGGAAAGACTTAACTATTTCATAAAAATGCTCTCATAAGTAGAAAAAGGAACTTAGCTCAGGGTTATCTTCCTTTTCCCCTGTACCTTTGGTCCCAGCAGTGCAGGGTTAGTGTCCTGGGCCACGCTCTCCTGCACACCAGTGGGGGACAGCCCCCAACACTTTCCTCACCTGTCCCCAGATCCTGCCCTGCCCAGGGCCTTGAATTACAGAAAACTACAAACATTTAGGAAATCCTAAAAGACAAACCCTGTCCCTCTATGGAAGCACATCCCATACATTTGAGCTCAGGAAGTGCTGTGAGAAATTCTGAAGAAAATGCTTGTTTTTAATACCTCAGTATTTATATACAACCTGGTGGGAGCACGAGGAGTGAGAACTGCCAAATCCAGGTTCTCTGGTCACCTGTGTTGCTCAGCTCAGTTCATGTCTCTTTATGGAATGCTTGGATGGTCCAGAGCTCTCTCAGTAGCAACGGTTTATTTGTTTCTTTCTTGTGTGCCAGAGGAATGAATGAATACATCTCACACTTAACCACCCAAACCTCCTGTTCTAGGGGCATTTTAATCCTCATGGTGTGAAGATGTGTGGTTAGAAAACAACAGGAATGTTCTCCCAATGTGTGATTTTCCAAAGAGACCTGAATGTGAAAGGAAAAGAAATGTTAATTATTAAATTATTTTTAATTTTAATTATTTCAATAAACTATCCAGTTATTTCAGTCACCATTACACTCTGTGTAATTCAGACCCGGATGGGAAATAAGCAGTTCACGTTCAGTTGCAGCTGGTGGCAGATCCTTTGCAAGAGCAGGATCAGGTTTTGATGAGAAGAGGCTTTTTGCATGCAAATGTTTATCTGCCACAAAACTCTGGAGCCCAGTAACGGGGCAGGTCCTCAGCACAAACAGAGCTGTTGGCAGCACATCCTGGCAGGCTCACAGGCACCAGGCTCTGAAAAATGGTGAAATTACTTCCTTTGCTGCAGACGGCTCAGGAGTTATTGATTGATTGATTTATTGCTTTGCCACTGTACTGCTGGTGATCATTGCCCCTTCTCTTCCAAAGGGAGGTGAACGGGGTTTGAAATAGACCTGGGAAGCAATAACAGCGACATCCCTTCTCCAGAACCATTCTTTCTTGAGTCAGCAGGGGGTGAAAGACGTCCCCCCCTGCCTGCGGTCACCGTGGTCACTCTGCTCCTCGGCAGCGCCCGCGGGTCACGGAGCAGCTCATTCCCGGAGCCCCGGCAAGACATTTCTGCACTAGAGCAGTTACTGTCGCACTTGTCACCAGTTAACTCTTCCTGGCAGCTGGGAGAAGATGACCTGGCCCCGAAAATGAAGTGTCTGTCCAGCTCCGGGGTCCCTCGTGCAAGCCCCGAGCCTCGCTCACAGCTCTGCCCTCAGGGACTGGGCTCTGCATCAGTCCAAGGGCAAAAGCTGCTTCCCCAGCAGAGCATGCAGAGTTAACTGTTCTTCTGGAAATACTTTCATGATTTTTGTACTAATTAGGAGTTCCTAATCTTTAGATTTCTCAGTGCTGTAACAACTCTTGGCTTTGATAACCTTTTGACTTTGGATAACACAGCTCCAAATTGCTCTGTGCAGAGGAATTACGTGTTATCCATTAGCAAATTGGAGTTCTTGCAGCACTTTTTTTTGTTTTCAGTTTTCAGGCTCACAAGAAAAATCACTTTTTTTTTAATTTTTTTTTTTTTTTAAAGCTATGGCTCCCAGTTTCAGACAAGGCCTGTCATCCCAACAAAGCACCGGGGTTAAATTACCTCAGTGCCTTGTGTTTGCCCTCCCTGCTGCTCCTGCGCTGTGCCTGCCCCTCCCTGCAGCTGGACCTGCTCAGTGGGATTGTCCTCAGCTGTGCTGGGCAGTGGGAGCTCCCTCAACTCTGGTGGGCAATGGGATTGTCCTCAGCTGGACCTGCTCAGTGGGATTGTCCTCAGCTGTGCTGGGCAGCCCAGCCCAGCCCAGGGTGGGATAAAACCCGGTCCCAGCTCCTGCTGCTCCTGTCCTGAAGAGCTGCCCCTGCCTTGCTGGCAGGGACGGGGGCTCGGGGTGGCCTCTGCAGCCCTGCCCCTGCCTGGGGCTCCCCTTGCCCTGTCCTGGGGTGGCCGAAGCCCCCAGTCCTGGGGGAGCCCAGCAGAGCCAGGTGGGAGCTGTGGGGTCACGCTGAGCTCAGGGAGAGGGGGCTTGGGGGGTTTGGTGGCCGTGGGTGCTGGGCACTGATACCCCTGGGGATGAGCCCCAGTGTGTGGTGAGCAGCTGGGGAGGGCTCGGGTGCCTCTGACCCTGTGTGGGGTGGTGGCCAAAGGAAGGACGTGGTGAGGCACAGGGTCTGTCCCAGCCGTGGGTTTCACCCTGGGTAATGAACCTCTTCCAAACTGTGTCATCATGCAGAGTAATAATCTCATATCTGTGGGAACCACAGCAGTCAGAGTACTTCCTAAATTAACTGTGGGACTTCCCTGGAGGATTTCTGGAAACTAAGGGCAACTTGGGGTTTCTTGTAACACCCAGAGAAACAAGGAAGGCAAATCTCTCTCCAGGTTAAATTCTGTAAGAAGGAATCAATCATTTGGAAGTTTAATCTCTGCTTCCACCTAGAAAATGAGATGACAAAGGCACGTTGCTGTGTGATGTGAATGAAGACCTTGGCAAGCAGCAGATATTTTTTCCTGCTGTTGTCCTGGTCTGTAGAAGAGCCTCAGAAAAGATCAAGAATTGGGAAAGAGTCATAGATATCCGAGTTCTCATTCCCAGTGCTTGAAAGGCCCCAGGGAGAAGTAATTGGAAAATACTTAAGATCATATTGTTATAAGACAGCCACATTTTGCTTTAAAATTGTAGTGCAATAATCTCCTTTACTGATGGGAAGAAGTCTGGTGGATTTAAAGAACGCTGATAGGGAGCAGTGGGGAAGGGCTCTGTCTCCAGGGGAAATGATGATGTAGCCTTTGCTTGTAATGCAGTTATGGAACATCACAGGTGCTGCTGCGGTGTTCCAGCCTCCTGGAAAAGCACTGCAGGTTAACAGGGTGCTGAAGGAGTTGTAACAAATCCCAGATGCTCCCTGCAGGGAAAAAGGGCGGGTGGCGGGGAGCGGGGCTGATGCTGCTCCGAGCTGATGTGAGCAAACCAACCCCGTAAGGCGGAGAATGCTTGGAGAACAAAAAGCATCCCCCTTGTGACCTCTGTCGCGACCGAGGAGGGGTGGGAGGGCATTTCGGCGGCCTCTTTCTCCTGCCGTGCCCCGGTGCCCAGCAGGAATTGTTGCGTGTGCTGCCGGGAGGGCTCCGGCCCCGGCGGTCGCTGCGCGGGGAAGGAGCGCTGGGTTCGGGGTGTCCCGAGGGTCCCCCTGCCCGGTTCAGGGTCTGCCCCCGTGGCTCCGGTGCTGGGCGCTTCCCTCCGGCTCCCTGGGACGGGGTGCCCCGGCTGCAGCGCCCGGGGATGCTGCGGGGCTGAGCCGAAACCCTCTCGGGCGCGCTGGGGCAGCGCTGCCTCCCTGAGCTCCCTTTCAGCTTTGTTTCTCTGATTCCCCCGTGCCGCTTGCACATTTTATGGTGTTTCCTTACAAGGGGCTTAAATAATTCCTTGCTCTTGCATTTCCGTGGCATTTTTGCTAAGTTAGCCTTTCCCCGTGTGCCGTGGTGAGGGGTTGGTGGCACAAGATTTTTCATGGAAGGCGACAGGGAAAATGTCTTTTTTTTTTTTTTTGGTGTATTATTTGATCTCAAACTCCCTGGAGACTTTAAGGAAGGGAAGGGGATAATTATACACCAGGAGTGTGTAGGCTGAGCACAGAAAGGTCATGATTTACACAATGTTTCATGTAAAAGGGAGGGCAAGAGCTGCTCCTACAGTGGAGACAGCGATGTAGCTGTGAAACCTGAGAGACTTTGTGGTGTTCCTCACAGATCTTGTGTTCTGATGTGAATCCCTGAAGTACTGAAGCAAACTAGTTCATTATCAAATTTGATAAGTGATGGGAATGCTTCCACGTGGTATTTAAATACCTGCTCCACGTGGCTTGGCAAACAACGCACATTTGTGACTGTTTCCATGTGAATGCCAAAGCAGATATTGCTTCATTTTCCAGGTTCTGTCTTGAGTCTGTTCACTGTGTTTCATTACCACTTCTAGGTCATTAGTGAAGTGACACCCGAGGGGGAAGAGAGAAATCAAACGACAGTGTAGGTGATGTCTGACATTAGCCAAATGTCAGCCTTTCTGATGGAGGCATCAAAATTAATCTGAAAATGTTATACCATTTTAGTCATTTTCCTAAGAGATTGAAAATACGGGAGGCAGGCTGATGACATTTTGATTATAGTCTCAAATTGCAAAGACCTTGCAGAACACACCTTCTCCTCTCCTCTCACGTAATTAAAACCTGCTGTCACCTTGATCTTTATTATATTTTTCCATGTCCTGGCAGGTCTCTTGAGTTCTGCATGCTATTGATCCTTGTTGTTTGAGCACATTCAACATGTCAATATTGCTCAGATGAGCAAATGGCTCTTGCACTTTGTATTTAAGGGTAAAGATGGAGGGAAAACACATGGCAGAAGCAGCATGGTAAGAGTATGGAGTGACAGGTGCACAAATGGGTGCAAGGAAGTGAATTCAAGTCGTGGCTCGTGAAAAGCTTTAAGCCCTGAGGGTGATTCCAGAGGGGATCCCTGCAGCTCTCCTTAGGACCAGGTTTGCTGTTTGTAGGGGCAGCACACCTCTCTGACAGCCAGAGAGAGGAAGATTATTCCCAATTCAAACCATTTTAAAGCAGGTTTAGTTCTGCCATCTGTCATTAGCAGTGAAGCCTCCTGCCCGAGTGTGTTAAAGTGGCATTTTTATGGTGACAGAGAGAGTAATGGGCTCTGGTGGAGCTGTATTTTACCACAGCTCTGGTGGCACCCCTGGGTGGCTGCGGGCGTGATGCAGAGGGAGGGATGGGAGCCCCAGGGCCAGCAGGTGAGATGTTTGCAGAGCAGCTCTGTGCAGACCTTTGGGGAGGGATCCAAAGTGTAATTTCAGAAGGAGATGTTCAGGCCCCTGTTGGTGCTTCCCAGCCCTTCAGCTCCAGCAAGGGCAGGAGTTGCTGTAGTGGCCCTACAGATGGGGGCTTTGTAGGGCAAGAGTCCCCTGTGAGTGACTTGTGTGTCACAGTGCTTGCTGAGCTCCTGGTGGTCCCTGGGCTTTTGCCTCTTCTGTCTCCCTCTCTCACGCACAGACAAGGACTGGAGAAATCAGCTTTGTTTCAGTTTAGCCTCAGAATCTGGGAGCTGCTGCTGATGTTGCTGAGGGTGTTGGCCCTGTCTGAGGGAAAGGGAAGGCTGACTCTTGGTGGTGGCTGCTCCTGGCACTGAGGTGGGAGCTGCACAGCTGCAAGTGCCACCAGGCTGGTGCAGTCCAGCTGCTTTCGAGTCAGACCTTTCGTTGTTTCAGATGTGCTGCCCTCCTTCATCTGCTGCTCATCCTCCCTCCTCTGAGATTCTGACCCCAAATAAACATTATTGAAGCCTGGCAGGGCTCAGCCCTGCCACTGCATTACATTTGGGAAGTCTGACATCACCAGCTCTGGCAAGGGACATTCTTGGAAAGGGAAAGTTTTGGTTTTGGATCCTCAACCAAAACCCCAATTAGCTGAGCTGGTGCAGGGCTGAAATATTACAAAATACTGTGACCCTGTGGATGAAAAATTATGCAAACTTGTTGTGAGGATTTGGGCTTTGTTTGAAATCTGCAAGGGAATATTTTCCCATCGATCTTCCTTTGCTTTGTAACCCCCATCACTCAGTGGGGACAGCTTCCCCTTTCCCACTGTTTTCTGGGCAGTCTCACAGCTGAGCTCCATGGGATGAGCTCTACCATGAGGATCCTTTCAGGGAAAGAGGAGATGCCTCTTGCCCCTCATCCCAGCTGCTGTGTGTGGGTGTTCATGGCTCACCCAATGCTCCTGGAAGGCCCTGGCTGTGCCAGGAGAGCCCTGCCTGTGTTTCACCCGGGTCTGGGTTACCTGCCCCAGGGTTACCTGCCCCAGGGCTGCGGGTCAGGGCACCTGGGCCCATCACTGGGGCACAGAAGGGAATTCTGCCTTGCAGGGTTTGGTCCTTGCCAGCACCAGTGACCCCAGGGCTTCTCGGTGGGTTGGATGTCTCTGCTTTAGGCCCAGGGCAGTCCCTCAGCCCCAGGAGCTCTGCCAGGTTCCTGCTGAGTTACCAGGACTGTTCTGGGCAGGTGTGCCCATGGAAACGGGGATGGGTGCAGTGGAGGACTCTTAGGGGGGCTGTGGGAATGCAGAGCCTTCTGTCAGAGGAAGGACTGGAACTTTACTGGGGAACATTGTCCTTCTGGCTTTGGGAGTGGGGCTGCATCCTGATTATTGGGGCACAGAACTTCTGGCACCACAGATCGGGGATTTTCCACACAGCTTGAGTTAAAAGGAGGAGTAACTTGGTTGAAGTTAAGATCAAGTGCAGCTGAAGTGACCACGGTGGGGGAGCAGCTCCCCTGTCCCTGCCAGGAGCTGGGGCTTGTGCCGGGCTGCAGGCTGAGCCTGGCAGGGGGAACGGGGAGGGTCCTCAGTGCCCATCATCTCCTGAGGTCCATGGAAGATCTTGTGTGGACTGACATCATGAAGAGCTTTGGAGCTGGGTTTTTTGTTTTAAATGATTGGCAGTGCCTGAAAGCCAAGTGTGGGTAATGTAGGAGTGTTTTAAAATAGTAGATTGATTGACTATTGGCTGCAAATCTGATTTTTGGCAGTGAATTCTTCCTCAAAGGGAAACAAGAGAGACTACCCCAAGAGGTTTTCCTGGACTGCCTTATCCCAAAGGTTTGCACAGGGTTTCCTGTCAATAGCTTTTATTTTCTGGTGTTTCTCCTGACAAATGCCTTCTGAAAAGTAAGTGGTCTTTAATTCAGCTGTGCTCAAATTTGCATTCCCTTAATGCAAAACAGATGCTCCGATATCGGCAGTGGCAAGGAGATAAGCTCAGTCCAGAGTTTTCTCAAGGAAATTAAAATGTTATGGAAGACAAATGCCCAGACAAGAAAAATCCCACAACAACCCTAAAGCAATCAGGGAAAAAATTGTGTGGATATTTGGACTTTACATTTTAATGAGACTCTTTGGAAACCTTAAATCCATTTGCTTTTCCTTTTCTAGTCTTACAGAAGGGATGAGACAATGACTGTAAAAAGAAAATTTGGCATTAATATCAGTGAAGAAAAGGGTTATGTTCAGTATTAAATTCCTTTGCAGATACCTTCAGCATATAGTGAATAAGTAGAAATAGATTTAAGAAACACTGTAAAATTAAACTTTATAAGATTACTTTTTTATGGAATATGCAGTAGCTGCCACATAGAATAAATGTATGTTTTTCATTATATTTTTATTATGCATTTAAAGCACATTAAGGAGCAAACAACCATCAAAGAAAAAGAAACTTATTAGATTTAGCAAGTAATCATATCAGCTTTATGTATGGTTATATTTCGTGAAAGCAGGGAAAGATGCATGTCAGGTGTCCTTTCAGGCTATCCAGTGAGGCATTTTTCTTTGGGAGAACAATATTAATGGCTGTTTGGCTCTGTTCCTGCTGAATTGCGTGAGCATTTTGTCTCTTTTATTACAGTTTCTTATAAGTGTGCCATTACAGCTGGAGCAACCAGTAGAGCATCTGGAAAAACGTATTGCTTGGATTTTGGTCTCTAAATGGGGCTGGGTTTGTGCGTGAGCTTCTGGAGTGTTTGAGCACTGAGGGAAACGTCTGTGGCTTTGTGAGTGGTGTTGAGGAGCTGTTGCACGTTGTCCTGTAGGACTGAGATCTGTGCTGTGGTGGGAGGAACCCGGGGACAAACGTTGCCCTGGGATGTTTGGTGATCCAAGGCTGGATTTATCCGTCGGTTTCTCTTTGGATAATGTCATTTCTCATCCATTCCTCATCAGTGTCAAACCTGCCTCAGCTCTTGGTCACTCCCAGACCCACCTCCACTGGTGTCCTCCCTCCCTGTGCCCCAGCTCCGTGGCCTCAGGACACCCCCTGCCCTGCCTGGGGTCGCTGGGGCTCTGGAATGGTGTGGGTGCTGTGCAGGCGGCGTGCCCGAGGCTGTGCTCGCTGTCCTGGCGCTCGTCAGGCCCTTCTGGGCTGGCTGGGCACTGCTTCTGCGTGAGTTTGTGTCAGAGCTCGAAGGAGTCCGGGGGTTCTGACCGAGAAAATCCCCCTCGGTAACGCCACTGCAGCAAAGTCAACGTGGGCAATGAATGGGCACTTTACCAGAGCTGCTGAAAGCCAAAAGGGCAGTGCTTGTTTTCATGCTGAATCACTCCAGTAAATTTAGCAATGAGACTTGACATTCTCTGCCTAATAAGAGCAATTTTTATGCTCAAATTGTGACTCTCTTTATATAAAAGGAAAATAACATTAAGCAGTACTGTATAGCTTTAGCAGTGTCACAGTTCCTATAAATGTCAAAGTACTTATTCATTTAGTTGACAAATGTCACTTCAGAAGAAAATTATTTTTCTTAGTGGCAACCTGATTTATTTGTGTGTAACGCAGTCCACTTTTTGAAAAAGTGGATTTCTTTTCAAGAACTATTAATTAATTTAAGATTTATTTCAATGAGTATTTTGAGGATTTCATATTTTCATAACACTTATTAGAGCAACATGTCTGAATTTTGTTTTTATGGAAGCACCTTATACACAACTTTTCTGTTGTGTGTTAAACATAGGTTTCTTAATCCCTACATTATTGCAGGAAAATTGAGTATTCAGCAGCAGGGATCTGGGGGGCCCTAGAGGAGAAGAAGCTCTGGTGCTCCAGGCAATGATGCAGCTGCAAATTGCATTTTAAGCTGGGAGGAGGAGGAGGAGGAGTTTGGCCATTACCCAGCAGGTAAAGGATGTGGTACCAGCGTTGGCTGCTGATAGTTTTGCTCAGAGCTCTGTGTTGGGTACCCCTGTGAAAGCCAGATCAGGTTTTTATTGGTCTGATGCAAAAAATCCTTGTGCATCTCAAACTATCCGAGTTAAACCACAAGGTTACAGCTTTTATGGCCCCTGCACGCTTTGTGTAGCATTTAATGTGCTGTGAGCCCAAATTCATTAACAGTAAAGCATCTGCAGCACTGGAGCAGTAAGTTATGGACACTTCCATCACTTGAAGGATGGCCCCAAAAGCCATAAGAAAAAAGAGTAAAAAAACTTTGATGACTACAGAATTTCTTCCTGAAGCCACCAGGAAGGGGTTTTACTTCTTGTATTTCCTTGGAAAAATATCATCCAACTGCTGCTTCTCCAGCAGGGCAAGGAGTGGGCACTTGCTACAGCTGCAGCCACTTCCAGAATTATTTATTTTGCTGAAGATTCAGCTGAATTCTTCCCTGAGACAGGTGAGCCTGGCTTGAGGCAGTGATATTTCGTATGGTTTTGGACTGATGAAAAACTGGAGAAGTGTTTTTTCTGGATTCTCTGTGGTTCATGTAGAACAAAGGCTTGTGTTCTATTTCCAAGTCAATGTGATCCTCCCATAGACACTGTTTATTTAAGCATAATTTCACCTTAAATACAGCCATTCTTTGGGAGGTCTCAGCCATCAAATAGAGGCAGAAAATGTGATCCAGGTTTATATAAATAATAACTGGGGTTTATTTTCTGTCCCAGAGGGGGGATAGTGCAGGTGTGTGCCTTTGTAGAAATACTAAAAGATTTAGTGAGTGATGCCTTTAAAATTTAATCTGTGCAGTCTGCTTCCTGAAAATAAACTTTCTGCTGCTGTGGAAAGGATCCTGTTTCAGGGATGAGCTTTTGCTGTGTGGGGTGGTTCTGGTGCTGGAGGTGTGACAATGGCACCTGGCCATGCCAGTGACTGACTGGCAGCCTGCAGAGGTGCCTGGCCAACGTGTACAGCTTGTTTCTCTTTTCTTTGGTTTGGGATTCCTGTCATTATTTTCCCGTACTAGGCATCTGTATTTTTAAATATAATTTTCTTGAATAATTTGAATTAATGTTCAGGCAATTACCAGGCTCTTCATGTACTTAGGGTACATGTGTAATTGTGCCATTTGGACAGTTAATTGCACTGTTTAATGATGTTACATCAATTTCCTTATTAAGCATAATGAATCAAATGCGACTGCCATGCACATGGGGTTTTGAAGGAGCAGTCTCAGGGTGGCTTTCACAGCAGGAAGAAACCTGGCAGAAAATGCTTGAACTGCATTGCGAGGTGCTGTCAAACTGGCTCTGATCAAAGATGTAAACTGAGTTTTGAAAGAGTAAAGAGTCTTCCATCTCAGGATCTTGGGGTTCAGCATCTCTTTTAAACCTCTGGCACTGAGGGAAGACCAAGAGGTGAACTGTGCAAACAAGGAGGTGGCAGTTCCTGCGGGGAAGCTCCTGCCAGCAGCCCCTGATCCCTGCCCCGGAGCTGCTGTTATGGGACATTGTCCCAGGGAAAGTGGCTTTTGGGGTGGTGTCCCAGGGTGGTGACAAAAGCCACACAAGGGACGCCCCTTCTGAGCTGGGGGAGTGGGAGGTGCTGGGGCTGCCAGAGACTGAAAGCTCAGCCAGGGCTGGTGGGGTTTTGGTGCTGTTGCCTGGGGCTGGGCAGAGCGTGTGGCTGGCCTTGGGTGAGGGGTGATGGCTCTGTTCCCTAAGCACTGGTGGGGAATATTTCAGGAATTTGAAGACTCCCAACAAGTGTGTGAGCAAGGAGAAGAAACACGAGAGCCATGACTGAGAACTGGGAGCTGAGACACGGAGGGGGGAGTGAGCAGGAATGTTAAAAACAACGGGAAAGTGAGAGGGAGAAGCTGGAGAAGTCCGGCATGGAAACTTCGAGGAAAGGAATGTTTCTTTATTATTCCTGTGAGTTTATTAGCTGTAACATTTCCAAAAGGTTAAGCTGAATTGTAGAAATGAAGACTAACGGTGTTTGTGGTAGCCTTGAAAAGTGAACTGCCCTGATGAAGAATTCATGTCCCATTTTCCTTGGTTTGGCCTTTTTACATTGATGATGCATGGTTGTAACACTAATGCCAAAACACTTCATGGTTCTGTCATACCTGGTGAGACCCTCTCGTTTTGGAGGGATGCTGGTGTTAGTTGTTGCCCCAAATCCTTCCCAGGATGAATTTTTGCTCAGTTATGGTGGTTTAGGGCTGCACATGAAGGTGGCCTGGGGTGACCCCTGCTTGGTGTCAGGGCCACGGCAGTCCCTGCAGGGAGAGCCCCTCGGAGCAGGGCAGCAGAGCTCGCTCTTGCCTGCAGGGGTTCTTTCTGATCCCTGCCATCAGTGCTGACTGCCCAGAGCTGATGCTGCCCCAGGGGAGGGGGGGATGCTCAGCCTCAGCCCCTCGGGGAGGAGCTCCTTCCCCAGCAGTGGGGTGGCACAGCTGCACCCCTTTGGGTGCTGGGGCCTCCCTGGCACTGCCTTCCCTCCCGAGGGTGAAGCCAGGAGCCTGTCCCGGTGCTGGTCCCCTCGGGCTGCCAGGGGAGTCACCCCTGTCCCCCTGGGTCAGGGAAGGGGCTGTGGGGGCTCCTGGGCAGAGCAGGGTCCTCTGCTGCTGAACCTGGGTGCAAATGGCCCTGGGGGGGACCTGGGGCAGACACCTTTCCCAAGCCTTTGGCTGTGCCCCAGGGAAGGGAAGGGGTCTGTCCTGGCCCTGGTGGGTAAGGGCCCCTTTTGCACCGCTCAGGCCTGGGCGGGTGGAAGACATTGATCACTCATTCTCATTTGGATGCTATTTTAAGCTCTCTTCCCTAAAGCTGAGCCAAAGGTTTCCTTTTCAGTTATTCACAGGAAGCTGGGGGTGTTATTTGGTGCCCTGCAGCCCCTGCCAGGGCCCTGGCTGTGCACGCAGACAGGGTGGGAGCAGCGCTTTGCTCCGGAGCCAGCCTGCAGTCTGATGGCAGCCACGGATGGGGGCTAGTGGGAGGAATGCAGCACGCCAGCAGGATGAATAATGCTCAGTCAAAATTATCTCACTGTCTTCAAGCCCTTGGAACCACAGAATTAACCATGAGTGCCTGAAAGCCACAGCGGGGTGGGTGCTGCTCCAAACAGGCTGAGCAATGAGTGCCCTGCCTGCTCTGGGGAGTGGCACCTCCAGGTTCAAAGGCTGTGATTTGCTTGGTTTTAGTTTGCCAGAGCGTGTTTGAGAGCTACCATTGTGTGAGAGCTGGGCAGGGGTCTCCCCTTCAAAAATGACTTTGAATTAATGGCTCCCAAGTGTTGGGGGGATTGTAAAATGTCTTGGATGATGATGATGCAGCCAGCCCTGTCAGCTATGCCAAGCTTTTGTTCCAGACCTGCTGTGTGCTCTACACCAGCCTGTTCTCTGGGTTTTTGGGGTGGAAAAACTTGAAATTATTCATCTAAACACCCCCGACGCACCTGGGTCCATATGCACAGAATATTGAAGGATTTTGGTGCTGTTTTATGATCTCTAATGAGGGCAACAAAGCAGAAGGAAAAGGGAGTATTTTGTGTTGCTTTTAGAAGCCAAAATATGAATGAATTTTCTTCTGCCTTAGGATCAGTGTGCAAAGTAGTTACCAGAGACTTCCATGCAGTATCATAGACACAAACAGATTTGACAGGGTTTTCTTTCCCCTGTGGAATTTCTAGTAAATAGAGATAAATTATCTCATCTATTTTCTGTTTATTAACTGGGACTGTATCAAGTTAAGTGCCTCCAGTATTGCTGTGAGATGGAGAAATAATCACTGCCCTCTATTTAATCATCTCTCTGCCAACATGAGCTCACAGGCAGTGGGACTTGAGGAATTTGCTGGCCCTGTGTTTGGCCAAGTGTGTGTGAAGAGGTGCTGCTTACAGGGATGGCTTGGAAATACCTCACAGAAGCTCTTTGATTCTCTCTTGCTTCTTTTATTCCTCCTCCTGGTACTCCCTGTCTCTCACCTGCAGCTTTGATACCATCTGATTGCTTGTGACCAGACAAATTTCCTACAACACAATCATTTATGACCAGTTAAATGTTTTCTGTGCAGAGAACCCTTTTCTGAAACAAAATATGGATTTTTGTGTAAGTGAAGCTTTGGAGCTGTGGCACAGGTTGGAGTGCAGCTCAGGAGACTGACTGGGCCCCGCTCAGGCAGGAAAAACCAATTTAAGGTCACACCAGTTTGCTTGGGGTCACATCTACTTGAGCTTTGAGGGTCTCCAGGGCTGGAGATCACAGGGCTCAGGAGAAGCTGATGTGAGAGCAGCATTTCTTGTTGGAAGTGTCATCTAGAGAATGAAACAACTCCCTGGGACAGGTGAGGAATGCACTGCAGGCTCATGTCTTATCTTCAGGTTAAACAGCCTCCCCCTGCTGTGACTGCTGAGTCTAGAAGCTGAATACTTTTAATGACCTGTTTCAGAAAAGAGTTGGCACTTGGAGAGTCCATGTCCTCAGCCTGGTTGTTCATTTTGTCTCGTCTCCAATCACTGTTATTCTGGAGCAACACAGAGGATTCAAATAGTGCTTTATTGTATTAATGTGGTAGATTGCTGTGGTTTGAGTTAGCTGGAATTCTTGGTTCAATCCCCCCAAACCACCTTTATTACCTTTCCCACTCCCCCTTTTCGAAGGCTGCACTGGCATTTACAGTATGGCTTTTCACTGAGCCTGTCCTGTCCCGAGCAGCCCTTGGCCGGGAGGGGACTGGGGCACGCTGGTCATTGCCCACAACAATCTGTTTTGGGAACTTTAATGGCATTGCAGCAGCTCCCAGTCCCCTGCCAGAACAGGGCAGCAGCCCCAGGCACTTGGGAACACCCGTGGGGTGACAGCAGTCCCTGACACACAGGAGTGCTTTTCTCCTCTCCAGAGGATGGAGAGCAGGGGTCTTTTCTTCCCCCACCTCACACCCCTGGAGCACGAGGCCCTTCCCGGAGCTGCACTTCTGAAAGGTTGGAAGTAGCAGCTGCCTCACTGCAGGCAGAGTCTCGTGTCCCTTAAGAGGCACGGGGTGGTGGCAGCAGTGCCACCCTCAGCCCCTGAGCCTCGTCACTGCCAGCTCTGGAGCTCCCCTGCCAGTCTTGGCCAGTGTTCCTCTGTCTGTGGTAGGGGCGAGCGGTGCAAGTCCCACCCTGACAAGCATTTTGTGATGCCTCTGAAAAACTGGGCTGCTCCAGCTGCACAGAGGGCACTGGCTGTGCCTCTCCTGATCTGTTTTAGCTCCCTCAGAAGTGCAGGGGAGGGTTCGAGTGTTGCTGACTTCTCAGTAAGGAGCTTTTTTGTGTGGTGTTTTCTTCTCCTTTTCTTTTTGCTTGGCTTATTTAGAATCCCAGATTGCTTTGGTTGGGAAGGGACCTTAAAGCCCACCCAGTGCCACCCCTGCCATGGGCAGGGACACCTCCCACTGTCCCAGGCTGCTCCCAGCCCCAGTGTCCAGCCTGGCCTTGGGCACTGCCAGGGATCCAGGGGCAGCCCCAGCTGCTCTGGGCACCCTGTGCCAGGGCCTCCCCACCCTCACAGGGAACAGTTTCTTCCCAATATCTGTTTGGTGATTTGTTTTTTCCTCCCCTAATCACTTTGTTCTCTTCTCATAAACCAGCCTTGTCACACCAAATGGAATGTCCTGGCAGCTTGATGAGCCTCATTGTGCTAATTATATTTCCTTGCTGGAACATCTTTCCCTACCTTCCACAAGCCCTACGTGTTCAGCAGCTAAACTAGACAGCAATTTTTGAGTCAACAAATGTCATTCTTTGCAGTATGGGGTCTGGCAGCCCATGAACTTCTTGGGTACTGCAGTGACGATAATGAGATTTTGCTGCTAAGTGCCCTCTAGAAACAAGAGAAACCAAATTCTTTGTAGAATCAGGGGTCTAAATTAAACATGGTGGTTTAGAGGGAGGCCCCATTCAAGAAGGTGGCATCACTGCAAAGGTGTTGGCTATATTATTGTAATATCTGGGGCTTTTTTCTGTGATTCAGTGCAGAACTACAGAAAGAAGTGAGTTTAAATGAGGCAGAGGCTGTGGTCTGGCAGCCCAGTTGGGGAGCACACACTGTTACACTCCCATTAATCCCCAGGGTTCCTGTTGCCTCGAAAGGCTCAGGGAGTTTATACTGCCAGTAAAACATTGCACAGCCTGGTCCTTCACAGTTTACAACTGCAGTTAAATATTGCACATGCAGCATTTAAATCAGCTTTTCATTGTTTCCCGTGTTTGGGTGCAGATTTGTGTGGCAATAGGGGTGGTAATTAAGTCCTTGTTCTGTGCCCTGGGAAGAGAACAGAACAAAAGCATCTGTTGTGAGAGGGAGGTTTATACCTGCTAATAACAAAACTTTGTAAGTGGGAGGAGAGTTAAATACTGCAATAAACAGTCACTGAATTTTGTGGGATCCCTACACCCCTCTCTCCATAGGTTTTTGGGGGGAGAGAACACGTTGTGCTGGCACACCTTCATTGCTGGTTCTGCTTTGGGTCATTGTGATGGACCGGGGAAATATTTTACACCAATTTTTTGTGATCCTATGACAATTTTATGCATGTAAGCCCAGTAGAAAGTCTTGTAGGAAGTGACTTGGTGTTTGGATTTTTAATACTGATCACAGTTAATAAGTACCCAGAGTGATTCTGTACATGTGCTCTGTTTAAATAAAATGTTCTTGTGGTGTTGACCTGTTTTACCTGAATCCATTCAACATTTGTGTTGTTACTGATATTGGATTTTTTTGTCTGTATGTTTTGTCAGCTTCTGAAATGTGATTTAGAAATCCAATAATACTAATGTGCTGCAGAAATATGGCTTTATTCACTGAGCAGGGGTAACCCACCAGAAGTATTGCTTTAATTTTAAAGCTGACCTTTTCTGTTATTTAGCAGAAAATCCACAATTGCAAAAGGAAATAGAGCTTTTCTTTTGTGGACAGGATCTGTTCCTTCAGGCTAGAAAAGACTGAGGGACTGGGCTGCTTTCCCAGTGATAATCCAACAAGAATGAGGACATTTTTGATTAAACAATTTATGATAGTGCCACCACGGGTCGGAATTGCCATAGAATCATGGAATGGTTTGGGTTGGAAGAGACTTTAAAGCCCATCCAGTGCCACCTGGGCAGGGACACCTTCCACTGTCCCAGGGTGCTCCAAGCCCTGTCCAGCCTGGCCTTGGGCACTGCCAGGGATCCCGGGGCACCTGGTGGAGTTTTCTCCCAGCAGCTTTT
Source organism: Edolisoma coerulescens (assembly GCA_013397115.1). NCBI lineage: Eukaryota > Metazoa > Chordata > Aves > Passeriformes > Campephagidae > Edolisoma > Edolisoma coerulescens. The sequence continues at coordinate 160,584 of VWZW01007296.1, read as the reverse complement.
TCACAAGTGTAGACAGCAGTAGACATTAATGCTGGCTCTTGAGACCACGGGTTTTTTTCCTGGCAGTGCTTCCATTTTGAACTGGTTATTCTGGGATTCGGTGCACAGGTTTTAGCTGTTGTATAAAATTGTAAATGCTTCTGATGAAATTTGTGAGGAAAAAAATATAGATCCCTTTCTAAGAGTTTTATAAGAAGAGATGTGCCTCTATTCTCTGTTGTGAAAAAGGTCTTTCAAATCAGGTATAGCTTTATAACCACTGGGCAACTTCTTGAAATCATCCTATAATGTTTAATAAAAACTCAGCATGTCAAGGAAATTATGCAAAAGGATGCAAAGTACTCTAGAAGAGAGGTTCCCTTTTTCTGCTAAATCCAGTATTGAGAACTTCTAAGTTCCCTATAAAAATATGCTGATGTTCTTTTATAAATACCATGTACCACTTCATAAATATTTTATGAAAAATATTAACACTTTGCTTCAGAGGAAAGCTTTTGAGGCTTTTAGGCACATCAGAACTGCTTTTTCCAGTCCTCCTACACTGTATCATTTTCCCCACTGGTTTTGTCCTCATACAGAGTGCTCCTGAGGAAACAGAGGTATCTTAAAATTTCTCAATGAAATTGGCTAAAGCTGGGGACAGAATCACAGAATTTTTAGGGTTGGAAAAGACCTTTAAGATCACCAGGTCCAACCATCAACCCACCACCGTGTTCACCACGACGCCGTGTCCCCAGTGCCACGGCCACAGGGATGGTGGCTCCTCCTCCACTGCCCTGAGCAGCCTCTTCCAATGCTGCAATCAAAAGCTGTAACCACAAAGAATAACTCTGAATTGCTTTTTTTGTCTGGAAAGCTTGAAAGCACTGCTGGTGTGTGAAATGTCCCCAGTTAATTGCTGCAGTGTGACCTCGGGGGGATGAGCTGCTCTGGCAGGTGCTTCGTGATCTCTGTTTATTGCTGTGTTTGGAAGACGCTTTCTGGGCCCTGTTTTATTGCTGGCTGCTGATGGGGAGGTGAAAGGTCTGTGGTTTTCAGGAGTGGCTGCACTGGTTGGCTTCAGGCACTGAACTGTCAGGCAGTGATGGGCAATAAAGGCTGCAAACTTTACACTGCTCTGCAAAGCCCGGGTGTATTAATGACAGCGAGGTTTTTCTGCAGCAGAGCGTTCTTTGTGATGGTGATGACCACCAGGAGGTGGGAGATCATCGATTCCTCGGATCGATGGCACTGTGAGTCACTGACGCATTTTGTACCCCCAGATAGGAATGTGGTCGTGGGTTGGCGGCATTTCTATCCACGTGTCCCAGCAGCCCAAGGTTTGCTCTCTCTCCTCTCCCTCCCTCAGTGTGTGAAGTTGTCTGTCTGTCTGTCTGGTGTGTCAGGAGCAGAGGTGCCACACAGAACCCATTCCAGTGCTGAGGAACCAGAGCTGGGCACCTTCAGTGGGGCTGATATTTATGGGGGGCTGGCACACCCCCTACGTGATTCTCACCTCCCTCATAATTCTCCCCAGAGTTGTGCTTCATGATTCTTCTCCTTTGGATGCCTTGCACTGCCTAATTTTTACCTTGAGGGGGTTTTTTGCCCCCCTTTTTTTTTTTCTTGGATGAATGGTCGAAGGAAGGATGCCTGAGTCTGTGATCCCACAGCTGCTGTGAAGGAGCTGTGCAGGCACAGCATTGAGCTGGGTTAGTGTCTAACTCTGAGGAATGGGAAGGAAATCAGGTCTCCCATGCAGGATTTACCCTGTGCTGTGGTTCCCCCTCCCTGTGTGCCTCCTCCTGGTTGCTCTCCATTACTCCGTTGTCTGCTCCCCTGCACATTCCTGCTCGGTGTGAGGTCTGTAGCTCTAAACATCCTTCAGGGTCAGATATTCCTCTCCTCAGCTGGATGCAGGAAATTTTGCTCTTCACCTGGCTCACCTTTCCATCTGACAGGGAGGTGAAGTGGGTTTGCCCCGTGCAGGGTGGAGGAGCAGCCACCCCCCAGTGAAGGCAGGGCTGTGTTTGAGTGGGGCTGTTTGACTCCGGGGCTGGAGCCCAGGGAAGAGCTCAGACCATGGTGCTGCCCACCTGGACCCCCTCTGGCTCTGGGGGGGTCTGGAGAGACCCCAGGACTGCCTCTGGCTCTCGGTGTGGGCACAGCCCCCTCCCAGGGCAGCTGCTCCCCTTGGTGCCCAGGTGAAGCCCTGGCAGTGGTGGGGCTTTGGTGCCCACCCTCCCACGGCCGGGCAGCGCTCGTTGGGGGCACCTCGAAAAGGGCGCTGGTCACAGAGAGTCCCCTGTGAAATGCAGACACGGGCAGCTCTCCTGTCTCTGTCCCTGCTGGGGACAGCCGAGGAGGGGCTGACAGGAGTGCCCAGCACCCGGCGTGGCTGCCCTGGCGCTGCTCTGGGCCCCTGGGCTGCAGGGAGAGCACAGAGCGACCGCGTGCAGGTACGGACCTGTCTGGAGACGAGGCAGCGCTGCCCAAACCATCGTGTCAATAACTTTGTGCTACACACCGGCTGCCAGGGGAGAACAATGGGAGCTCATTTGGCTCCGCGTGTAGGGCTGATGTTCTTTCTGAGCTCTGTGAGCAGCACAAGGAACACTCTAAATGGCACATTACTCCGTGTCAAATATGTATACATATTTGTGTATATGTCTATACCCACTAAACCTCAATATTTTTTTAAGAGCTTGGCCTTTTTTGTTGTACAGTTTGACAATGTAACCTCGCTAATTTGAACATAAATGGATTTTTTTTTTGATAAATTAACTTAGTTTACTTCATTGGCAGTGCCTGATCCACAGCCTCACTGGACATGGTGATATCTGCTCTTTCTTTGTCCCCTTTCCCTTTCCTCTCTTCCCACGCTGTGCCTTCCCACCCCAAAAGGCAACCTCCCCTTCTCCATTTGAGAGTTTCTCATCTCACTGGCTGCTGCTCTGCCGGAGAACTTGTACCTGACACGTTCCTGCTGCTCATAATGAGCTTTCACTCAAGGGGCTGATCAATAGCAGAGCCCAGCAGGTCTGTCTCCACTGCTTGTTTTCTCTATCTGGAATCTGCCAAGACAGATTAGACTATTGCCAAGGTCACTCAATAGGCTGCGAGTGAGGGAAAGGATATCTAGCTGACTTTTTTTAGGACAGACTGCAAAAAGGCAAAAATGGAGCTAAAACTGAGTGTACAATGACAGATTAAATCTGCATCAAGGTCACAGAGGGGCTGCTTAAGTGAACTCTTGACGCCAGATACACATCCCCTGTCAGGGGGAGGCTGTTGCACTGCTGGCTGAGGTGAAGTGTCCTGGCAGGACTCGTAGGGAGGAGCAAGCAGGAGATTCAGGAACTGCAGGTGCCACGGTGCTGAAATCAAGCAGAGAAGTGCAAGTGTTTCTGGTGGCAGAGAGGGAGCTGTGGGAGCAGCCCTGTGCTCGTGGCACCCTCCTGCTGACACGGTGGCACCATGGGTGCTGCTCAAGGGGCTGAGGTGCCTCCTGTGAGCTGGGCTCTTGTGTAGCTGCTGTGTCACTGCTCCTCAGAAGTGAAGAATATTTATTTTTAAAAAAGTGTGAGTCACTTTAAGTTATTTTGTATTGACAATGGGTGAAATGACAGAGGGAAGGTTTCTAGTAAGAGGCAATATATTTTATGAGTCTGACTGCTGGAACAGGGACAGCAGCCTTCATGGCTTGTGTGTCTGAGAGCTTGTCCTGCTTTTTCCCCTCCCGGGTTCCAGCAGTTGATCTAATAAAATGCACTGTCTGTATAAATCTTCCAGCCTCAGATCATTATGTCTGCCTCAGAACAGCTAATAAAACAGCAGACAGAGTTCCCTAATTTTGTTACCTCATTTAATGGCTCGTCATGGCCACTCCACACAGGAAAGTGCTGTCCTTAGACTGCAGTGTCTATGGAGGTTTAGGAGTCTTCCACAGGAAACTCTGAGTTGTGGGTTTACCTGGCTTTGCAAATAAAACTGAAATAATTACTTCCATAATAACAAAACAAATAAAAAACCCTCTCCACTCTTCTCATTCAAACTTCTCTTGAGTTTGAAGCTATGTGATCTGTAGGAGATAAAACCCCTTTCCTCTGCACTGGGAGGAGATGTAGCTGTGTCCAAGCTATAATTCTGCTTTTATACTTGCTACCTTGGTAGTTTGGTTTAATTTCAGTCTCGTTATTCCTAAGCTGTTAAGTAGCAGTGTGCAGTTAATTGCTGGCTTGGCCTGGAACCAAAGCAGACCGGAAAATTCTGATGGAAGGAACAGGAGTGGTGGGGATTTTCACAAGGCATTTGGAGATAACGGGGTCCTTTTGATTTCCTCTGCTTCCCTGTGCCCATGAGGATGAGGCCACAGTGCCAGCGATGCTAACGGGTGAAGGAAGTTGTGTTAATTACTTGAACTGTAAGAGAGAATCTCATATAATTATCTCTGAGAGAAGCCCCAACAGATAATTACAAACTGCCACAACTTCCTCTCTGAATTGTTCTCAGTGTGCCCTAAAGGCTTCAAAGCCTGCAAGATTTAAGCCCTGTTTGAGTAGCCAGACTTCACAGTGACCAAGGCTGAAACAAGGCAAGCAGAAGAGAACCCTGGCTTTGAGTGTGTCTGTCTTTATCTCACAGCTTTATCTGGGTTTCTAATTGAATTTGAAAGATGCTGATGGTAGGCTGAGGCTAAAGCTCCAGTCCAGATGGAAAAGGATCAGTGGGACTGAGCTTGCCTCGGAGCTGCTTTTGGCTTCGAAGCACAGGGTGTTCTCCTTCCTGGAGCTGGTCAAGCCAAGGGCTCAATCTGCCCCCGGGTGCCCGGGTTTGGTGCCTCGGGCTCGGCCCTCAGAGCTGTCCCAGAGTGTCCCCAGAGTGTCCCCAAGCTGCGGAAACTGCTTTGTTTGGAGTTCACTGATGGCTTTCCAGCAGTGCAGGGTCCTGCCCAGCTGTCTCCTCCCTCTCTCCCTGCTTTAGCTGCCAAGCCACTGGGCACTTGGATTTTTAGTTTCAAGCCCAGTTTGGCAGGGAGTGAAGGAAATGCCAAAAGCTGGTGGGGCCTTTCTCCTCCCTCGTCTGAGAAGCTGCTTTTGCTGGGGGCTGCAAGAGCTTCTCCTGGGTCTGCTGGAGAATCTCAGCTGAAATCAGTTTAATTTGAGGAGAATCCCTTCTGTTCTCAGAGCACTGCTTTGAGCCAGTTCTCTCCTGCTGCAGTGAGTGATTTTTGCAATGTGAAGACTCAATCCAGGAATGTCCTGTGGGTGAAGGCTTGGCTGGAAGGAAAGGCATTCACAAAGGGATTTTGTTTGACTTTGGATGTACCTTTAGGTTTTCTTTGTCACTTACCCTCCTGTCTGCGACACGAGTAATGATTCTACTTCCCTTAGTGGGCTTCTGTAAGAATATATACTTAGTAAGTCATGAGAAATGCAAATTGTGGGGCCATTCCTTGGCCAGGGACACAGATGAGCACTCTGGAACAGTCAGCAGAGATGGAAGTGATTCCTTCTACGTGCAATGATCTTAATTTGCAGGCTGACTGCACTTCAGGTACGGGCTGGTTATCCTTTGTCTGCTAATTTGTCATGTTGTGTTGCACACTATGAAATCAGTTTAAGATGTGATGGGATGGGATGCACCAAACTTCAGATCTGTTAACACAGTATGGCAGCATGTTTGAATGCATTAGTTCCACTCCATGTAACCACAATTGAGTCTGACAATGGTGGAGCTGGTGTCCAGGCTGGGGCAGGGCAACAGCACAGATCACACTGCCAGTGGATTGTGCCTTAATGAGCCTTGGCATCATCCATCATTGTTTTAAAAATAAATCTAAATTTATCTTTTAGAGTGCTCGAGGTGAAAAATCATAAAGTCCAACTTGAGTATCTTTTTTTTTTCCCATTTTCTCTCTTGAAGCAACAAAACCTGCTGGTTTAATTGAATTTAGATTGCTCAGAGCAGCTGTGGGTGCCTCATATCTGGAAGTGTCCAAGGCCACGTTGGACACTGGGGCTTGGAGCAGCCTGGGACAGTGGAAGGTGCCCCTGCCCATGGCAGGGATGGCACTGGATGAGCTTCAACCTCCCTTCCAACCCAAACCATTCTGTAATTCTATAATTTGATATACTTTTCATCACTATGGTTGAAGCTTTGGGGCAGGAAGTGGTTTGGGATGATTTTGGTGCTTCCTATGGTGATTTGTCTCTGTTTTCTGATGTCTGTGCTTTGTTTGATGTTCTAAATGTGTTTCAAATGGATATCTCTGCTACAAGGAGAATAAACATTGCCTTAAATAAACCTCTATCAGTGTTTAGACAGGTGTGCAGCAGTGCTGTAAATCAGCCTGGGTAACTGCACCCGGAATACTGGGGAGTCTGCAGAAAACCCGCTCCTGTTATGCTTGGGGAGAGGGGAGCAGGAGAAGTGCTGCAGCCCCGGCTGTTCTGCAGAGCTCCTTGGCTGGGGCTGGCCCTGCAGAAGGCCCTGGTGGCCCGTCGGTGACAGGGACAGGGGGCTGTGCTCTGCTTCTGCTCCGGGGCTGCTCCTGCTCCCGCAGTGACCGAACACCGCCCGGGGGGACACGGCCCTGGGAGCCTGGTGACACAGACAACTCTGCTACTCAGCTCCTGGCTTTTCCCTTCCCTTTTGCCCAGCTGAGATGTTATTAACTCTGTCAGCTCTCTGGAGATTAATTGGAACTGTAAACACTGAAATTACCTTTGAATTTAAAAAGTGAGGTTGTTTAGACCTTGAGGAGGAGAGGGGAGCTGTTGGAGTGTTGCTTAGCTTGGTCACAAACACCTTTGGATCTCTGCAGGTGGAAAAACTGGTTTGAGTGAATGGAAGATGTTTGGGTCTTTTCTTATGATTGTATCACTGAGTTGTTGGATTTGGTTTTATTTTAAGTTCTATGATTCTGTGATCTTGTAGCAGTGAAGATCCTGGAGCTGGTTTGGAATGACACTGGACATATGAAATACTGAGTGGCTGTAAGACCATCTGCAATAATCTGTGTGAGAATTACCTGATTTGGAGATGATTTTTACAGGGTGTGGTTTTCCATGCCCGACCCTGGGCAAGGAGTGATGCTGAGGTCTCTGTGCCCACACTCGTGTGCCAGCAGCAGCTCAGGGTTACAACCCTCACCAAGCACCCAGCAACCCTCACTGATGGAATTTGGTCTTGGTCTTGTCCTTTGCAGTGGGTTCTGGAATGAGTTGCTATAAAACAAGCACGTGCTTAGTTTTTAGGAGAATTTTCTGCCCCTGAATTTCTTTGGATGTGTAACTGACTTCAGCTTGTCTTTGCAAATGTGGTGTTTTTCTTCTAAAGGGCTCTGCATGTTTATGGGTCTGTAGAAAGATTTAGGTATGTCAGAGTAGGAGAAATCGAATGGAAACACAAATGGAAGCTGAGGCTGGAGGCAAACTGTGAGAACTTGGACCTGTTGCAGACTTTCAGTAGCTAATTATCGAACTGTTTATTTCATTAGAACAAAGCCAATGGTGTTTGAATAATTAAGAATTTGCTTTGTTGGTGGCACGCTTTGTCTCTCATCGATCCATTTGCTTTAACTGGCCGACGTGCATTTGGGGTGTCAGGCCTGCGTGGTGAGACAGAGGGTTTGTCCTTTCTTTTCCTTCCTGGTGTGTGTTCCTGCCCACTGGCACGTTTCCCTGGGGCTGTTACATTCCAGCCTCCTTAAATCCCATGGGAAGGTTTCCCCACGGACAGCAGTGGGATGAGGGACCCTCGAGGGAGCAGAGCTGAGCCAGGCTGCCGGGATGTCCCTCACGGAGATGCTCGACCTCTCTGACTCCTCGGATCAGAACGTGGTGCTCCCCTGGCTGGCCTTATCTCGAGCCCTTCTAGGCTCTCCCTCTCTGCACAGAAGCTGTTATTGCTCCAGGAATGAGGAATATCTCCCGAGCACACGGTGGGAATCCTGCCTGGCAGGAGAAAGAGGGAGAGGGGTCGGGGAGCACGAGGTGTGCGTGCAGCCTCCGTTCCCAGCAGTTTGCTCTGCTGGTGGGCACTGAAACCTCCTCAGCTCGGCTGGAGCAGGAAGGGCCGTGTGTCCCTGTGCAAGGAAGGTGCTGGGGATCTGCACGGTGACGCCTCTCCAGCGGCTCAGAGCGCTGCAGCCGCGCTCCATCGCAGCCACCACAGGCAGAACATCGGAGCAGCAGGTGCAGCGTGATCCGCTGGGGTCCCTGCAGAGAACAGCAAAACCTGCTCGGTTCCCCTCACACGTTCACGTCCCTCAGGCAGCTCGTGCCTTCCTTCTCCCCGGTGCCCGAGGAGAGGAGCAGTGCCCTGCCCCAGAGCCTGCCCAGGCTTCAGCAGCCCTGAGAACTGAGCAAGCGTGGCCTTTAATATAAAATAATGTCATATAAAAGTGGGGAGAATATTTAATAAGAATATAAAGGTTTACAGTAATAGAGGACATATGCATTTTTATTGGGTTTCCTGGTGTTACAATAACAGTCATCATTTTCTTCAATGCGTTTTCTTGTAGTGAGGAGAAATTGCAATGCTGAATCCTGATTTTAGGTAGATTCCTTACAGCAAGCTGTGAGTTCCCAGCCCTTGCCACGGGAAGATGTATCCCTTTGTAAACATTCCTGAAACCTCCATTCCCTCTCCTGAAGGATTGCTCTGTCCTTGCCCACGGGTGCCCAGGGCTGTGTTCCATCACGGGTGCTGCATCCTCATTATTGAGCTCAGGTTTTCCTGGAATGGGAAGTGCATGAGGAGTTTGTTTTAGATCAAAACGAAGCTGCTGGGAGGATGAGATTATGTAAAGCTGAACACACATAGATACGTGCATGATAAATTGGGAAGGGACTTTGTTTCTTGTTTTCATGGCCAATGAAAATTGTGACATGAAGGAGATATGGAAGCTGCACCCAAACACTGTGGAACTGTATTTTTTTTGTAGTTGAATGGAACAGTTTGAAAATCCCTGTCTTTCAAAAGGTTGCTTGGGAGAAGTGAGGGAAGCACAAAGCTAAACAATTATAAATGGTAACCTTTAAGAATAGAGACGTACTTCCTAACAAACGGCTTCTCTTCATTATCAGACACTCATTAACTGAAATATTTATTTGGGGTTATGGGATGTTTAAAAATGCAACAGCTGCTCCATTTGCCTTTTCCCTTTCTGAAGATGTGATTTATTCAGTGTTAATGCCTGGTGCCTGTTCAGCAGGGGGAGAAGGCAGCAGAGGGAGGGTGGAGCACTCCTGGAGTGTCCCTGGGTTCTGGGAGAGCAAGAAAGGTGTGAGCTGTGCTGGGAGTGTGGCCCGAGTGTGTGCACAGACCCTGCAGGGCCCTGCTGCTCTGCAGGAGCTCTGGGGATAACTGTGGAAAAACCCCAAGAGGAACCCACCTCTGGGATCAGCTCATTCCAGGTCCATCCCAGTCCTGCTCCTCCCCTGTGTGCCGAGGCTGAAACGTCCCCAGTACAACCCCAAGAGAAAACTGGGATTTCTGCCATGGAAACCACCAGAATGTGTAGAAAATAGACGTAATTAAGCAAAGTGACAATTGGTGTCTCTGCTCTCAGGTGCCACAGTTCCATTTCCATCAGTGAGGCAGAGCTTAGCTGGAATTTGACTCCTTATTTTATAATTGTAAATAGGAGTGGGAACCTGGATTTTTTTCCCATATGGTGAGAGGCCTTTTTATCAGGAAGGCAGAAGCTCACCAAAAAGCGCTTAAATTTTTGGTGTCTTGGTAAAAGACACAAACTACCTGAAGCTTTTGAAAGAGCTCCTTGAATATTAATAATAAATAATAAAAAAGGCAACATGCAAATCATTTTGAAATATTCCAAGTACTTTATGAGACCCAGCTGGTTTTATCATCTTCTTCCATTGACAAAGAGATGACTAACTCCTAAAACTACAGGCCTTGGAAGCCCATAGTGAAGAGATGTACCAAACTAGGAAAAAGAAAAATTAATGGGGTGCCTCCTTAGATGACGCAGAAGGCGCCTGGCGAAGTGATTGATAAAGTTCTTGTATAATTACCAGAGAAGGTCTCCCCTGGTTTTGCATACTCTGCTTGAAGAGAAGCTTCTCCAGCCCAGTGCATCACTGCTGGGCTGTCTCTGCTGCCCCGTTTGCAGCCTGGGGCTGACAAACACCAATGTCCCCGTCAGTGTCACCGGGGCCCGGCCACCCCCGGGGTCACTGCTGGGCTGGCATCTGATCTGTCTTGTTGGCACTGAGCCCCATCCGTAACGTGCCAGGACATCAAACCTGGCTCTGGCTGCCTTAGGGACCTTTTTATGTCTCCTGCGTGTGGAACAACAAATACTGTTTGCAAGAGGCTGGCTTAGAAAAGGGGTAATTTCTTACCTCTGCAAAAGAAATTTACAGTTTGGTTTGTGTGTGTGACAATACCGAGGAGGGAAAGGAACAAGATGATCTAGGATATGGGAGAGGGAAGAGCCAGGGATATTTCTTAGACATTGAGTAGCTTTGGAGCTCTCACCTGAAACTAACGTGTGTTTTTTTGCCCAACTCAGGCATGGCAGGTCAAGTGTTACACCAGGGATGTGTCTCTGACAGAACAGTCTGTTCTCGTGCCTCTGGGCACTGCCCCCTGTTTCTGGTGCTGCTGGGCATTGCTGCTTCAAACCCCACGATGCATGGCTTAACTGAAAGAAATGCCTTCCTTCTTGAAAGCCCTAAATGTGGCTGGTTTTGAGGGACCTGGAGCCCGGTTTGGCCGTGGCAGGGCTGGGGTTGGGGCCGTGGCAGGGCCGGTGCAGGACAGCGCCTGGGCTGGTGCTGCTGCCAGGCCCTGCTGCTCGCAGGGCTCGTTCTGCTGGGCAGCAGCTGAGCCACGGCCAGCCCGAGCTGCTCCCGAAGGTGGGGATGGCACGGGGAGCTCAGCCGGGCAGCACCCTGCGGGCTGAGCTCCGAGCAGGGAGCTCCCTGTGCTCCCAGGAGCTGCACTCCTGCTCTGTACCTGTCGTGGAGCTCCTGTTGTGGCTGGCAGCTGTGTTGTCTTTGCTGGAAAACCTTCTGTGACCCTCTGGAGAGCAGCTACTGCTCCGGCAGGAGGAAAGGGTCATGAGAACTGATTTAGGTGGAATTTCCATGGAATCACAGGATGGCTTGGGTTGGAAGGGAGTTTAAAGCTCGTTTTGTTCCAACCCCCCATCAGGGACAGGGACACCTTCCACTATCCCAGGTTGCTCCAGCCTGGTCTGGAACACTTCAGGGGTGGGGCAGCCACAGCTTCTCTGGAAAACCTCTTTTCAAGGAGTTTTGCAGTAGGTGGCTGGATAAATCAGAGCATGCTGGTAAAGGTTTGATTCTCAATCTCCAGTTTAATGTGTGCTGATGGTGCACACTGTACAGTATTATTGCTGTGCACAGAATTAAGTGTTATGGTGAAGAGCATAGCAGGGGATAACTTGCTTTGGGCCTGTTATCTGCAGTATTAAATAGCATTCTGCAAGAATTTTGTAGAGTTCCATTATGGTTCTATTAAGACAGAAGAGATAATCTGGAGAAAGCGAAAATGAAAGGTTTAAAGAAAAACAAACAACCCATAGAAAGACCCCAAGGTGGCTGCTCAGTTTGTATTGACAAAGCTTCAGAGAATCGACCACCAGGAATTTATAAAGTGTCAAGTGTTTGCAGGGGCTTTAGTACCAGAAAGCTCTGTGTTTACAGGAGACATAATTATTGCCACCAGCAGGTTCATGCACTTGTCTGTCTGTTACTTCATGGAAACACAGAAATAAAATGTAGGAGAAGTTTAGATGGTGTTGGAAGAGCTGCTGAAGTGAGAGATGAACTTCTGTGAAGAGCATGAGGAAGAGAACTAGAAATGCTGTCATGACCTAGGTGTTGGCCACGCAGAGATGTGTAGGCATAAAATAAAATACCTGTGTGTGCACAGGGCAGGGGGACCCAGTTCTCCTCCCCAGAGGGTCAGAGCTGCTCTGCTGATGGAGTGTGAGACCTGCAGTGGGTGCTCACTGCTCACGAGTGTCTGACTGTCATCCCCCGGGTGCAGAGGCAGAAATCCCTTAATCTGACCCAAATTCAGGCTTTTCCCACATCAGCACTGCAGCTGTCCCTGGCCAGACAGGAGAGGGGCTCTCTGTTCACCTTCCTGGGGAATTCAGGGTCCTGGGGAGAGGCTGGGGAGGAGGAAGGTGCCTGCAGAGGTGCTTCAGTCTGGCTTGTGAGAAACCTGAGATGTCAGGACTCCTGACAAGCTATACATCCCCAGCTCTCACATAAGCTGAGCATGAATATTAACCTGTCAAAAACCACCTAAGAAAGAAATTGACCTCATTTGCAGATAGCTAAGAGGAAATTTCTTCTCAGACTCACAATGTTATGAACATTTTTTCTTCATAGAAGCCATCAAGTGTGACACAAACTTTATAGATCTAGGAAAAAAATCACTTCATTTTCCTGATGCAATTCTTCCATTTTCACTATATAAAAATGTGAGTGGGACAGACAAACCCTGCCTGCCTCCCTTCACAGTTGGATCTGGGGTGTTCTGTAGGCTGAGGGGTCCAAATCAGAGTTGCTCTGTTTGGCATCGCCCGGGTGGACCCTCGATACCCCACAGTCACACCTCGGGGTGGCACTGAACCCAGGCTGCTTCCCCCAGCTGGCTGATGGCTGATGTTTATATCCACCCTGTCCAAGCCTGGGACCGGGCTGGAATAACAAAACCTCTGCTGTGTGACACGAGGTGACCTGCCCATGGCAGGGAGGGTGGGGATGCCCTGGGGGTCCCTGTGCACAGAGGTGACACCCCCTGCCTTTCCCTGGGCCAGGGGCATCGTTCTCTGGAGCTCAGGGGCTCAGTGAGGACAGCAGGCAAGGCTGGGATGGCTCACTGAGGTTAACCTGTTTACCATTTGAAGAGATTCTTCCCCCAGACCAGGAACTGGTGTTTGGGATCTCTGGATGCTGCTGCTTCCAGTGTGCCATAAATGAGCCCCAGTAGGTTGGTGCCTGTGGGATCTGTTGCTAAGGTGACACAAACAGTCTTTTGCTTCAGCTGCTGGAGAGGACAGTTCAGCAGGAGGTGTTCAAATGAAGCTGAATTCAAACCTTTTTTGCATTCTTTCACCCTGAAGTTAAAACAATTTTGTTTCTTGGGCGTTTGGTTTTGGACCCCCTCAGCTGGGGTCATTTCTAGTCCAAACAAAAGCATCACTTTGTGCATCTGCAAAAATGTCTCTGTGCTTGAGAGAGGAAAATAAGTCTTCCACAGTGTATTTCCCTTGTAATCTGTGTTTTAGTGCTTAATGTGTTGTTGCACATGAAAGCGCTGAGGTGGAAGGTTTCTGATGGCTGAGTTTATCGTAGATCAGAAGAGTGAAGCTTTGATGATCCCTCTGTGCTGTGTTACTGCTCAGCTCTGCCCTGTTTGCCCATTTGAGCTGGAAATGATTGCTCTTTCAGCACTTGAATGAATTAATAACCACAAAGGTTTGCCAGCAGATCTGCTTTGTTTGTGCCGTTGCACTTGACGCTCGCTCAGAAGTCGCGTCCTCTGTTTAGCTCTGCTTCTGTGAGCGCCAGGCAGAGCTGCAGGAGAGGGAGCATCTCCCTCTGAAGGGGCAGCAGATGCACTCAGGCTCAGGTCTGAGGGACTGGGAGCCTTTTCCTCCAGCTGTCTCAGCAGTGTTGGTGTCACCTGTCCGTGCAAGCCCTGCCTCCCTTCGGGCTGTTCCAGAGGCAGCAGCCGGGGCATTGCCACTTCTATCCACGCCCGGGAAGGAGCCCAGGCCTCTCCAGGGGCTGCAAGGCTCTGGCCACGCACGGCCAGTTCTGCAGGGCTGGCACAGGGAGGCTGGCCCTGCTGGCAGGGAGCCCTCTGGGTGCAGGATGTTTGTGAATTCCCGGGCTCAGGGCACCATCCTGTTCCAAAGCTCACCGTTGCCATCCTGACTCTGCTCCTCCAGAGCTCCCTGCACTGGGGTAAGGGAGTGCAGCTGCAGTGGTGCTGCCTCTGAAACTCTGGGCGTTTGAAACAGTGCTGTTAGATATTCCTTCTCTCGAGATGCCCCAGGCTCCTGCTGTACAGCATTTAGCTCCTGTCTGGCTGTGCTGTGCGGAGGCACCGCGTGTTTTTCTCTTCCCAGACCCCAGGCGGGCCAGGGTGGCTCCTGGTGCCCGGCCAAGCGATGCCCATTCCCTGCAGTCCATCACCTCCTTCCCTCAGCAGGACCTGCCGTGCTGCTGGGGCTGCACAGCCTCGGGGCTGGGCTGGCTTTTCCAGAGGGCTTGGAGCGTGGCCAGAAGGAACAAACCTTTCCTCCAGACCTGCCCCTTTTCGCTGATAAATTAACAAACCTTTCCTACAGACCTGCCCCTTTTCGCTGATAAATTATCTCCGTGGTCTGCAGGGGCACCTCGGGCTCACACTGGCTCCACTGTCAGGAGACAAAGTTTGCCTTTATTTATGTCTTGGCTGTGTGACCCGGTGAGTCTGTGAGTTTAGAGTCTGTCACACATAACTCAGAGTAAATAAATCCCCTCATAGTTAATCATACATTGGACACAAATCATTTACGAATTCAAACAGAATGTTCCCTTTTTTTGAAGGTTTTGCAATGGGGAGATTTAAACCCAGAGTATTTGAGCTAAGAGTCAGGTTTAATTTTCACTTACTAAGAACATTAGTTAGGATGCTATTTACTTAAGACATTTGCCATTAAGAATTTATTCAGAGCAAATGCAAGTACCTCTGAAACCTTTGTTCTCAGTTGAAACAAAATGCTTTGTGGGATTGTTAAATGCTGCTCTGTGAGCTTGGAATTTCAAACAAGAGTTGGGTTCAAAAGTGTCCCAATGGATTGAAGAGATGGAAGAGACCAACGGGGACCCCCTCTCTGACCTTGGATGAGTCCCTGCAGTGCTTAACACTTCAGCTTGTACCTGGATTTGTGTGATGAGATATTTACACTTACTGACCTTGTAAAAATGGAGCCAGAATTAATTTTTATTCCCTGCAGCAGGACTTCAGAACGCTTTGTTTGTGTCAGCAGCAGCACATAAGATCCTTTCTGCAGGTAGTGTTGTGTCTTGAACACTGAGGTGTCTGGGTTTGATCCTTGGTTCTGCTCTGTTTGCCTGGGTGGCTTTGCAGGATGCCTGATCTTGTCGTATTCCAATGTCCATTTGTGCTGGTTTTTATTCTCCTAATCTCCCCCCTTCCTTATTTCTGGAAATTGTAGGAATAAGGGCACAACTGTAGGAGGTTGGACACAATTTGTGAAAGCAAAGTTGTGTTTTCGAATACCTGGGTGTATTCTTGGTGTTGAATCTGTTTCACCTCACAGGTTTGCACTTCAGTGCACTTCAGACCTCTTTATGTTATTACAGCACAATTAGAAATGGATGGAGTTCTCCTCCCTCTGCAGCGTTAGTTAAATTCTCCATATGCTGGTAGGTTAAATGGGTATTGAACTGTTTAACATTAATTAAACAGCCAGGGCTGGGGAGAAGCCAGGAGCACACTGTCCAATTAAAGCAGTTGCCTGTATGAACAGCTGCCCATAAATCAGCTTCTCTTGTACACATAACAATTGTTAATTGAATAATTGCTTAAAATTCATCTCTTAATTTCTCCTCAGGAAATGCACCACATTTACGTGGAAGCATTACATTTTTGAGCATGTTTTGATTTACTGAAGCTGAGGTGCAGCGTGTGGTTAGCAGGTACAGAGAGCTCGTGCTGAGTCTCGGCAGGAAGGGTTTGGGGAGTGTGGAAGGGTGGACAGGAGGGTTTGGGGCATGGGGAGGANGGAGGGTCTAGGGAGTGTGGAGGAGTGGACAGGAGGGTCTAGGGAGTGTGGAGGAGTGGACAGGAGGGTCTAGGGAGTGTGGAGGAGTGGACAGGAGGGTCTAGGGAGTGTGGAGGAGTGGACAGGAGGGTCTAGGGAGTGTGGAGGAGTGGACAGGAGGGTCTAGGGAGTGTGGAGGAGTGGACAGGAGGGTCTAGGGAGTGTGGAGGAGTGGACAGGAGGGTCTAGGGAGTGTGGAGGAGTGGACAGGAGGGTCTAGGGAGTGTGGAGGAGTGGACAGGAGGGTCTAGGGAGTGTGGAGGAGTGGACAGGAGGGTCTAGGGAGTGTGGAGGAGTGGACAGGAGGGTTTGTGTGTGTGCAGGAGTGTCAGGACCTCTCTGGGAGCCCTTTGGTGTGGCAGGGGTCAGGGCAGTGCTGTGGCTCTGGGCTGTGTGGCTCAGAGGCTGGGTTTGATTTGGCCAGTCAGAAATAGGAGCCATTGGAATCTCTGGAAGTCTCCTGCTGGTGTCAGAAGTGGTGGTGTCCTGCCACGGGGCAGCCCAGGCAGTGCCGGGGTGCTCTGGCAGTCCCGGGCACCAGGAAGGGTCTGGGCTGTGCCGGTGCTGCCAGGAGGGCGCAGGAGCTGCTGCTCTGCTCAGGGAGCAGCTGCAGTGACACACCTTGTGTGGAGCCAGCAGCGGCTCTCTGAAGCACAGACATCGGGTGCTTTCAAGGTGTGATGGAACAGCTCTCAGGGAGTGGGATTCGCTCCCAGGATGGGCCTTTTGTGGAGCACTGCGGTGTCTGTGTGACACAGAACTGCAGCAGTCGATCTGACAGTTCTGGTCCTGGCTCCCTCCTCGCACACGCAGCTCCTTCTCTTTGGAGCAGGATTTTTCGTTCAATACCCACACTCAAGATCTTATCTTGCATAGCAACAGAGAATAACAGCTCTTATTTCAATATATTGGCATGTCTGCCACTATTCACCTTTCCTTGGCCAGCCCAGGCAAGATTGGACATTAGGCAAGTATCGAGCTTGCACATTTTTTCTCTGTCACTGTTCAAAAATTCTGAGTTCTTTAGGCTCAGACTCCAAACAAGGCCTTACCGTGTATTTCAAATTCCTTTGTGTGATCTGGGAGGAAAGCATCAGGTCGTGTTTGTTCTAGGTGAGCTGGATGTGGCTCCCTTAGGTATGTCAGGGAGCCTTTGGTACTGTGAGGAAGAGCACCTCAAGGTTAGTAAAGCTTTTATCTGTCCCATTTGGTTTATAATATGAAAGAAAAATCTGAGTCTGCATCTTTAGCTGCTGTAGGTTTGTGAAATTCCTTTGAAGTTGGCGCTCTGGTATGCATACATAAAGAATCAGAATAATTTTAGTGAAAATCTGCTAATACAGATGTTTTCTTCTTTATAACAACAACAATGAATTTTGATCACTTCTAAACAAGATCAAAGGCATCAGAAGCTCCTCTTTGTTTTAACATTATCATGAAAACACAAATATGCTTAAAACACTTGAAATGGTTGAAGATACAGTAGCTGAAAGAAACCTCAACTGCCTGAACGATACCTCGATACTGGGCTGTAATAACCTGGGTTATCTGTGGCTGCTGGATTTTGCTGAAAGGAGAAGCACAAATGGCTGAGGACAGGAAATTCAGTTGTTCTCTGCAGCACCAAAAGTCATCGATGTGCACTGGTGTATACAGCAAGCAAATGTTATTTATTGAAATCACCCAGCAATAGGAAGTAAGAGGAATTTTTCATTTCTGATGGGGGCGCAGTGGCTTCAGGAATGAGATTTTTCTGTGCCTTGTTTTGTTTGGGTGGTGCTGGGCAAGGGCAGGGCCCTGTCCTTGGTGTCTCACCTGCTGCACCTCTGCACCCACTGCCAGCCTCCTGCTTTTGCTATCTCAGCTTTCTTTTCTGAGAGGAAACTGGGGAAAGAATCCCTGCTTTTCAACTAATTCCATCAAAACCCACTGGAGGCATGGCTCTGGCTTATTTTCCCTTGAGATGCTGAAGTCTTTTGAGTCCTTCTCTCTCCCCCATCCCAATCTTGTTCTGTTCATAGAATCCTGGAATGGTTTGGGTTGGAAGGAACCTTAAAGCTCATCTCATTCCAAGCCCCTGCCATGGGCAGGGACCCCTTCCCCTGGGGTGGGTCTGCAGCAGGGAACCGAGCCATGGCAAGGGCTGCAGTGTTTGTCACCCTCCCAGGCCAGGCAGGACCCCCCAGGCCCCAGCTCGGGTGTTTCCCTGCCCCAGGAAGGGCTTGGCAAGGAAGCAAACCAGCGGCACCGCTTCGTTCTGCCGCGGCCCCCCTGCTCTGGGCGCTGAGGGGTCGGTGCCGCGCTGTCCCAGGCGGAGCCGCTCTGCTGAAGGAAGCTCCTGGTGGCTGGGGGGGTGGCAGCTGCTGGGCCTCTGAACCCTTCCCTCAGGAATTCATTAGGAGGGGTGTCAGGGCTTGCTGTTTAATGTACCCACACTGGGCTGTGCTGGCAGCAGTGGGCTGGATGTGGTGCAGGAGATGAGCCTGTGACAGCTGCGTGCCAAGTGCCCTCTGCGAATGCGTCTCTGTCAGAGCCACCAGCCAGCTCTGTCACCCTCCCAGCTCTGTCACCCTCCCAGCAGCTGGAATTGGATGCCTACAGAGGTGGTAATTACAAATCCCAGCCAGGCTGCACAGGCTCATTTGTCTCTGTTTATCATCAGAGCAAGAATATTGATCATTGCTAAACCATTAAATATCTTCAGAGAGGAAGAAGAAAATCAGATTAATAAAGGCTGACATGCATTGTGGAATGTACTTCTCCATGAAAGTCAGGCTTGGGAAGTGCAGAGATGACAAATGAAGTCCCTCTGCTGACCTGGGACAGGCAGCATCTCGGAGAAAGCCCCTTGGGATTTTTATTACTCAGCTCTGTCTTTGTATTTCAGAGCCAGCTGAGTTACTTTGTGTTCGTCTCTGTGTGTGCAGCTCTGGGATTTGGTGGGCTCCCTGCAGTGTGACCCCAGGTGCAGCGGGGTCGGGGGCATGAGGCTGGAGTGGTGGAGCTGTGGTGGAAGTCTGCTGGAAATACCCTGCCCTGGGGCTGGGGGCTCTGAGCCTGTTTCGGGAAAGGCCGGGAAGTGCCAGCCAGGGATCTGGGGTGGAAGAGCTGCAGCCACGGCCTGCTTGCTCTGGGGTAGGCAAACAGCTGGATCTTTAACCCCCTCTTCCAATATCAGATGTCACTTTTTTATCTCAGGCAGCAGAACACGGACACTTTCAGCCCAAACTGGTATTTCCCTCGCTGTGCTCTTGGAAACAAGGAATTTTGGCAGTAGTTTGACGAATGCCTTTTGACTAAGAGCATTGTTACCAATTTCCCTTCTAAGCCCCCTTTTATCTAATGCCCATTTTATAGAGAGATGGCCCAGAATATTCTGTGCAGGCTGGGCTTTCTCGGGCTGGGTTTTCTGACCTGTGGGTGTGCAAGGAGCTCTGCTCAGGCAAAGCACACCCAGAGCCCAGCCAGGCCAGGGCTGAGGTCCAGCTGTGGCTGCTGGGTGTCCGTGCAGCCCAAGGCACGGCCAGAACTGACCATCTCCCAGAGCAGGAGAACCACTCCGCAGATGGAGTTGCTTGCAAATATCTGTAATCAGCAAAAGCCTTTAATCAGGGTTTCAGCCCAAATTCAGGTTTTCACGCATGCCAATTAGGGGAACCTTGTTTTCTATAGATACAGTCTTTCCTATTTTGAAAGCTTGACAGTTCTAATGCTTTGAAATTATTGAAGCTGACATGTCTCTTCAAGAACTGTTTAATCTGTCAGATTCTTCCTTCTTCTATCATCTCAATCATCTAATGACTAAAAAGAAAAAAACAGAAAAACCTACCAATGAGTTATTTTCTACCTTTCTTTAACTTGCCAATAATTACAGAGATCTTTACTTGTGGTAGGAATTTCTCTTTAGAAACAGAGAAGAGCTAATTAAAAACATCCAAGATCCTAAACGATGAATTATGTTGAAGTGCAGAGTGGTTTGCAGGTGATAATGTCAGTGTGTGTTGGAGACATGACTTGCTTGTCATGCTGGATGCTGAAAAGAAATTCAGCTTTACACAGACCAGATGACCTTTCTGGATTCTGTCATTTTTATGAGTTTTTCTTCATGTTCGTACAAGCAAATCTCCCTTTTCTTGCTATATAAATCCTGGTAATTTTGCTGGGTGAATTTTTTCAGTTGAGGTCCTGATCAGTTTGTTTGAAGGAAGTGGCAGATTTGGCACAAACTGGCAACTCCTCTCTGAGGAAGGGCCAAAGATGATGTAGCAGTAAAGTCTTTGATGGGCATCTCTTGAAAATGACCACAAGCCATGCAGATAATGCCTTATAACCTCATAATCATTTGCAGGGGCTCAAAGCAGGCCTGGAGCAGCAGCCTTGGGGTTTCATTGTGCTGTGTGTCCCTTCTGCCTGGTTAAGTTGCTGCAGGAGCATTGGCACAGGAGTGGGAAGATGGTAAAACTCCTTGTGATCTGCTGAGGTGAAAGAAAAGACATGAATCTATCAGTTTTCTTTCACTCCTTCAGTGAAACCAATTATTGATTGCAGTGGGAGTTTGAATAAGGGCTGATGGGAAATGGGTGGGAGCAGGAACCTCCGGATCCGAGTTCGGCACGCTCAGATCAGCAGCTCTGGTGCACAGGGTCTTCCTCTTGCTTAGTCAGAGCAAGGAGACTGTTTATTATTCTGCAGAGGGATGGCAACAGGATATTACGCATTAACAGCTCTGATTCCTAATTGCAAACAAACAAGAGATGCAAACTCTCCCAATCAATGTGTTTAATCGGTGCAGGTTTCATTTTTTGAAGCTCTTAGTCCCCCACATCTGCATATGTAATAGCAGGTAAATCTCCCATTGTGAATGATTGATGGGAAGAAACAAACAAAAGCAACTTTGATTTATGACTTAAAATCATTCCAAAGGCATTTAAAAAAAATATCCCTCATCTGCCCCTTGTCACTGCAAAGGCACCAGTGCAGTGAGCCAGATTTCACTGGGGTTTGCCCACTCCTTGCAGCCCCAGCCCGGTGTGCTGTGGTCACCTGCAATCAGACTGTCCCCTGCATCTTGCCTTGGCTAATCCCAGATGTGTTAGCAAGGTTAATCCTGTCCCAGGCAGCTCCACAATTACTTTTCTACTCTCATGAGCCTTCTACTGAAACTGTAAGTAGTGGATGCACATCCTTTAATTATGTGAGAGAGATTTCACCATCGCCCCTGCTGGGCTCTGAGCCACACCCGGGATGAACCACTCCTTGCAGGTTGTCTGCTGGGCTGGCAGTGCATCCAAATGGGTGTAGCCAGTGGATTTGGCCTTGCAGCACCTGAGGATCAGCCCTGGTTTGTGCTGCAAGCAGCTGTATTCGATGTTTGCTCATTAGAAATAACCAGGAATGTGCATTGTGGGATGAACTATAATGATACCGAGTTTGGAGTGGAATAAACAAATCAGAGCTGCGTGATGAGCATGTGCTCAGCTGGGAAATGCCAAGTGATAAAGACATTTCTGCTGGGGAGGGAGCCTAATTGCGAAGAGGAGCTGAGCAGAGAGTACCAATAACCAGGCCTTGCCATCTCAGAGCTAATAAAAGCTCCGAGAGTTCCACTGGCACTCGGGGGAGCTGAGGGCAGCGCTCACTGCTGCTCTGCAGCTCCCAAATGCTCCCCCCAACAACAGGGGCCACAGTCGGTGTCCTTTGGAGGGAGCAGCATGGGTATGGTCACCTAATGACCCAGGGTGGGTCGGGGAGGGGAGCTGTGGGCTGTCAGTCAGCAGGAGCTCTGTGTGCGCTCGCAGCTCTCCTTGTGTGCACACCAGTTGTTCTCCTGCAGCACCAGAGCAGGGAACGAGGCGCTTGAATGTTTTACGAGCATGGGCATGAGACAATGAAAGTCTATTAAACCAGCAATTCACATCACCTTGCACATCACTTTCTTGTGTAACAGGAGTAATTCCAGGTGGTGATGTGCCATCGCTGAGACAAGGTACAGAGCCACTGGGCACGCTGGGGCTACGAGTGCAGGAAACTAATTTAGGGTAGGATCCAGGAGAAGTGTCCTGGAAATAACCAGCAGGGCAGATATAATCTGACAGCAGTAGGAAGCAGCTCACGGCAGGGCATGGTCTCAGGGTACCGGGGCCATTGCTCAGTGGATCCCTCTGGTCTTTCCCCACGGGCCGTGTCCATCCCCTGCTGCCGGAGCAGCCACATGCTGAGGCCTTTTTAGGTTGTCTCTATTTCCTTGGAGAGCAAAGGTCCCAGGGTGCTCTCACGCCACCTCCTGCTGGTGTTATCCCCCTCTCTGCAGTCACAGCAGTGACAGACTGACCACTGCCCCGGTCACTGCTCGGGGACCAACTGGCCGCCCCCCCCCTGCCCTGCAGGACAGCTCTCAGCCTGTGGATCTGCTTCCTGCCTTTGCTGCCTTCTTCCCTATTTCCCCAGCACCTCCTCCCCAAGCTGCAGTGCTGGATGGAGAACATGCTCTAACCCAAAGGGGCTTTTTCTACTCAATCCATCCTCATTTCTTGTCGGATGAGACGCTCCTCGTACTTGTACAGCTGGAGGAAGTGGTGCTTCTGTGGCAGCAATTAATCTGGGAACAATTGGATAAGGGCTGGTTTCTCTTAGCTGGGTAGGCCTCGTGATTTAGGGTAACTCGATAGAAAGAAGTAATTTGGTTTGTGTGTGCCAGGCCCAGAGCAGTTGTGCCCAGTGAGGTTTTGCAGGGCTGGCAGCCTGGGCTCAGCTCTGCTCGGGGGCTCCGGGGTCCCCCAGCCCCCCGAGTGCTGCCTGCAGGAGCTGTGCAGCTCAGCTCTCACTGCCTCTTGCTGTCACTTTATCACAGAGCCTCCGAGTGTCTGGCAGAGTTTTTCTTGTACATCTGTGTTTGGCTTTTATCTTGCAAATCTCCTGTGTGCTGGTGGGACCAGCTGCATCTTTCTACAGCTACTGATTTTCAAGAAATCCAGTAGAGGTGTCACCTGTCAGGTGTCTGGAGGCTTTGATCAAGCTGATGCATGGAGCAGTGTCAGCAGGCACAGGGACTGATATTTCAGCTCCTCCGTGGTGTCTGATTTTCCTTGCCCACTTCAGCCTCCCTTCCCTGGGCTGCTGTGCCTTGGAGAGCTTCTCTCTGCTTCCTGCTCTCTCCTTCCTGCTCCTCTGGCTCCCCCTGCGCAGGTGACACGGGCTGCTGGCACAGCACTGGTGACAACACCTGGCAACGATGACAAGTGTGTGTTTTAATGGATATCTTAGAAAAAATTACCGTTAATAAAATTTAAATTAGTCTGTTTATTACTGCTTGCCACCAGGAGAGCCGTCAGTCTCTGGAAAGCTCCAGCTTCCTCGGAAGGTATAAAACCACCTGAAGTAAGAGGGAAAACATCCGTCTCTGGGTTCCATTGCATAACTGGAAGAAGTTAAAACATGCTTGAAACAACTACTGACGAACTCCATTAATAATAACTCATGTGACTAACCCCAAAAACTGGTGTGGAGCCCAGGAAGCACCAGAGTGGGAGAATCCAGCAGCAGGGCTTGGTGCCAGGCTCTGGTTTGTGGTGGTGGGATCCCTGCAGCACTTTCTCGAATGTTGTGCCCTTCCCCTTGCTGTTGCTGTGTTTTATCTCCCGAGTGTGAATCCTGGGGGTGCTGTGTTTCAGCCAGCTGCTGGAAATGTGACACTGAGGAATTCAGTACAAGCTCAAGAGCAAACGCAGTGGGAAGGTTTGGAATGATGCAGCTGTAAATCATTTAAGGGAAAAAAAAGAATGAAAAGGTCGCCTTGCCTTCCTTAACAGTTAGTGGGGGGGGGGTTTGCTGCTCATGTGTCATGGGGAACACGTGGCATGGGGTCTGTTAATGGGGTTTTGTTTGTGCTGTCTCTTCCTCAGAGGTGCTTTTTGGAATAATCTGCTACATTCTGCTCCTGCTATTTGCAAGCAAAGAGAAATGGGATTCTGAGGCTTTCTCTGTGTCTTGTGCTGCAGGGAAAAGGAGCACTAATAGCCCATGAATAATTAGTGTGTTGTTCTAAGCTCATATTCTAAATGGATGCAGTCAGAGCGTGCCTGGGTTATCGCAGAGGCTTTAGGGAGCTCTGATAGCTTTGCCTCTCGCTAGGGCTGCCTGACACTGCTCATTACAGAAATACCTGGATCAGAAATCCGACTCAGGGACATGTGTTGCATGCCAAACGTGGGTGTGTATGATATTCGCAAAATGCCACAATCCTCCCAACCAAGACGTGTTTCCTGTGGAGAGTTTCCCCCCACAGTCCCTCTCTGAGCTTGCACTTCAGTGGGAGCTGCCTTGGCAGAGTGCCGGGGTGGGTGTGGAGGGTTCTTTGCATGAGTGGATACCCCAGATACTCCTGTCAGGCGGCAGCACCGAGGCAGGCACTATAAAAACGTGTTTCAAGCAATTTCACAGCCTGTTGTTCTGGGTTGCACTGAGCTGCACTAGGACTGACAGCTCCTCTGGAAGGCAACGGGGAACGTCAGGTAAAATACAGCCCAGGCCCAGGAGAGAATGTGGTGCCCTTTGGGGCTCAGGGCTTTGCTGGTTCCTGGCTCTCTGGAGCTCTGCCCCCTGCCCTGGAGCTGCTCCGTGCCCCTCAGGGCCAGGGCAGGCTGATTCCTCTGGCATCAGCCGGGGTTTCTGCAGCGGCTGCAGGAGCCACAGCCGTGACTGTGCTGGGACGGGCTCAGGGCTGGGCTCAGCCCCTTGGATCACCTCAGGGCTGGGCTCAGCCCCTTGGATCAGCTCCAGGGCCTGGGCTGTTCATGCTCCCTCTCCTTCCTCCTTGCCCTTGAGCCCCAAGCCCCTGGTTTTGCTCCTGAGCCTTATTTTGAAAGTCTACAATTGACACCAAGATCATCTGCCAGTCCCTCGCTTAGGGAAGAAGCTGAGTGTGCCCTGGGACAGTGAATTGATCGGTGTTTGGTCACACTGATTGCTCCCACCTAATGTATTTATGATAATATCGAAGAGTGTAGCCAAAAGCAAGTGAAACTGTTATAATTGTGGTGTCGTTCTATTTCAATGGCTGCTGCACAGTGCGGGAGGAGCTGGGAGAAGCCCGGGTCACATCAGGATTGCTGTGCCCCGGCTGGTTCGCTGCCCCAGCCCCGTCCTGTTGCGCACACTCCGTCACTCCCTGGCTGTGGCCGGGCGAGTGGAACAAATCGTTGTGGTTCTGCACACGAAAAGAGGCTTCGTGGGGGAGAACACAGTGATCAGATGTTGAGTGCGCCCTACCCTACAATACCCAGCTCTGGCTTCCCTCTGCTGGAGCAGAAAAAGCAGCAGTGATTAGGTGTAGGTGTAAAGTCAGAGGAGATTGTGTGGAGGTAAAGGCAGTGCAGTGAGCGAGCCCCACAGCAGGGATGGAGACAAGGAGGTAACACAACGTGTAAAGGCTGATTTATGTCATCTTGCCAGATAAAACCTCAGATCATCTGCAATTTGTTACTTACTGTTCAGCCCTGTGAAATCAATTACCGAGATGCAATTTAATTAAGGCAGGTTAATGCTTGATCTAAGGCACTAAACCCATAAGACGTAATTTCAGTTTACTAATCATTGTGATGCTAATGGCCATTTGACATCTGCTTGGGCAAATTGGGCCATACGTTTTTGTGCCAATTTACTCGGTGATTTCCCCATCCCAGAACACCTAGAGAGCTCAGGAGCTCGGGGAAAGTGGGGCACCACTCATGGAGGGGACCTTTCCTTGGCTAATCCTTGCTGCTGCTGCTGTTTCCCATAGATCTGGCCTGGGATACAATTCACCTTTTTACAGGTTTCCATTACTTTTTCTCCCCAGAGAGCCGAGTGCTTCCCCTCGCTGTGCCATTGACCTGCCCGGGGACTTCTGGCACATTTTTGGCTTCAGTTGTGCTGCAAAGACTTTCAGCTGGGAAGGCAGCTGTGCCTCTGTTCTTTACGTGATATTATCAGTGAGAAGGACCTGCTGGACGTCGCAGGAGGCTGGGAAGCTGTTTGCTTCCAGTTCATTGTTATTCTGGTTCTGTTCCTCCTGGTCCCCAGGTGGCTGTGCTGTAACAGAACAGGAGCGAGGGAGAAGGTGGGAACCTAAGAAGAGCAGTGCTGAGGCTGGGAGAGCTGGAGGGAGGGCAGGCTGTCACCTGAGGGGCACTTTGGGGGAGGGACGGGGTGAGTGTCCCCACACTGCTGCGGCAGGGCCATCCCAAGGATGGACCTCTGAGGATGAACATGTGCAGGAAACGCCCAAAAGGTGCTTGAGTGAGGCCAAGGCTCATCCCAGCTGCACTTGGGGCACAGCACCGGCCCCCTGACACCAGTTCCACCAGTCCCACCAGCACAGCTGCTTAGTCAGATGCCTACAGACAGGCCTGGGTGGGAAGGACCTCACAGATCACCCACTGCCACCCCTGCCATGGGCAGGGACACCTTCCACTGTCCCAGGCTGCTCCAAGCCCAGTCCAGCCTGGCCCTGGACACTGCCAGGGATCCAGGGGCAGCCCCAGCTGCTCTGGGCAGCAGTGGATCACCCAGTCCCAGTCAGGCTGTGCCTCGGTGTCACCACCCCCATGTGGCAAAAGGGGGAGAGGAGTAAACCCCAACCAGGGGGAGGATTCTGAGTCAGAGCCCTCTGGCAGCCAGGAGCACTCTGGAGCAGGCGCTGCTGGAGCCTCTGGACGCTCCCGGAGCCGTGGGCTCCTCGGAGCTCAGGCAAGCTCTGACAGCTCCTGCTGCAGCAGTTCTGGCTGGCCATGTCTCAGCCCAGAGCTGTGCACAGAGCACAGCTGGTACCGGGCCTACTCCTCCCACTTTGCCACCCCAGAGATGAATTTGAGCTGGGACTGGCACAGAGGGACACGATCAGCATCCTCCAAAGGTGTTTTTATTTCTGTCTTGCTGTTCAGGTAACTTCTTCAAAACTGGAAAGATTTTATTGTCTTTCCCCACTACTACAGTGGTTTCATAGATGGGAGAGTGGCTATCCATTCTAACAGAAGACTAATAAAATGTCCCTAAGGTAGAAAGATAACAGATCTTCGATTTGGGAAGAATTTGCCTGCTCTGTGTTCAGTGCAGTCACTTCTCAGCAGCAGCACAGTCCTCACAGTGGGAGCTCCTGCAGAACTGCCTCTCTGGGTGGGCCACGAGTAAAACTCGGGGTTAGCTCGTTTTCACTCCCAGGGAAGTCTGATGGGGTGTCAGGGCTTTGTGATTTGTACAGAACAATGATCTTGGGGTCTAAGATTAGAAATGAATCACTTTTAAGCATAACAGTTAGGTGGGTGTTTGAGTTTGTCAGTTAAAAATCCAGCTCTGTCCTGTGCAGAGCCACAGGGGTCAGGCTCAGAGCCTCACTGAGGGCATCACCTCCCTTCGCCAACCCCAGGGCAACTGTTTGTCTTCTCAGACCCAACAGAATTATCTTGTATTCACTTTAATGCAGCCCTCACTGTCATCTGGGATGTTTGTGTGAGTGGGGGCTTGGATCTCTTCCTAGCTTCAGAAAGTTTTTATACTGTAATTTCCAAACTGGTATTTGTAATTAGTCCATAAAAGAAGGTAATATGTGAAAAGTGTTCAACTGCTCTTGCCAGGATAGAAAATATATATTGTAATGCATTCAGAAAATATTCCAAGGGTAGAGGATCAAGTTGTATTTGATTTTCTCATTCTCTATAATAATCATCTTTGTTGTCTTGCAGAGCTCCAGCTTTGAAGTGCGACACATAAAGATTCTGCAATACCAGCAACTGTTTCTCTTTAGCTATTTTCCAAGTGATTTGATTTTTTCAATAGCATTAACTATATGGAGGTCTAACAAGTTGTAATTAATGTATTCAGCCATTTTCTTTTGTGACAGGCTGGAATGTGAGTGACAGCATGAAGGGAAGAAGCAGAATAGAATTGGATGCTTGAGAAGATTATCATAACATAAAAACTGACAACTCTCTGGCTCTTCAATAACATATTGTGTTACTGAAAAGGGAGGAAAAAGCTATTTCACAAAAAAAGCCCAATGGGGCTTAGAAATTTTTTGAGGAGGGGAGAGATTTTCAAAAGCCTTTTTTAGTGTTGGGCAGATTTGAATAGTGAAGCTCCCAAACAGTTTCTCGCATGCTGAAGGGTGTGTGCAGTGGAATGGGTGAGCACAGGGTGGGGTGGGCTCTGCTGGACCCGCCGTGGCTCCTCTGTGCCCGTGGCTGCAGGAGCTGCTGGGAGCCAGCACCCCTGGAGGGGAGGCAGGAAAGCAGGCCCAGAGCATGGCTGGGCAGTGGGAAACAGGCTCCCCACTCATCTGTCAGCATCTCAGAATCTCCTGAGCTGGGAGGAACCCACAAGGGTCACCAGAGCCCAGCTCCTGGCCCTGCACAGGACACACCAAGAATCCCACCTTGTGCTTGAGAGTGTTGCCCAAAGCTGGAGTACCTGCTCAGCTCATCCCCTGGGGCTGGTTTGCATTTTGGAAGCTGGGATTCCTCCTTGGGAAGATGCCCTGGGTGATTAAAGAATGGGGCTGGCAGCCTTTCCTCCCCTGCTGCCATCCATCCACCACAAGGTCATCTCTGCGCTGGCCCCTTCATGTTTATTTCTGAGCCAATAAAATTCCCATTTGCTCTGGTACATTTTGTAATCCAAAGCTTTCAGCCCAGAGATTGATTATCTGTATTCCCAGATAAAATCAAAGTGCAGGACTTTAAACAGATTTCCACTCAATTATTTCCCCCAGACAGCTTAAACAGTGTTGTGAAACCCCAGGTTAGCTCGGGGGTGGCCGAGAGCTCTGTCCCTGCGTTTGCCTCCTGGCCTTGCTGCATTTCATTTCTAAAGCAGCTTTACTGCTCTTTCTTTAATTTCCACCCAACAGGGGGGCAATAATTGTGCCAGCCTGTTGTCTGGGCATGGCACCTGAGCAGGTGAATTTCGGGCAGTCAGGGGGAGCTCTGGCTTGCAGAACAAACCAAACAGAAGCACAATGAGCACAATTCCATTGCAGCTTTGGCTTTGGTCTGGGGGATCCCACCAGGCTCTTCCTGTCCCTCAGGAGATCCTGGCTAAGGAGCCAAGGCCTTGATGGCAAACTGCAGTTCTGAAATGTGCTGGGGGAAAGGTAGAATATGGCTTTGAAACAGAAACAGAATTCCTGGCAGGAGCTGTTTCCTCTGCCTGCCCCTCAGTTTGGATCAAGGTTGTGTTCAAGGAGCCTCAGTTCAGCCATTTAAATGTGTGAAAGTGAAATTCCTAAGGAAATCGGGAAATTAAAATTAGAAATTAGGATTGGAGGAGAACTTGTTAGCACTTGTTCTAATATTTCAGTTTGGGACTGGAGGACATTTTTGCACAAGATTTTTTCAATAGAAATATAAATGTAATCTCAGCATGATTTGAGAAACACATTAATTACAAGCTATACAGCAGATGGAGGCTTTAAAACTGTATTACTTTGCTTGATTTATTGATGGCTTGTTCAGAATTTTTAAAATTGCCATTTTCTTCTGAAAACCTTTAGTATCACATTGATAGGTGATAGGTGCCAAAAGATATATATATATAGATGTAGATACATATATATATATTTATCCCAGACCAGACATTTGAACTTTTTGATTCACCAGTGTGTTAACATTTATTTTGGTTAAGCTTTTTAAAATTTTTTTCTTTTAACACTTCTTGGGATGATCAGTGATTCAAAATATCTTTTCTTTACCCAGTTCTACAGGAAACCAGGGCAACATAAGTGAGTTCTTCAGTTCTGTGCAGACAGTTTTGTAATCCAGAACATTGAGATGCTGGTCAGGGAAAGAGACATTCTTCATCTCTTTCTTGTGATATTGAAGTGTAAATTGAAACTGTGGCAACCAAGTCCAGTGTCAGTGATAAGAAATTGCAGGTGTATGTAGTATGGGATGGATTTGTGCTCACAAACGGATCACAGGTGGATTAGACAAATAATTGGAAAAGGAACCCGCAGCCAGGCTCTCAGTGCAGTCAGTTGCACACAGTTACCCTGTAATTCCAGTGAAGTTATTCCAGCCATTCTGATTTACGGGAACCACTGAGATTAGGAGACTTCAAAAATGACTATAATGGCATCAAAAGAGCTGCTAAAATACGTGAGTCATGGTGGAGAGCATCCAAAAAGAAGTTATGGCACAGGATGACGACATGTCTCCTTTGGGGATGTTTTCATCTCGGATTTTGCTCCATTTCCTTTGTTCCTTGGAGTGCTGTAGTGCAGGGTGAAGCACACTCTAAGCAGCAGCATGTGGAATAACTGCATGATTTTGCAATCTCTGTTAAAGCAGCTGCATCTGTAACTCATTTCATGGAAGTTTTACTGTTTTTTTTTTTCTCCTTTTACCATACCATACTGGAAGCTCAAGAAAGATAAACTTCAAATAATGTCAGTATATCACGGAAGATTCAAAGCCCTGCAGCTGAGCCCGTATTCCTCAAAGTGCCATTTATGAGCTGAGCTGTTTTAATGTAGTGGTAGAAGTAAACCCAAACATTTGGCAGTGTCTATATTTGCACCCCTGGGACAGATGATGGAGGAGTTATTTGCTCCAGCCTTTAATCAATTTTAGGTAAACAGCACGAGTGTACCTTGAGCATCCATATTTTCTAATTGGCTCTCTTAAATGTGAAGCCTCCCATAACTCAGCGGGGAGATTTACGGCAGGGGAGGGGCAGCGCCCAGCGCTCCCCACTTGGTGCTGTGATGGATCTGCTCCGGCAGCACGAGGGGCAGAGCGCAGTCAGGAGCTGCAGCTCCCTGGCAGATCAAAATGCAAACCATGGGCGATTTCCCGGCGCCGTTTGATTCATCGCTCTGCAAATCTGGGGCTGCACCGGCAGCCGAGCTGCACGAGCAGTGCTAATCCTTGATTTAGCACTGCCAAATCTCTTTATTTTATGTGTGCTTAATTCTCTGGGCCCAGTCAGTTTGTGTAACTTGTGCGAGAACTTCTCGTGGGGATCAGAGAGTTTGATAAATCTGCTTTCTGCACTTGGTTGGTGAAGTGTTTGTGGCTGCATCTGCAGAGAGCCCTAACGCTGAGCTGCAAGAGGAGTCAAAGGGGGAGGTGAATCTTATTGTGGGGTTGTGTCCAAAATCACCTGGGACATGGCAGGGCTGAGCAGAGGAAAGGCACAAGGGAAGAGTGAAGGTGATAAATGGCTTTGCTTTTTAAATGTATTTGATTTTATTTGGCTTCCCTTGGAGTCTTCCCCCAAGCTCTGTAGCCCCAGACTGAGCCAAAGCCCTGTGTCCATGTGCTAAGTAAGACACAATGTCAAGGCCAGGTTGGATGGGGCTTGGAGCACCCTGGGATGGTGGAAGGTGTCCCTGCCCATGGCAGGGGGGAACGGTTGATGTTTAGTGTCCCTTCCACCTCAGACCATTCTATCAGTCCATGTGTTTGCTCTCCCAGCCTTGGCCTCACCTCTGGCTCCTGCCTGCCAGGGATCAGTTCTGGTGCTTCAAAACCAAACACTCTGCTGTCTTCCTGATTTTGCACTTTATGTGTTTGTGTGAGTCCTGTGGCAGAACTTGGTAACTTCCAGGTGTTCCAGAGTCAGCTTCCTGAAGGGCAGCGAGTTGTTCCCAGCTCTGGTACCCGTGACAGCACACACACAGAGCCCTGTTAGAGGCAGCCTCTTAAGAGCAGCATTTTGCACAATATTCTGCATTTTCAGCAAGTTGGGACACCCTTCGTTAAGATTCAGACTTTATGCACTGATTACTTCTCCTCTGCTACAGCTTAACTTCTCCTGCACGGCTTAACTTTAAACCCAAGTGAAAGGAAATCCAATAAAGATAAATGAGATGTCTTTAAAGGATCCAAAAGGAAATTCAGTAGTGTCAGCAATGAATGTGAAGATACAGTGAGTTGAGGAACTTGAGGATGATGGGTTCTTTATGAGGTTACATCTGTTCACAAAGGCTTGGAAGTATTTAAGATAATTAATTGCTTTAGGAGAAACACTTCTTCAAATTCTCGTGGCTGTCATTCTCTGTGTTCCTGTCTAGCCCCAGAGCTGGGTGCATAATGTAGTAGCTTGAAGCTGATGCCAAGCAGTGTGCAGTAAGCACTGACAAAGAGCAGTCCAGCTTCCCATGGAATTCCTCATGGACAATGTGTTTAATGTGCTTTTTGACCAACAAAGTCTGTTTCCCTTTCAGGTCTCCTGGTGTCAGTGGTGACCAGAAGTCTCTGCTGTTCCTGAGACAGGTAAGTCACTGAACTATTTATTCAAGATGGGTCCCCAGTGATGGGATGGGCAGTTGTATAGTACCCAGGAATGATCACCTTCAGATGTATTCCCTGTGTTTTAAAGGAATTCATTCCTTCCAGAGCTTGGGTTATCACTGTTGGATTCAGTTGGACTGCTGGGGTCCCTTGCACTAAGGTGTCTCTGGGTGAAGAAGCAGCGAGGTGCCCAAATTCACTGGGAATCAGCTCTTCCGAGCTGTGAGTGCAAGGTCAGCGGGTTTTTGGCTGTTTCCTGATTGCTCTGAGGAAAAGCAGTCCATGCCCATGAGGGACCTGCTCAGAGAGGAGTATTTTGATTTCCAGGTCGGCTGTGCTCGGTGCAGACTGTGGGACGTTCCAGGAGGGAGTCCCACCCTCTGGATGTCACCGAGTTTCCCCTCCTGTGGCCCAGCAGCCTGCTCCCTGCATGCTGTTTGGGTTCTCTGTGCAAACTCCCCATGAATGTCCCGAATGCTGGGACTCTCCTTTCTTTAGCAGCCTGTTCTACACTCTCTGGTTAATAAGATCTGTGCTGGAGCTGTCATCCCTGATTACACGTTTCCCTGTTTATATTGCTTCTTCCCAGTGGTCACCAGCACAAATGTCTCTGGGAATCTTAATGTGTTTCCTTTTCTTCTAATGTAGAAAGGCCTGCAAACCAATCAAAACAACCATCCTACTTTGATTGTGTATTTTATTTCTGCTGAAAGGTTCAAATGTAATGAAAATAAAATGTTCGATGAGCAAACACAGATTTTCCAGAAGAAACAGGCACATTTAACTTGTTTTGAAAGATGGATGAATGCTATTAATTTTGATATATTCTATATATATCTTCTCACTTGACAATTGTTATTTAAAGATTTAGTTCTGGGTTATTGCTGCACTTATGTTGTAGAGTCGTTTTACACCAACGCACGGATCAGTAACTTAATTATAAATAAGTGGGTTTAAGCCAAATGTAATGGAAATAATGTTTTCTTAGCCAGAGCGTGCTTAGCCTGAGCTGTGGGGATGAGCTGGTGGCCTGGGGGTGTCCCACGCTGCACCAGGATGTCCCGGGGTGCTGAGCTTGGCCATGGTGGTGGTGCAGGGCTGTGCCGGGCACGGTCCAGGAGAGGAAAACCTGGAGACCCAAAGAATCGAGGAGGGTCACCAAAGCTGTCGTGAGCCTGGTGTGAATATGGGGGTGCAGAGCTGCTGTACACAGCCCTTCCAGGATGTCTGCCCCTGGGAGAGGCAGAAGGGGTGCTGGTACCAGGTATTGCAGGGTATTATTTTTACACTTCATTCTTTAGCAGACGATGTGATGGGTATTGCTCAGCCTGAGCCCCTTCATGCATACCACTGTTAATGTTAATTTTAAATCCTTTCAAAACCATCTTCAAAATGTCTATTAACATATTTAATTGCAAGGTGCTTTTTTTTTGCTTCATCTCTCTCACGTACATTGTTCTTTATCTCAGAAAACGAAGCACTCGAGTTTTGACAGCGAGGGAGGGGAAGTGATCAAAATGTGAGAGGGCAAGAGCAGCGAATCCCCCGGAGCCCCACGTCTGGGAGGTTAACCTGGGGTTGTTAGGGGATTTGTAGGACTTGGGAGAGAAACCGACTGCTTGTAACTCAGAATTAGCACCTGAAAGCCTCCAGTCCTCTTCATCGAGTGCAGTCGCGGCTCCCAGCACACCAGCAGAGGGGGAAGGAGAGGAGATATTCACGGCTATCCCCCCTGATGGAGACTGAGCTAGGCAGGGTGCGAGGTACCCGTCACTGATTTAACGGGGAGAAAACACTGTGCCAGGCTTTGGGGCTTTCAGAACCCCCCCTCGGACATTTCTCCCCATTTTCCCCCTCTCACACTCCCGGGACTGACTCTAAAAGCTGTGGGACACGCTTGCCCGGACGGTGGAGCTTTAGGAACCAGGGGCTGGTGGCGGAGGGACCTGAGCAGCTCGGGACCAGGGACATGTCACGCTGTGAGAACTGCAGGTGGCTGGGAAATTTGGGAGAGGCCGATGGCAGTGGCAGAGGTGTTCCTGCAGGGAAGGGGAAAGGGCAGCAATTCAGGGGCGATGAGTTCTGGAGCAGGCGGCCACCGCGGATGCGGGGAGATGAATCCTTGGGGACGATGGGATGAGCAGGGCAGGTGCCGGGAGGGAACCCACAAAGAGCAGCTCCCTGTGGGTGGGTGTCTTCCATCCACAGGGGCGGCAGGGACAGAGCAAACACCCTCAGGGCACAATCGGGAGCTCCTTTGGGACGTGAAAGTCTGAGGAGGTAAAGAAGCACTGGACAAGGACTGCAGGACAGGCAGAGCACATCGTGGTAAAATGAAGAGCCTGAAGCAAAGTGTGTGTTTTGTTTAGCAAGTGAGGCAAAAGCAGGAGGAAACAGTGCTTTTATAAATACATCAGAAATAAGAGAGGAGAGGAAATGCAGATCTAGTTTACAGAAGCATCTAAAATACCCTGAGAGCCTGGTTAATTCTGACCAGGGGTAGGATAAGGGACCAGGACAGAGAACAAACAGATGAGGGTTTGTTTGGATGTGTTGGATAGGTCAGGCCACAGGATCTGAGGAAATTCTCTTTAGAATTAGAAAGAATTAATCAAAACTATTTTGGAACAAGGAGCAATCATTTTTAACAGCTTGTGGAGCTCAGAGGAGGACTCAGAACTATCAATATGCAAATACAGATCCTAAATGTAAAAGGAAAAAAACCAGTCCAGTTTATTATTGACTAAAAAGCCTAACAAATTCTTGGAAAGGCTCTGAAATTAATCAGTGAAAAAAATTCAGCCCATAACACTTGGAAGAGATGACTAAAATCAAAATAGAACAACCATCACGGGTCGGTTGAAAGTGAGTGAGATGAGTCTAATTAACCAGCCCGGTGGTAAAAGGGAAAAAAAGAGTTATGATACACCTTTTTTGCCTTTGCAGGCAAGCCAGAGATGTGTGCCTTGGTGTAGGATGCACAAAGAGCTGTTTGAGAGATTTATCTCAGAAGTAATTGTCAGTATTTGCCTGAAGATCTGGGAGAGCCTTTCCAGTGAGGGTCCCAGAGGGACCTGTCTGGCTCTCCAGCCCCTTCTCTATTTTAATTAGCAACTTATATGATGGGGAACTTGTAAAATTTGCAGGTGACTTGGAGCATGGAGGGAGCACAGGAACTCTGGAGGTCAGAATTGCAATCAAAAGGATTGGAGAAAGGGAGATGTTTCTGAAAACCCCAGGCTGGAATGCAATGATGTGAAGCATGAAGCAGTGAATGAGGAAAGGACTCAGGGCTTGCATTGGCTGACAAATTAAGCCTGAGTAAAAAGTGCAAATCTCTCGTCAAGGAGGGAAGTCCATCTGGAGCTGTAACAGAAGGGTTGGGGAGAGCAGAGCGGGGCAGTTCTGCTCCCTCTGCCCGCCAGCACCGCCCGTGGTGCTGCTGGGGCACCGACACCCAGACGTGTCCTGAGCCCCTGTCAGGCCATGGTTCAACTCACCAGAAGTCTGGGCAAGGAGACATTTATTTACCATCTTTGGAAAATTTGTGACAAGGATTCAATTTCCAAAATGATAATGAAATCAGCTCCAGGAAGAAGTGCTGCTGTGATGCTGTGCAGCATCAGACATGCTGCTGCAAACAAACCCAGCAAACCACAAGCAAAGCCAGGGACTCAAACTAAAACTAGTTACTAAAGCCTCTTAAATAACTTTAACCTGCTCTAACTGATAATTCACTGCCACTTTGACTTGTCTGTGGCTGCAGTTTTGCTCCATTTCAAAGCAAAGCTGGTCTTTGTGACTGCTAACACAATGTACAACTAGCAAAAAACCCCAGCATCTTGGCAGGGCGATATGAACTCATCCAGAAAATAAAAGGGGTGTCATTTGTACCATCTGCTGCCCATGGATCAGGATAGGGGAACAGCTGAATGCTGGAGCCATCAATACTGGAATGCTGCTGGGAGGGGAGCGGTGGCCAAGAGCCCAGAAGGGCTGGCTGGGCTGGCACGAGGGGACGTGGCAGGCGTGGCCACGAGCGTTTCCCAGAGGTTTTCCTTCTCACCTGCCTTTCTTCCCTCCTGTGTTTTAGAGCACTGAGTCCCAGGCGTGCTGCAGGAGGTGGAGGCATGACTCTTCCTGCAGAGCAGCTCTGCTGTGCTCAGGGGGCTCCATCCCTCAATAAACCAACCCAGCTCACGCTGCCAGCCTTGCTCCCCAAGGCTTTCCCCAGCCAAGCTGCCTGGCAATGTCTGTGCTCCCAGCCCAAACCCGCTGGAGGCCACTTCATATTTACCAGTTCTTAGCCAATGTTGTCTCAGGCTTCTCGTCCCGTCCCCGGGCTCATCCCTGGTGTGTTTGCAGAGAGCAGAGCTTCCCCCAGAGCTGCCTCTGCTCGGCCTGAACAGCCCCGGCCTGTGCGCTCTGTGCTGTCCTTGAGCTACCAGGCTCGATCCTCTCAGGCTTCTTCACATGAAATAAAACTTTTCTGCACAGTTGGCCCTTCTGACGTGAACAGGACATTCCCAGGGAGAAGTCACTCATCAGTAGGTCTGCTCCAAAGCCCCCAAAGTCAATAGGAACTTTATTTTTCCATCACTGCACTCTGGATGGAACCTGGTCAGGGGGTGATGGGAGGAGCTGG
Source organism: Edolisoma coerulescens (assembly GCA_013397115.1). Taxonomy (NCBI): domain Eukaryota; kingdom Metazoa; phylum Chordata; class Aves; order Passeriformes; family Campephagidae; genus Edolisoma; species Edolisoma coerulescens. Next base: position 123,845 of record VWZW01007296.1, on the reverse strand, counting down.
ATTTGGAGTTTTTAAGTGCAGTTCTCACTGAGTCTGAATTCTTGGGCTGGTATTGAACTTGGAGGAAAACAGATGTAGCTTTGGTATTTCAATAACAGATGCCAGCTGAGTTTTGGGCAGGATCTGGAAAAAGAGATGCCTTAATAATTGTGGCAGAAGTGGGGAATACCCAGCTGCAGCTCCCCATGGCCCCAGAGCAGCCCTTCTCACAAAAAAAATTGGGTTTCAGGTGTAGGTGATGCCCTCACCTCACTTGATCTCTGGGCAATGAGATCGTGGTGAGAGGCAGAGGGCTGACAACCTCTTCTCTTCTCCTGCAAGCGTCAGGAGCGACAGAAAACGAGCTGCAGCCTGCGGGAATGTTTGTCCAGCTCCGAGGCACAAAGCCAGGAGCCCCGCGAGCCTTCCTGCCCGGGGCACACCCGGGGCCACCGGGGCAGCCCTGGCTGCTCCGCTCCCCAGCCCGGGCACGGCCCCAGCTCCTGCTGGGCTCGGGGCACATCCTCCTTGCCAGCCTGTCTGACCCTCTGCAGAGCTGGCCTTCCTCTGCCAGCGTGAGAAAAGGGGGTAGATGAAACTTGACAATTCATGAAATACATGAAAAATGGGATTTGACTCACAAGACTGATGGGAAGAACTTTTAAAGCACGTTACACCCTGGGTGCTGACATTTGCAGCAGGGAACTTCTGGCCCTGATGCTCTGAAGTGGCTCTTTTCTTCCTAAATACTGCCTCGTGTTTTATAGCAGGAGCAGGGTGACAGTTCCCTGACCCGAAAATGAAGGGGGAAAAGGGATCTCATGTGGAATGAAACGTTTTATTTGATTGAAACACTGAAGCTACAAGATTTCTTTTTGTGTTTGGCACGAAGCAAGTGCAGCCTCAGCCACTGGGCCCAGCGGGATGAGCCCTGCTCCAGCAGCGCCTGTCTGCGTCCATCCCTGTGGGGACGTCCAGTCCCACACGTGGGGACCTCGTCCTCTTCTGCTCTGGTAACCTTCTTGCTACATCTTGGACTGCACCGCAGTAAATCAGCACCAGGGTTTGGATTTCCTGGAGGAAAGCACCTGTGGGCTGAGGGGGGGATGCTGCTCTTGCCGAGCATCCTGCACAGCCCCGCAGTGCTTCTGGGGGTGGGCAGGAACAGCCAGCCTCTGCACCCTGGCACGAGCTGGGAATTACACAAATACTCTCGTATTTCACATCCAAACCAGTCCCTCACGCTGCCTGCAGACCAGCGGGGCAAACCACACCGGGAAGCTGGTGCAGTGTTTTCCTGGCTCACTGAGCCATTTAAAGCAGGTATTGACTTGTCCATTACCATAAATTGGTTTATCCAGTGCGAGAGCCGGCGGCGGGGTCGGGTGATTGATGGGGAGAGGGATGTGGGCTGCTTGCACTGCAGCCTGGTACCCAGCAGAACAGTTCCTTCCATTCAGTGCTGTTGGTGTGGATATTTCCTGGGGACACCTGCAGTGGGAGGAGATGTGCACCACGAGGGTGGCTCCACGGAATGCTGGGGCTGGGGCTGTGCTGCCTCCCCCCCACTCAAGTCTTCCTGAAAGCACTTCAGGCCAGCAGGTGGGATTAAAAACATTCCACAGACTCATGGAATAGCCCAGGTTGGAAGGGACCCACAAGAATCATTGAAGTCCAACCCCTGGCCCTGCCCAGACCCCCCAACAACCTCACCCTGGGCATCCCTGGCAGCGCTGTCCAAGCCCTCCTGGAGCTCTGGCAGCCTCGGGGCCGTGCCCATTCCCTGGGGAGCCTGGGCAGTGCCCAGCACCCTCTGGGGGAGAACCTTTCCCTGATATCCAACCTAACCAAACACCAAAATGTCACTTGGCAGCACCTGGCAGAGGGCGTGGGCAGCTGTGCTTGAGCATCCCAACGGTGCTTCTCAATTCCAGAACTTCAGACCTGCACTTCATCTGAAATTTGGCAGGTGCTTTGAGAAATGCTCCAATACAGAAATGGGGACGAGAGAAGGAAGCTTCCAGTGTGACCTCCATCCCTTCCTGGCAGTAGGAACATCCCTCATTTGTGTCTTTTAAATCATCTTAGGTTCAGCTAAGAAGTGCTTAGATTTATTTTTAGGGGTTTCATTTCTAAATGCTTTCACTTGGAAAAATTACTTCTAAATTATCATTATTTTCTGTGAAATTTGCTTTCTTCATCTGTCCCATGGTTTAAAAGTCAACTGCTTACTCAAGAGAAAACCACTTTGATGTCATGGAAGTAATGAACACCACAAAGACAGTTTTGGAAACTTTCAGTTTTGTTCTCAAAATGGCTGATAATGTCATTTATTTTTCTTCATCCCTTTTTCACTGCTACTGAAAGTACAAAAAGAAAGAAAGGGGAAAGCAAACAATACCCTGGGAATAATAACTGAAATATTTTTATGGGAATTAATCTATCTCTTTTCTAAAAATGAGCGAGGAGAGCAGAAATAATTCCATGAAACCAACAGGAGAAACCCCAAGTGTCTGTCCCTGTCCCTGAGCTGTCAGCACTTGGCAAGGGATGGAGATGGCCCCGTGTGGGATGAAAACGGACACGTGTAACGAGTGCCTAACACAGGGAGCACTGAATGAGGGTGATTTAGGTCAGGAATTAGGAAGAACTGAGGGTGGGGAGGCCCTGGCACAGGGTGCCCAGAGGAGCTGTGGCTGCCCCATCCCTGGAAGAGTCCAAGGTCAGGCTGGACAGGGCTTGGAGCAGCCTGGTCTGGTGGCCACGTGCTGTTGGTGGCCACGTGCTGTGGGGACGCTTGGTGTGGGGTCAGCTCTGCCAGGGCACCTCTGCAGTTCAAAAGCTCACTGTGCTGGTGTTGGGGCTGGGGAACTTTCTGACAAACCTCCAAACTGACCTCTTGCAGATTAAGTTACGAAATTCTCCTGAACTGCTGGCTCAGGACTATAATTCTCTTTGGCCAGAAATTTAAAGGGAATCGATAAAAAGATACAAAGAAACTACACCACGCTGAGTTCCTTTTAAGTGGCTCCCATGGCACATCCCTGCCTGGCAAAAGCGAGTGCTTGTTTCTAGTCTGGGTTTGTTTAGTTCCTGCTCCCCTGTGCCTTGTTATGCTTTTTACTTTGGTTTTCAAAGCTGCCTCTCCTCAGAAACTCCTATTGTGCAGAGATTTTGGACTCAGACGCCTCTTGGATAAAGCGAGCTGACTGAGATTCTCGAGTCAGAAGTCTTGAATAACTTTGTGTAACTCATTCCGAAGTCTTTTCTGTTTTCCCTTGCGCTGGGGAGTCGCCCCTGCACCCCCCATCCCCCAGGCCTGGCGCTGGCCCCGCTGGGGCGATGCCGGCTTGGCCGTGGTGGATCCCAGCTCGGGGGCTGCCCTTGGACAGGGGGGGTCCAGGGGGGCACTGTGGGGTCACCCTGCGGCTCCCAGCACATCCAGCACGGGATGTTTCCACAGGGTGGGGAGGCTGGTGCTGGGTTCTGGCGGGGCAGCGTTGCCCACGTCGCTGGGCGGTGCCACGGGCACAGCTGTGCCCAGCACGGCTCCAGCACAGGCTTTTGTCAGATCAGGAGCCCGTGGAGGGCGTTCCCAGTGGGATGTGATGGAGTGGGCAGGAAAACACAGATGCAGGCAAGATCATTTTTGCCTTTTTTAGAAAATCTCTGTAATGGCCAAGCCCAGGGAGGTGAAGGATGGCCAGCAGTAATTCCATGTTTTACAGCTGGGGAGAAAGGAGCAAACGCAGAGAGCGACTCCCAGGGCTGCGACAGCTTCACTTCCTTCCTCCATCTGGTTTTTGAAGCAGGAATTCGCCGTCTCCGTGCGACTGCAGCTCTGGCTGCCTGTGCCCAGACTGACAATGCCCAGTGAGTGAAATCACATCTGCTCTGCAGCACGGCTCGGGAGGAGGCTGCTGCATCCTGGGAGCCTCTTGGAATAGAGTTTATCTGAGCTCTGGGACTCCTGAGCTCAGCACCAGAGCTCTGGGTGGATGCTCACTGAGTGGCTCCCCTGAAGCCCCTCGGCCAGGGGTGCTCAGCAGGGTGTGGGAAACACTCTAAGGAAAAACTGTTGTGGAGATGGGAATGATTGTGCTCACAATCAAAGTGGAGCTGTTCCGAGAGCTGATGGAGAAAAGCAGGAGAGCCAGCAATGCTGCAGGCTGTGCCTGGTGGGGGATGCAGGTGGAGCTGTTCTGGAGCTCCACACACGATCTGTGTGTTTGGAACAGGAGCTTTTGCTCATTCTCTGCTGTGTTCCTGTATTTTTTTTCCAGCATTCCCTGGTTTCTCTGTTTCTTCCTTTTAGCCTTGGATCCATTTTCCTTTCAGTTGAAGATCACTGAAACTTTCCCTGGCTGAATTTTAGCAACCTTGAAATTTGGCTGAGCCTTTGTTCCACTTTGGCTGCTCATTCTGGATCCTGTTTGTCAGGTCGATTCTTCCAGCACAGCAAAACTGCTTTCCTTAATAAATTTAATTGCCCACATTTATTTTTTGTTCCACTACTTTTTACTCAAGCTGGACTTGTTTGAAGTGTTGTAAGTCTCATCTCTTTTGATGAGATTTTATATTTTTATTCTCTTGGGCCAGAAAGCAACGCAAGCCCAGCTCTAGTGGGATACACTGTCATTGCTATCCCAGTCACTCCTCAAATGGGATTTCTGATCTGGGGTTTCTTGATGGGCTGGAAGAGGTGAAGCTGAATCCTGTGGGATGGGCAGAGTTTGGCACTAGAGCCCTTCCCTGTGGGTGAGGAGCAGGGTGCACACTGAGAGTGTTGGCTCCCAGAAGCAGGAACACAACGAGGGCATTTCCCCCCTTCTGTGCCAGGAGCTGCCCTGTTCTCACTGTCTCTAATGTGCCTCTAACGTGCTTTGATTTTATTGATACAAACCCAATGAATGGTGCACGATTTATGTGGAAGAAGAATAATCTCCATCCCTCTCCCTCTGTGTGAACCAGCCCTGGGGTGCTTTAGTGCCAGATAGTTAACCCAGGGCTGCAGGGACAGAACCAAACCCAGCACCTGCCCTGTGCCCCGGGGATGCAGGTGGGACAGGGGGAGAAATCCACGCCTGGGGACAGAAACCCAAGTGCCAGCAGTGCTCTCGTGGTGGAGGTGGGTTCAGCTGTAGGGTACAAATGCAGACAGCTGACACTGGTTCCTTTGCCTGTTTTCCATCATAGCTTTCTTATTCAGGACGGGCTTGGCACGAGGTAGTTGGGTTTTATTTGCACAGTGCAGAGTGGTTTGATGGTCGGATGTGGAGCGAGGAAAAGCCACCGAGACCCCTGGATATGGTGGGAAGCAGGGCATGGAAGCAAGGGCTGCATCAGCTTCCCCAGGTTTGAGCTGGCGTTTCCAGCCATTCCAAATGATGTGGGAGGTGCAGCAGACCCCATCCCGGACAGCCCATGGCACATCCATCCCACTCCAGGCCTGCCCAAGGCTTTGTGCCTGCTCCTCAGCTTGGCAACACCGTCAGTACAAAGTCCAGGCTGGTGTGAGCACAGTGAAAACGTTTGTGCTGAGCTGACAGCCAGCCTGTTCCTGTCCCCACCTGGGGTTCAGGAGAGCAGTGGGAATCCCAGGCATCCAGGAAGGTGCTGCCAGAGGGCTCCGGCCCGCACGGCTCCCTGCCAACTCAGGCTCCTATTGATAAGTAATGTTTTTTAAAAAGAGCTAAAAAAGCCTTTTTTTGGGATGATCTGTGAGTTTGCTCTGACAGAACTTTTCCCCGGCACCTTTGGAGAATCCGCTGTGTTCTTGTTCTGCTCCTGCCAGCCCCGGGGCTGGGGCTGGGTTCCAGGAGGTGCGAGGTGACCGCACCCCTGTGACCGGGGACCCTCGGGCCATCTCCTGGAGCACTCTGTGATTGTCACCAATGATCTCATCTCACCATGACAGGTCACAGAGGGCACACAGGGAGCACCAGGCAGCAAATCTCTCAGCTGTGACGTTTTTTGAAGTCCAACCAAGCCAGGCCAAGAGTCCCAGGCGTGGCGCAGTGACCGATGTAATTGCAATTAGCATTTTATCTGGCCTATTGATTCAACCCAAATTCTGGCATCAGTGTTTGGACACTCTTTAATTTGCAAGCAGATGCCTCCACCAGCTGCTTTCCCCGTGCAGATGCTCCACCTCGGAGCTGTGCCGGCGAGGCCGTGTGAGCCACGGGAGCTGGGGCTGCCCAGATGGGCTCGGGGCACTGCTGGACTGCTCACAGCACTCCTGGGAATTATTTCCTCCTCATTCTCCCTCTGCAAGGGCCCATTCCCACTGGCTCAGCCTGGATGTGTCAGAGGATCCGCCGGCCTGGCAGGGCTGGAGGCTTGGTGGGATTTGGATCTGGACACCAGGGCCTGGGCACTGCTCCTCCTTTCTCAGCCCACAGAATTCTCTCTGTTTCCTGTATTTGGGGCCAATTTGCAGGTCAGGTCCTTGCTTAAAGCCCCCTCTGGATGCTCCCAAAGCCAGGCACTGATCACCTGCTGCCACGTGAGCCTGAGGGCGGCAGCCCGGCTCCGTGACCTGGAAAAAGCACTGAGTTATTAAAAACCCCATACTAAGTGAGGTCCTGTGAAAAACTAGCAGCACTCAGTATTACTTGAATCAAAAGTCCACATGAGAATGAGCCAAGTGTTTGTTCATTTCAATGGGAATTGTGAGGGGGATGCTCAGGAACCAAACCCTGTGCTGGCCACTGGTTGTTTGACCAGCTCTGGGCTTCTCTCACCAAAGGCTCTGGAGTCTCCACCGCTCCCTGGAGCCAGTGCAGGATCTGGTCACACTCTGCTTTCTCTCACTAAAGACGTGAGCTGTTATTTTCCTGCCCGTGCTGGAGCCTGCCGTGTCCCCGGGAATGTGTTATTCCAGCGAAGCATATGGTTGCTATAACTACAGCCTGGTTTGCCTCTGACATGCTCCTCGCATGCCTGATGGAGCAATGAATTTTGCACAGAAATCCATCCCTCCTCCTTTGTACTCTGTCTTTCTCTTGCTGTTCCAAATGATGATGGCTTATTGCTTACCTGCCACACAGAACGTGCGCATTTATTTACTTATTTATATTTAAATTCCAGAGCGGATGACAAAGGACTAAATCGGGGGAGAAATTGATACATTAGAGAATAAATTAGACATTATAATCTAGAAGTAAATGAATGAAAAATTAGAGGATAAGTCAGGCGTTCAGACATGAGCAGTGCTCCATCATCTGTGTATGAGAAGCCATGCAATGAATGTTGCTGAACTCCTTTGTTTCTGCAGTAGTCCAAAGGAAAAAAACCACCTTTGCAAATACTAAATCCTGTTGCACCTTTGCACAAGATTTAAAGATCTGAAAGTGAAAGAATCCTTGATTTTCAGGAAAGAGAAGGAAAATTGATAACACTCATGAACCTAATTTGTGTTACAAACTGGGCTGTGGTGGAGTTTTCCTTGGGTTTGATTTGTCTACTCCATCTTTACCTGCCAGCAGAACATCTCCAAAAGGAAATCTCCCCAAACAAATAGCAGTTACTCATCTAATTGCTCGCCAAGGACACCCCACTAGCAAGATTTATAGAAGTTCTCAACACATGAATTATTTTGAGGTCCTTCCAGACTGCCGTAGAGTTAATTCATCAGCAGCTACATCGTTTGTTCCAGAACTTTGTTTATTGCTGGCTCAGATCTCTCTGGGTTGGCTTTGCACCCGTCGCTGGAGGTATTTGTAGAGCTATTGACAAACCACAGACCCTGATGGCATTCGAGTGATGGCACAGCCCATCCATGCCAGGTCCTCCCAGCTGTAGTGTGTGGAGAGTTCTCCCATCTCCAGCTCTTTTTTAGCTGCCTCAAAAGTTCAAGTCAACTGTGCCACCTGTAATGGCTGGACATTGCCCAGGGGGGCTTGGGGTCTTGACCAAGCTTTGACAAGTCTTTAGTAGCATCTAGGAGAAGGTTTAAAACAAAATATGGGCTCTCCCCAGATGCCAGAAGTGATTTCTTGGGGAGAGAAGTTCATTTATCCTGTAATAATGAATCTGTGCTGATGGAAAGCTCTGGTATGGTGGTGATGAGCATCACAGCCTCTGCCCTCCAACCACTCTGACCTTTTGCTACATCAGTGGTTGTCAATACTTCCTAATTCCCTGCCTGGACTTGTGGCTCCATAATTTCTCCCCTGTTTGTTGATGTAGTTACTGGCAGAGCATTTCTGCTCATCTCAAAATAGAAATGCATTATACAATCTCAGAATTTAACCTTAAAATCAGGGAGGAGAAAATCATTAGAAGCAAATCCTCTCTTGGAGAGGTTTCAGCTATGTTAATAATTTCAGCTTTGGAAGTACCAGAGGAATAAATAATGTGATATTAACAGTCTTAGAATCACAGAACCACTTAGGTTGCAGAAGCCCTCCATGACCATTGAGTCCAACCGTTCCCCCAGCACTGCCAAGGCCACACTAACCCATGTCCCCAAGTGCCACATCCACAAGGCTTAAGTGGAGATAAAATTGGGTCAAACGTTGCTTTCCCCTTTTTTCTATTTCCCCTCTTCATTAGACAAGATTAAATTCTAAACAAATTCATTATTTTCCCCCCATCACTCTGCCGCTGGTGGTTTGGCACAAGATGTGTCTGAGCAGGAGCTGCAGAGCTCTGTCCCCGGGCAGAGGCGAAGGGCCCGGCCAGGCCTGGGTGCAGCTGCAGCTCCGTGTGTCCCCTGGCTGTGACACTCCCCGTGCTGGCTCTGGGACAGGGACGGGCTCTGGCGTCTCCAAGGTGCTGCTCAGGGCACAACTGCCAGGGAAGTTCCTGTCAGATTCAAGCTGGATCAGCCTGGGCTTTGGGTGTTTCTTGGCGTGTGAACGATCAGCTTTGTGCCCACCTTCCGTGGGGTGAAGGGCCAGAGAGCTGACTCGGGAGGGACGAGACTGCCAGAGGTGCCTGCCCTAACTCAGCCCCTCCATGGTGTGAGCAAACCCACCAGCGTGGGGACCTCCAGCCTCCTCCATGGATCAGAACCAGCTCAGCCAGGCTGGCCCCAGCCCCGTGCGAGTGGCACCTCAGGGGCCAGCTCGGGAGGAGACCTGGAGAGACGGGAGCTGCACCTGCAGCCAGAGCCAGCACAGACGAGCAGCTCGTTCACAGGTGGCACTGCCAGAAATGAAGATGTCAGTGTGGAATGGCCCCTCCCAGGAATGCCCTCTGTGCTGGGGGGCTCTTTGGAGCATCCCCTCCTGGCTCTGGGGTTGTGCTGTTCAGTGTGGAGCCGCCAAACCCCGGAGCGCTCGGCGAGGCGTGCGATCAGTTACACCCCAGGAACGGGGCCTGTCTTGGGATATGGAAATAAAGGCCCAAAGAATGCGTTCTGTGTAATTCACTTGTTCCTGATAATATTTGTTTGTGTGCAGGATAATGAAGTGTAATCATTGTTAAATTCGTAAATGAAGTTAATCCCCGGTATCCGTCATAAATATGGAAGGGCTCTGCTCGCTGCAGAATCCAGCGCTTGATTGTCAGTGGGTTCTGCCTGGAACTGGAAATCTTCCACAGAGGCTTGGGCTGACCCCGAGGCCTCGCCCTGAGCTGGGTGAAGTGGCAGGAGGGGGTGGTGGGGTGCTGAACAGGGCTCGAGGACCTTCTGGGAGGGACCATGTGGAACATCTTCCCCTCTAAAGGCCAGTCCTAGAGCAATAATAAATACAAAATATGAGCAGTGCTTGCATTCCTGGTTTATAAGGGCAGAAGAGACCCACAGATCATTCAGTGTGCTGTCTCTGTGTCCCCGAGGAGGAAGCCTCATCCCCAGTCCTGTCCCCAGCCCAGTGCTGCCTTGGACGGAGTCCCCTTTGGAAAAGTGCCCAGCTGGGCAGGCAGAGCTGGGAGCTGCTGCCCTGGGCAGCCCTTCCCTGTGCTCTGCACTGGCTGGGGCAGCTCTCAGCTCCCAGCAGCTGCCTCTCCTCAGGCCTTCCTTGGTGAGATCTGCCCCCGGTTGTGCCTTTGTCCTGGGCCCTTCACACATGGCTTGTCCAGCCATAGTTCCTCACCTGAGTGTAGCAAATCCTCACCTCAGGCTATGGAGATGCCTTTGGAAAAGCCTGCACTGGTATCCACGGGATCAGCGGGAATACCTGGCTCTCCACAGCACGCTTTGAGTGGCACTGAAGGTTTCTCATGTGCCTGTTCTTAGTCTCTAATAAAAACAAGTTCAGTACGCTGAACAGGAACAATTTCAGCTGTTCCTCACCGTTTTTAATTGCCAACCCCCAAGTAGCCAGATGGCCACAGCGCCGAACTGAACCAACTGGAGCAATTAGAAGGCCTGGGGACCCTGTAGGCTCCTGCTCAGGATGAATCCCAGCCCCCGAGGCAGAAAGCAGGTGGCTTGCTTCCTTCTCATCATTTTTCATTTTTGTTTACCTCTGTGTTCCCAGACACAGGCCAGGAGTGAAGCGGGGAGAGCCAGAAATAGCAGGAAATATGGCCTAGCTAAAAGGGGTGTTAGGACTTGTCCTCTCCTTGCATAAAGCTCACGGTGATTTGCATATGCAAATGAGAACGACAACAGTGACATTTAAAGAGAACTCCAGTGAATAAGTTACCTTTGGAAGCACAGGGGGGAATGCTGGCTCGTGCCTGCTCAGAGGTGAGGAGCTCTCTGGGGTCTGGGTCAGGGGGTTTAGGTTGGATTTTAGGGAAAGGCTCTTCCTGCAGAGGGCACTGCCCAGGCTCCCCAGGGAATGGGCACAGCCCCAGAGCTCCAGGAGCGTTCGGACAGCGCTGCCAGGGATGCCCAGGCTGGGGTTGCTGGGGGGTCTGGGCAGGGCCAGGGGTGGGACTCGATAATCCCGGTGGGTCCCTTCCAGCCCAGGACATTCCATGATTCTGGGTCAGGCCACCCAAAATTTGTCCTATTTATTTCAAAAACGTTCTTTGCTCCTGACCAGAGCGTGCCCTGCACAGGGCCTGGCTCTGGCACGGGCTGGGTGTCCTCCAGCTGCCCACACAACACACGTGGCAGCCCCTCTGCAGATCTGGGCTGAAACTCCCACTCTTGGAATAAAACTCTGGATATTAACAAAACTCCCTGCAGTTGTTAAATCTGAGCAAACAGCACTTGCAGCAAATGCCTGATGATTCAGTGAGGTTCATAAAGGCAAAAACCTGCTGCTAGTTCACTGAAATCAATCACCTGTTGGTTATTTTTAATTTACATTTAGATACTGTATTCTAAAACTGTGGTGCCGATGCTGAAGGAATTGAAGAGCTGGAATTTCGTGGGGTTTATGGTCACGATGTGGTTTAGTGGGCATGGAGGTGTTTGGTCAGAGGTTGGACTTGATGCTCTTGGAGGTGTTTTCCCCCTTAAGGATTCTGTGATTGATGTGTGTACAGCAGGTCTGTATCCAGGCCCTGCATTTGATATTCCCCCCGTGAGCAGATACCAATATCCTTGCAGATCATCAGAGAAATACCCTGAATGTACAATTAAGTGGAAGTACAAAACTTTCCCTGGCTCTAATTTATTTTTGGTCCTTCTGCAGTACTGCAGCAGTGCTCTGGTGCATTCCAGGTGCCTGGGGCAGCGACTGGTGCCAGTGTGAGCACAGGGAGGCAGGAGAGCCCGGGCAGGGGGGATGGAACGGGGGCATTTGCTGGGGGATGCAGCCCCTGGGTGCCAGGAGCCCTCGCCTTGACCTTGCTCTGTGCCCTCGGGTGATTGTTCAGGCGCCTGACCTGGGCAGGGAGCAGATGTGGGGCCCGTTCCTTTCTCCAAAGGTTTAGAATTTCATCCATGTCTCTCTAATATGAAGTGCTGGAATGGCCAGAAAATCATATTAATTTTCAGTCCTTTTTCTGGCCCAGTGACTATTTAATTAATCATGTCACTGCTGCTCCAAAGCAACACCTGGCACATAATATGATCAGCTTGGTTTGGTTTACTGTACACTGGACCAAGTTTGGGGTGAAAAAAATCAGATTTTGCATTGTTTTGATGGAGAAGATGTGTCTTTTCATCCCCCTCCTGCATACATGAAAAATGTCCCTTTTTTCCTCACTATGGATTAGACTCATGTCAGGCTGTTGGTTTGTTTCATGGTTACAGTAATCAAAACTGAAAATTACCTGATCACAAAAATTTGGTTGAATTCTACTGGAACCTCCTGACTTGCTAATCCATATGGAAAAAAGATTATTGGATTCTCCTACTTCTTGTTTGCTTTGAATAAGTGCTAGACAGGTGAGCAGGGAATCTGGTTTTGCACTGTAACCAGTTCTCCCCAGGCAGAAACAACAGCTGCAATTGAAGAAATCATCCAGCCCCTGGAGCTGGGGGATCTCTGGGCTGATGCACTGACCCCCCAAGTTCTCAATTCCCTCATCTGGTATTGGCTTTTCTGAGCCTGTGCCAGTGCCTTCAGGGAGGCACCTCTGCCTTCAGCACCCAGCACATATATATACACATACGTAATTTTATATATACATATATATATTTATATATTTATATATATAAGCACACATATATATACACATATATATGTATACAGGTGTGTATGGAGGGGTGTATGTGTATGTACATAAATCTGTTTGGTCAGAGGGATATGATAAGATATGATAAGATATTATATGATATATGTGTGTATATATATATATATATATGTATGCATGTATTTCATTTCTGACAAACAAGGGTAACCTCAGGAGGGTCTGAGCTGAAGGTGCTGGTCGTGGGGAGGGGTCCCTGGGGCGTGGTGTTGCCAATGGCAGGAGAGACCCGGGGCTGGGGATGTGGTGGTCACAGGGCTGGGATGTGCCTACCGAACACCAGGGAGAGTCACTAAAAGGCACTGCCTGCACTGCCCACCCTCTGAGGCACTTCTCACCCTTTCTAACCTCTATGGACTCCTTGGGGCCTCTCCCGAGTGTGGAGTGAGGCAGAGGAAGGAATTTGTGTGTCAGATCCCTCTGTGATGTTTCCAGCTGCAGAGCCCTTGTGATCCTGCAGGTCACACCCCTGTCACATCCCTGCCCCGCTGGCTGGGGACAGGACTGTGCTCTGTGCTGTCAGCTCAGCTCCTGAGGGAGCACGCCCGGCACATCTCGGGGCCTGGTTTCCAGCCAGGATCTGCTGCTGGCAACATGAGCTGATAATCTGAATTTACACAGCTAATTCTGGCTGGGGATCTGTTTGTTTAGATTTAACATCCCAGCGCCTTTGTGGGCAGGCAAGGGGCACCGTCCCCTCTGCTTTACAGGGAAGAGCCTCCTCGTGCTGTGGATCTGCTCCCACTCTCAGAGCCCGGGACAGCCAGTGGCACATCCCAAACCCTGCAGCAGATGGGCTCCAGCATTTCCCAGTGGTGTCGTGCTTGGGAGAAGAGGAGGGATGAAGGATCCCTCTGTCCAGTCCTGTCCATCTCTTCCTTCCCTTTTAGGCAACAGAGGGTTCACCTGGGTAAAGCTTTTTCACATAAAAATCCCAAATGCTTTCTGTATTCCTGTGCATTTCTATTTGCCTGGCTATTTTCCTGGCACGGCCACGTAGCCAGGCTTCTCCTGCCATTCCTTCCACGAGCAGGTGGCACAGAGGCACACCAGAGAGGCTGAACATGCTCCTCACGTCCAGGCAGGACCAAGCTTTCACTGTTTGGAGAGGAAAAGGTGGTGCCAGGCCTGTGACCAAGTGGCCCCAGGAACTGACTGGCCCCTCCTGTGGCTCCTGGGAGAGAATTAGTGGGATTTGTAGAGATGTTTTAATCTCATTTAGAATGCAGATTATTCCTTTTGCAGTAAGGGGGGAAATGGAGCAATTTCCACATGTTTGTGTGTTTACCAGGAATTATGGGGAGGAGAGGATCCCTCACAGCCTGCAGGACCTGCACTGAGGGTGGGAATTCACTGCTGTGCCCACCAGGGGAGGGCACAAAACAGAGCCTCTCTTCTCTCAGATATATCGCTACCCTCCCAATTACATCTCAGCTCTCAAGGGACAGAACCATCCATTGGTTATCCTCAGCTTTCTGCTGGGCTCTCACATCCCCCCAAATCCCATTTTCCCATCTGGAGCAGCATGTGCACCAGCCAGGACAAGTTTTCCACAAAAAATCTTGGCAGAATCTCTTTGCTTAAACGTATTTGTATGTGTTTGCACACAAAGCAAACAAGCCTTGTGAAGTCTTTGTTTAGCAAGGTTATGAATTATTGGCTTATTTTGTTCCCTGTTTGTGCAGCTGCCGATTTTACATCTCTGTAGTTGTGGCTGGGCCAAGCTTGTCTCATCCCAATCAGTAATAATGGTGGTAACTTTAATTAAAGGAGCGAATATTGCTTTTTGCTGTGGCGTGGCACGGCTCTTCCCCCTGCACTGCCCCGAGGGAGCTGGTACCCCGGGGGGGGCTGTGAGGGGCAGAGGGGGAGCAGGGTGAGACCCCCGGGCTGGGGGTGCCCCAAGGAGGCCTGCAGTGATGTGTGATGGCTTTGGGGGTGGGGAAACACCAGGGGGTTGTCCCTGATAAACAATCTGTGGGGCTGCACTCAGGGAATTCTGCCCTGCAAACCGAGTCCAATTCAGAGCAGGGGTAAAATGGGCACATCTCAAGGGAATTGTTTGCGTGGTTGTCTCCAACATTTCCTTTGGACACAGTTTCTTTTTCAAAATTGTGTGTAGTGGTTTAGCAGGCATTACAGTAACCCAGAGCAAAGTTGAATCAAATTCACAAGCAAAAAAAAAAAAAACGCAGAAAGCCACCTTTAAAGTATAACCACAAAAGACCTTCAGGCTTTCCAGCCCTGTAATGGAGAGCACATAATAATCCAGTGACAGCATGACCAAAATAAGGCACACTGAACCCAGGGCAGGGAGAAGGAGCGAAAAGAAAGAAAAAGCGATGAGATGGGAGCCCACAATCGCTGCCTGTTGGCCTTGCTGCTGTGCTTGTTTTCCTCCTAGTCCCATTAAATCATGTTTATACTGGGTTATCATAAGGGAAAAGGTACCGTAAAGTTTTATGAGGAGAGTGTTGGAGGGGACTGTGTGGGAAGTGCTCGTGGGGAGCTGCTGTTGCCTGCAGGAGGGATCTGTTTGGAGGCGGCTCCGCGGGGCCGTGCTGACGGAATCGCGGCCGTGGGGGCTGCGGGAGGGCGTCCGGGGGGACAGGCAGGGTGACCCCATGGGCAGCCGCAGCCCTGAGGGAGAACCGAACTCCTGTGCCCCCTTGACCCCCTGCGGGAGTGTGGCCGTCATTGCCAGGGACTGCCCAGCCCTGCTGCTGCCTGCCCAGGGACGCGAGGTCCAGGGGACGCGAGGTCCAGGGCGCTGCTGTCAGCGCCGCTGTGACAAACCGCTGCCAGCTCTCCATCGCTCACCCACGGCCAGGAGCAGGTTTCTGTCACGGGGCTCCATTTGCTGCCCAGCTCAGGCTCCTGGTGAGTGCTCAAAGATCCCTGCAGGGTCGCAGCAGGGTAATTGGGAATTACTGCTCAACAAAGCCGTGCCCTCGGCTGCGCCTGCAGGTGGGCACTGCTCTTTAACCCACCATGATCAATCCTGGTAAAATCCATCACACACCTTCCCAGCGCTCTCGGGTGGTTTGGCTGCCCTTGTCCAAAGGATCTTCTGCTCCCAGCCATGGCACAGAGGGCAGAGCTGTGCCCTCATCCCAGCACACAGACGGGTGGGATGGGAAATGCTGATTTCAGGGGCCCCTTCCCTGCCCCCCCTGGAGGAGAAGACAGTTTCCACAAACCACACAGGTCTTTATCTTGAATTCAAATACACAGGATTCTGCTGACAGGAGCAAATGGGAAGTTTCAGACAGTTCTGCCTGACTCCCCCATGCAGGTGCTCCATGCTGGGAGCCCTTCCTGGGGTTCCCCTTCCCACATTAACCCCAGGCTGTTCCCCTCCCAGGGCCCCCCACACCCCAGCAGTTACCACGGGAGATGGGGAGCACGGAATGGGCCCCTCTCTGCTCCTGTGAGGGTGCAGCAGATGTTGGCTGGCAGGTACATTTAACCATCCCAGGGCTGGCAGTCGCTGTTTGCCCTCTGAGAGTCAGAACTAACCAGGTTTTTGACACAAAGGCAGATCCCCATGTAATCAGATTTCTGGAATGATGCCAGCAAAATAAAAAAAACAACCAAATTAAAATTTTTAAAAATTAAAAAAATTAGAAATTCTTGTGCAACTGCAAAGACTGTGAACTTGATTTACCAATGCAAACAAGAGAAGCCTGCCAAGTTGCCAACACAGTTGTCTAATTTGTTGACATGGAGATCACAGGCAAGGTTTTATTTAGCCCTGTACATCTGCATTTGTTTGCTGCCTGATCAGGTCTCTAATCCAGCCCCTCCTGGCTGGGGGAAAGCTGCTCCGTGTCCTTCCCACAGCACAGGGCAGGGGGGCATTTTAAACCTTGTTTCTGACCCTCTCTGATGCCAGAATCTGTTGTCCCTCGGGTGGCGTTGGCTCTCAGGAGGGGCTGGGCAGGTGGCAGTGGGATGTGCAGGGACGGCGACGGCGTGGCCGTGGCTGCACTGTTGGTGTGAATAACGCCCAGCTGGGGGTCACTGCAGATGGGATCCTTCCAAAGAAACCTGTGTGCCACTGGATGTTCCACTGGAGCCAGAGCAGCCAGGGGTGGGGCTCCTGCTTTGGCTCCCCTGACCCTGCTCACCCCCAGCGAAGCTCTCCTAGCCCAGACAGACAGGGAGATAAATTCCTTGACCAGGAGAATCTCCCTCTCACTTCAGACTTAATTGACATTTTCCTTCTTTCTTCCCCTCCCATCTGCTCACGCCCATCCTTCTGCTGCACCTGCCCAGCTCTGACACGGCCCTGTGCAAACTCTCATGCTGAAATTCCCCCGGCCTCTCCAGCCCAGCTGCTGTGACATCTCTGCGAGTACCTGCACTTTTTGCCATGGAAATGGGAGATGGAGAAGAGCAGAGGTCACTCAGGCTCCTACCTATTGCCAATGCAAGTTTACTTCCAAGAATCAATTTACCCTGCTCAGGAAATCATTTCGTGTATGCCCAGGTGACAAAAGGGACTGGATGGGGTCATTCTGTCTCAGGAAAAATCTTATTTGGCATGAAAACACCATGACCCCAGATTTTTCCTCCTGACCTCAGAATAATTTTTGTCTCACAGTGCTATTTTACACTTTGCCTGACTCTCTCTCATGTCCCCCTCCCTCTCAGTGACCTCTTTGAAGGCGCCGCTCACCTCCGCGGCACCAAATCTGCTCCTGCTGATCTCCCTTCTCCAGGCAACGCCCCCAGCCACTTCTTAATTTTGTTGCTTGTCTCTGGACTCTCTCCAATTTGTCCAAACGAGTGGCTGTGAGCAGAGGGGGCTGCTGAGAGGCCAGAAGTGTGTTCAGTGTGACAGTCACTCACTGCGCCGAGGACACGTCGCCTCTGCAGAGGAGCGGGGCCCGGAGCTCTCTCCTGTCCACAGAAATGATTTCACAGGATCATGGAATAGCGGGATGGGTTGGGTTGGGATGGACCTTAAAACCCACCCCGTGCCCCCCCTGCCATGGGCAGGGACACCTTCCACTGTCCCAGGCTGCTCCCAGCCCTGTCCAGCCTGGCCTTGGACACTGCCAGGGATCCAGGGGCAGCCACAGCTGCTCTGGGCACCCTGCATGGAAAGAACTCTGAAAACCCATCAGCCTCATTAATGAGAGTGACCTCACTAAGGGCCAGGGTGAATTAAACTAACCTGTGTCTTTCCCAGAATTTCTGGGTTTTTGGTCTATTCCTAAGGATATTCCAACCTTTTTGGTCTCAATGTGTTATTTAATCTGTCGGGGCAGAATAAATGATCTGACCTCCATAAAGAGCTTTCTGCCTTTATACTAATAAATTTAAATAACCCCAGCCTTTCTAAATGTAGGATGATATGTTTAGAACTCTCTAAAAATAACACTTTGACTCTAATGACAGCTGGGAAAAAGAATCCCTTCAAAAACTCTAGTACTTTTTAAAAAGCCCTGTGTCTCCCCAGCTCTACAAATGCACAAGCAACTGAAGCCCAGAAAAAGCTTTATCCTTTTTTGATGTCCTGACAAAATCCATTCTGCTTGGGACAGAAGCATCTTGGGATAAACCCCTCTGGCTCTGGGGTCTGATGGCCACATCCTGCCCTGACTTCTGGGCTGGGTCAGCACTTTCCAGCTGGTGCATTTCTGTCCCCCAGCAGCCCTGGGGGTCACACACACGCCCTGGGGGTGTCCCCAGTGTGCTGGGCACCCCGAGGGGTGGGGGACAGAGGGGGTGTCCCAGACACTCTCTGCTCCGTGGGGCAGGGGCAGTGGAAGCCCCTGGGCAGGGCTTTGGCCTGACGGTCCCAGCTCTGCTGGTGATTTGGCTGAGGAATTTACCCTGGCTCCAGCCTTCCTTCTGGGCTTTCCTTCCCTCGCTCAGTGCAGTGAAATCCATTTGTTTCAGTGATGCTTAGGCTGGACCTTGGTGACTTTCCAAACATCTATCAAAACAGAGCCAAGGCCTTTCTTTCCCAGAAAACTTCCATTCTGCTCTGTGGCTGGAATGATGATGTCATAGCAGAGTATTTAGGATCTACAAATTCCCTGCCACAAAATAGGGATCAGCTAATCAGAGGGACAGACAGGCTAATTACAGCACAGAGAGCACTTCTATTTATTCCCAAGGATCTTGTTAATCAGCACTAATGGAAAAGGAAATAGCAAAAAATTACACAGCAGTTAAGTGAGTTTTGGGTAAAATATATGTTCTTAAATTAACCTAAGTGTCTCTGAATCATGAGAATGTAATTTAATTAATCCATTAACAATACGAAACTTGAATCCTACTTCCCCCTGTATTTTCAGTAGTGGAAGTAATGATATGTGCAGTGGTGGTTGTCAGAGCCCTGCGTGCTCTAAGGTGGGATAACATCTACCCAAAGATTTCATTCTGGGGGCCTTGCAGTCTTTTTTACTGTCACAGTCGAAAAAAGCTGGGGCAGAAGGTCTGGGCAGTTTCCAGAGAAGCAAAGTGCAGTCGGTCACAGCCTGATCCATGAGCTGAGGGAGGTTTGGTGGGACGGGACCAGGAGCAGAACAAGTCCAGCAGAAACAAGTGGCTGGAGCTGCAGGTTCTGTTCTGTGTGGCCACAGCACAGGAACATTTACACAGACATCAGCATTAAATAAAAGCAGTTACATTTTGGGCAATATCTGATCTCCCTTTTGTGCAAACACCCTTTTGGGATCGAGGCTTGTCGTTGGCATAGGATGGAGAGCAATGGGACCTGGTCTGCATCTGGAGTCTGCTGAAGGAGGTTGGTGTTTACGAGCACATTCGGTTTCCTGATTGGAAAAAAACACTGTTAAAAAATCAAACTTTGATCCCCTCGAGTCACATAGAGACAGGCACTAACAAGCATCTTATGAGCTCAAAATTGAATTTTACAGCATTTCAGCAGAGCAGTCTTGGAAAATTAAGATGAGGTCTGGAAACAGGAGAGAGAGCTTACATGTCTGTGTTTGGTGTGTATCTGCTTTCTGTGTGTGCACTTCACACACACCTGTGGTGACCAAACCACCCCCAGTTCTTTCACCCTGCAGATAAATAAACTTTGGGTGCAGCACAGAGGACAGAAAAGAGCCCAAGAAGCTGCCGATGCCTTTTGCAGCCTCCCCTCCCCAACCACACCGAGCTCTCCTGAAAATGCTCCTTCAGATATTCACGATTCCATCTTTTCCCTCTCACTTGTGACAGTGTGTTTGGAATGTGCTCCGATGGAATCTGTTTGGAGTGTATTCCAGTGGTCTGTTTGGAATAACACCTTTGATGAGGATAACCTTTACAATGCAGTGGAGAAAGGAGGAGAAACAGGACTGATGCTTACAGGAAAACAAACTATTTCTGTCAGGTTGGACTTCTCAGTAACCTCCACATGTTCTGCGGATATGCAACCCCAAATGTCCCCATGAGGAAAATCCTGCTTGTTTCCCAGGAATCAGTGACACATCCCTCTGGCATTTCCATCCTGGCATCTCTGGTGCTTTGCTTGGAAGGGGCAGTGAGTCAAGCTGCCAGTGGGACACTGTGGGCACTGGTCAGTAACAGGACAAATGTCCCCTGAGCACTGGTCAGTAACAGCACAAATTCCCCCTCGGTGGCTGGAGTGGCTCTCGCTGAGAGGAGGAGGCAGGGCTGGCACAGCAGCACAGACATCTGGAGTTCCATTGGGCTTGGACAGCTGGGTCTCATCCTCCTTCCCTGCTCTCCTACTCATCCTGTTATTATTCAGGACACCAGACAAACCTTGGTCACTCTGGGGCTCTTTCATCCACCTTGGTTTGGGGTTTTTTAATTTCTGTTGTAACCAAGCAAACCAACCCGGTCTCAGCTGGAAGCTGTGAAGCCTGTTACAATAAAGCTGTTGTTCTGTGAAAAGGCTGGCAGCTTGTCAAGGGCTGTTGACATTTCTTGTATCAGGAATTACACACAGCAACAGCCTTCAGAAGTCCTGAAAAGGGGATTCCTCTGACTTTCCTGGTTGGCTCTGCTTTATTCCTGCATGGACACTCTCCTGGTTAAGAGTCCCAGTAATCATTTTGGTTGATCTGGGCTGTAATGTTTTATTTCACTCTGAAGTGTTTTTTCCTAAGATAGAACAAAACTTATGAAACTCAAAGTCCACGTCAAATAGAAAATTTTTCTTTTGACATATCTCAATGCCACCATGGAAAGCATTGGATGATCCACTTTTAGCTGAATATTAATGAAGTAAATTATCTTGGAAAATTCCCTACTGTGTTCAGACTACAGGAACTAGCAGGCCTCATTAGATGCCTGTTGATTAGAAATGTTCAAGTGGATTTTCCTTCTTGGAATTGTAATTAAAATTAATTTGATAGACTTAACCCCCGCCCCTGGAACCGGCTATCACTGAATCCTGCAAGCTGGGAGAGGAGTGCACTCCCTGCCTGTGGGGGCTCAGCAGTGCCCTGCACTGAGGGAGAGGAGCTTTGGGGTCCCTTCCACCCCAAACCTCTCTGGGATTCTGTGCAGTTTGCTGGCTTTGCTCAGCTCTGGCACAGCTTTTCTCCTGCCACAGCTGCGTCTCGCTTCACTTGTGTCTCCTCATCCTCTCTCAGTTCTGCACTTCATTCCCTTCTTTTCCTTGGGTTGTGCTTTCCCTGTGACCCTCCTGCAAGCCAGGGGCTGTTGTTGAAATGGTTAATTTGGGCAGAGGGCCAGGAGTGTGCTGAATGCAATCTCACCTTTGCAGCCCAGCGGCAGCAAAGCTCATTGTGATGACCCAGCACTGGCCAGCACTGTCCCCAGATGGACAACAGGAGCATTTGGGACTCTGGGAGTCCCAGGCACACCAGGGACTGCAGGGTCAGGAACAGCATTTAATCACCAGTCCCCTCAGGATTAATAGGCAAGGCGAGGGATAACATTTGTAACAGATTTTATCTTTCTGAGGGCTGAATCGAGGCAGATTAAATACTGTATTCCTTACAGTTATTTTTGTTCTCAGGATGTGTATTTGGGTCAGAAAGATCCTTAATGCTGTAATGGAAATGCATTATGTGGCAGAGGAAGCTTTAGTTGTCACTGTGAGATGAGAGAGCGAGTCCCCCTGTGCTGCTCCCCACGAGGCACACGAGGCTGGATTCCCTCCCTGCCCCAAGTGAGCCACGGGCAGGAATTTTGTGCTTTTTGTCTGTGCCTGAGCAGCCTCGGCTCCCTCAGACAGCCTCTCCCATTCCCAGCACCCCACCCCAGGAGCCAGCCCCTTGCAGGGGTCACAGGGCAATGGGGACATTCTGAGGTGCTTCCTCCTTGGGGCCTGGTAAAGTGTCCTGGACCCTTTTTTAATACATGTCTGCAGCCGTCCGTGTTCCCTGGAAAGTTCCCTGTGTCTGCCACTTGCAGGAAGGCTGTGCCAGGGCTCAGGGGGTGTTTGGGAGCCCTTTCGCAGAGCGGGGTTTGGTTCCTCCAGCCTAACTAAACAAGAAGCATTTCCCCCCCAGGAAGTCTCAATTCACATGCAGCAGCCTGGGGTTCAAGTGCTTCACAGGGATAACTTCAAGGGATGCCCTGTGTGTGGCAGGCACTAAATGGGAACGGAAAATATGTCACATTTTCAGCCCAAAATCCTGACACCATCCGTGCAGCCCTGGCTGGTGGCCACAGCCAGCAGGTGCCTGCCTGATCCCACGTTCTCCTGGAGAATGCTGCTCAGAGGAAGAGGACCAGGTTTTCCTGAAGCACAGGGAAGAGCAGGCTCAGTCTCTCCTGCCTGAGCTCACACGGGTAACTCTGCTCAGTGATTTATTCCTCCTTCCCCTCCCCTGCACTTCCTGCCCGCGCTCCCAGTGCCTCCCCAATGTCTCAATTAAATAATTGTCCTGATTTAGACATAAGGAAGTTCTCAGCTGTCTGAGGCCCCAGCTGGGCACCAGGATTCCTGGGAAGAGATGGGAACTCCCACAGCCACAGCACACAGAGCACTGCCTTGGGACGAGCATTCCCGGGAGCTCCAGTGAGCTGCTGTCCCTGGCAGCAGCCAGCCCGTGCCAAGCCAGCCTGGCTGCTCTGCTCCTGTTCTGCTGTCATTCCGTGACCAAGGAATGCCCCGGGTTGGCATTTAAAGAGTGACCGAGGAGTCCCCTGGGCTGGCATTTAAATAGTGACCAAGGAGTTCCCCAGGCTGGCATTTAAAGAGTGACCAAGGAGTCCCCGGGCTGGCATTTAAAGAGTGACCAAGGAGTCCCCCAGGCTGGCATTTAAATAGTGACCAAGGAGTTCCCCGGGCTGGCATTTAAAGAGTGACCAAGGAGTCCCCCAGGCTGGCATTTAAATAGTGGCCAAGGAATGCCCCGAGTTGGCATTTAAATAGTGACCGAGGAGTCCCCTAGGCTGGCATTTAAAGAGTGACCAAGGAGTCCCCGGGCTGGCATTTCGGTGCCTCCCTCGCGGCTCCACGGGCGATGCTGCTGGCGTGTGGGGCCCGGGCCGTCCCCGGGGTGCCCAGCAGGGACAGACCCCACTGTGCCGTCAGGGTCTCGGGCCCCTGGTGTCCCACGGGCACCCGCAGGTCCCTGCAGGTGGGCTCGGTGATGGCATTTGTGCCTCGGCAGGGACACACCTGCGGTGGCTGGAGGAGGTGCCAGGGCCAGGCCCTGCCCTGAGAGGTGCCCGGGCCAGGCCCTGCCCTGAGAGGTGCCCTCTCTGTGTTTGGGCCCCGGGGAGGGACATCAGGCGGCTTCAGCCGTGCCAGGGCAGCGTGGGCAGCGCTGGGGCAGGGCAGGGGCTGGGCTGGAGCACATTCCCTGGGGAGAACGGAGGAACTTCCCGGCTCAGAACTGGCCCTGGTCGTTGTTTCTGAAGCCGAAGGTGCTCGGAGCCGCAGGGGTGGCCCTGGCAGGGGCTGGGGAGGGAGCTGCTCCTGCCCGTCCTCCCGGCGGCACCCACTGACCTGTGCAGGCGCAGCTGCACAGTCCCACGGCGTTTATTAATCTGCCACGGAAAGATTTGCTGCCAGCTCTCACCATTCTCAACTTCACGTCAGGAGCAGGAATATCCCCTGCAGTGTCACGGAGCAGGAGAATTCCACGGGCTCCCAGGGGAACCTCTGTCCCTGTTGGGATGGGGGGGCTGTGCCAGCCAGGGAGGACGTGGGGCATCCTGGCACTGCCGAGGGAGAGCCCGGGCTGCGGTCGGGGCCTGGCTGCTCTCACCAGAGATCCAGGGGGCTGGATGTGTAGGGAAGCAGCTGCTGTAGCCGAGCTCCCGGGCTCCAGCCCTGCTGTGGCACCCTCAGTGTTCCCAGCTTTCTGCTTTCTCAGCTTTCCTAACGCTGTGTGAACTCTGTCTCCAACCCAGCCCACGCTGCAGAGGCTGTCAGGATGAAAAATAATTCCCAAAACAAACACAAAAAGGAAATTTCTGTCTCTCCATCCCCATAATTTGCAGGCAAAAGAAACTAACCCAGGAATTGTGGATGGATGTTATTTAGGACAAATTGATTCACCCAGCTTGTGCACTTCTCTCCATACCATATTTGCAATCAAAAATCCATTCATAATTAATCCAGAGCACATGAGGATCTGCAGGACAGTGGAGCTGCCTGGAAAACGCCTCCTCCGGGGCTGGCAGAGCGGATGCTCCAGAGCCAGGATGAGGCATTGCCAAGCTCCCGGGCTCATCTGGCCGGTGCTCTGGCTCTGACCCCCGCACACCCCCACACTGTGGCACCCCACCCCTGCCCCGGGTGCCAGCCTGCCCCAGCCGTCTTCCAGGGACCTGCTGAGGCGTGGAGATGGGAAACATGGGGGAAAGCGTGCCATTCCTGAATAATTCCAAAGGAGAGAGCCAGTGGGATTTTAGAGCAATGAGCTGTAGGGGTTTAATAACCTGTGGCTCCGCCTCGGGAGAAGGACACAGCCCAGGTTTGCTGCTCTCATGTCCCAGGAGCACAGGGATTCCTTACCCCAGGTTTCAGGACAGCATTCCCCATGCCAAGAACAGCTCAGTGCTGCTGTGTGATGGCAACAGGGCCCTGCTGCTGCAGCCCGTGTGGACACGGTGGCAATGGGTATTACTCATTATCAGCCACAGCCCCGAGAGCACTTCATTAAATTTCCTCCAAGACAATTGGAGTGGGGTTAATTATTTAGGTGCCTTAATTTTCAATTCATCTCTGTCTGTTGCCTGCAGCACCAAAGCTCTGCAACGCTGGTTCCAGAGACAGGAGCGCACGAAAGCGTGAGCAGTATTTATCCAAGTGCAATCACTGCCGTGGAGGGAGCTGTGATTTACAGTGGTCTGCAGTGCCTAGAACACAGAAATGAATATTTAAACAACACCCATCGTTCCTCCTGGATGTACAAGACTCCAAAATCCCAGCAGGTTTTGCGTCTGTGAGTTGTGTTATCACACATCCCATGGATGCTGTTGCTTTGGTTCTGTTGTGGCTGTGCAGCTCCAGCATGGGCAGGGTGAGGATCCATCCATCCATCCATCCATCCATCCATCCATCCATCCATCCATCCATC
>VWZW01007296.1:86917-98763 GCA_013397115.1 Edolisoma coerulescens | reverse complement strand
TCCATCCATCCCTCCATCCATCCATCCATCCATCCATCCATCCATCCATCCATCCATCCATCCATCCATCATCTTCCTTCCTTCCTTCCCTCGCTGTTGGTTGTCGCCTGGACATTCAGCTAAAATGGAAATAAAACAACCTACGGTCACCCACACTCACCTGGCCCCTTGCTGAGCAGGTGTGATGTGGGGCCAGGGCTGTCGGGAGCAGCACTTTCCTGCACACTCTGGCAAAGTGACAGGAGTGATTTCTTATTTTCATTTATTTAATAAATAACTCCAGCAATAGAAGCATTTGCCTGACTCGCTCTACCAGCATGAATTAAAACATTCAATTACACCACTGGGGGAAGTTTAAATATTTACTTATTCTTGAGGGGATTATAAATTAACCCTAAGGACCTCCATAAACCTTTGCCAAGACATTGACAAAAATCTTGAATCCAGACCTTAATTAATCTGGGGAAAACAGCACAGAGGCCCCAAGAGGTGCTGGG
This sequence comes from Edolisoma coerulescens, assembly GCA_013397115.1. Classification (NCBI taxonomy): domain Eukaryota; kingdom Metazoa; phylum Chordata; class Aves; order Passeriformes; family Campephagidae; genus Edolisoma; species Edolisoma coerulescens. The sequence goes on along the minus strand of VWZW01007296.1, from coordinate 98,266 downwards.
TGGGAGAGCCCCAAGGGCCCTGCAGGAACAGGCACACCCAGCTGTAATAACTCAGATTTAGTGGAAGTGTGTTGTGGGGATGATTAAAACCCGCTGTACCTCACACGTTTCATGATGGTCCCTGGAGAGGGAGCTTTGGCTGCTGCCCTGGGTTCCTGAACAGTTTTGGGATGGGAAGCCTGGCCCGTGGTGGGCTGTGGTGGGACTGCCCTGGGGCAGGGGATGCTCCAGCACCGACTGGGGCTGCACTGGCTCAGCTGGGAAAGTGCTCCTGAACAGATTCATGATCCCCCTGAAGTTGCCTTTTCTCTCCCCAAAGGAAAAACAGGAACTGAAATTTGCTTATCCAATACATTTATTGCTGCTCTCTAAGGAATTAAATTGGTGCTGTCGGGTGTAACAAATGAACGGGACGAGTTTTGATGAGCAAACAGCAGTGGGGGGTGCAGCTCCAGCCAGGAGAGGTGGGAGGGGTTGTGTTTGTCTGTCCCTGTTGGGATGGCCCATTTCCCACAGGCTGGAAGGGCCTTGTTATCCAAATCTGCTTGCTGGGATCCCCTCCCGGGGCTCCTCCCAGGCAGGCACACTGCTCCAAGGCAGGCAAAGGGGGAATTTGCTGGGACCCCAGCAGGGCACTCTGGGAGGCCCTGGCCACCCTCCCACCCCTGTATTCTCTGCTTTTCATGTGGTAATTGGTGGTTTATTTCAGCAGAAAAGCAAAATTCTGCCTGAGGAAAGGCTGCCCCACTTGGCCCTCATTGTGCCTTGGACTGAAGCTGAAATCCTGTTTGATTTGGATTTATTTTCCTGAATTATCTGAATATGTGGCAGGGCTGTTTGACAGTCACCTGCCCTCTGCAGATTATCCCGTTCTCCAGACACCGCTGGGCTCCTGAAAGGACGCTCCACGTCTCTGCAGGGCAGGTGAACCTCTAGTGAAAGGGCTGAAAATTGGGCCAGTCCTGGAGGGAAGCAATTCCAGGGATGAAAGCAGCTCCAGTAACTGTACTTCAATAACCTAATTTTGCCAGCCTTTCCTGGCTGTGCAGCCGCTCGGGTGCACGAGAAAACCCACCCGTGTGTCAGGGACACGTGGAAGGGCTGCTGGCCTGAGCTGAAACTGCCAGGGAAAGAAGTGGCAAAAGCAGTGGGGCAGGGAATGAAAAGGGGATACAAGACTTCCCGTGGATTTCTTGGGGCTTTGCTGAGGATCTGGCTGGGGCTGGAATGGTCTTTAAGGTCCTTTCAAATCCAGCCCCTTCCAGAATTCATGGAATAAAAATTATTGTGGGTTCTTCTTGCAGGGGGCCTTGCTGCTGGGAGGAGCCTGCAGCTGGCTCTGACAGCAAAAACATCCCCCTGAATTGCTCTAGGCTGGGATTCCCCCTTCTGCCTGTCCTGACCCACCCTCCTCCTCCTCCTCCTCACACCTCCCTGCCAAGGTGGGCGCTGGGCAGGAGCTGGAGGGGCTGCAAACCTGACCCTAGGCCCCCAGCCCCCCGAAGCATCTGCAGGGGGGTGCAGGGCAGCCCCAAACCCCAAACTGCGGCCCCACAAGAACGTGTTTGTTGTCAGTCCTGCAGAAACACACCTCCCCTGCCCCCTGCCCGTGTCAAAGGGCTCGCCGTGCTCCAGGGACAGCTCTGCTGTTGTGGGAGCAAGCAGGCGTTTATTAATTGAGCAATTTCTCCTGACCTTGATGGAGACCATCACTAACAGTCAGAGAAATAGATTAGTATCATCATATTTCAAGGCCAGCCTTGGAAATTAATTGCATTTATCTGACTGGGGCTGCTTTGCCGTGGCAGTGGCTGGAATGTTTTGCACGTTTTGGTCCCAGTTTGCACAGCAGCGTACATCACACCGGGGACAGTGCTGCACCTAATTTACTGCAGCAAATGAGACCAATTAAAAATAACTCAGTAAAAACGATACTGAGTCTTCAATTACTTGGGGAGATGAGGAGCAGGGCATTCTGTAATTGACTTGTTCATCTTCTCGTCCTCTAAACCCTTAGCCAGGGTAACTCCCAAGCTGGTGGCCATTTCACTACTGGTTCTACTCTCTGACCACTATAAATCACACACTGTGGTGTCGGTTTTCAGGTTGGATGAAGGTTATTATCTGTATCTGTGGGAGAGTGGGAAGATGGGGCATTTTTTCCATCAGAAAGGCAGTTTTCTTCCAGCTCTGCTGTTCCTGGTGTGCTCTGACACCTCCTGCTGACAGCTCACACACGGCTCTGGATGGGTTATTAGGATGAAGAAAAAGCAGGTAACAGGAGTGAAGCATCGTGCTTTCACTTCAGGGCTGGGAGCTGGGGGGTGCTGCACTACACACCTGCTTGGCATGATTTGTAGGTAATCCCACATTTCAATAAGGAGCAAAAATAAAATGCCATGAAATGATCCAAATTCCTGCCTTTGCAGATACCTGCTTTGAAAATAAACAGAATAGAATCATGGAGGTTGGAAAAGATCCTTAAGATCGTCAAGTCCAACCTTAAACCTGGCGCTGCCACCAAACCATGTCCCTAAGCACCACACTTTTAAATACCCCTGGAAATCAGATGCTGCCGAACTCAACTGTGGTAAATTCATTTCTAGCAGTGAAATGAGCATCTCTGGTGCCACTAATTACCAGGATTTTAGCAGGAATGCACAGCTCTCATTATGGCCCTGTTGCACATGCTCCTCATTCACAGCTGAATTGGTTTTGATGAATAGTGAACAGCTGCTGCTAAATCCAAGATGTGCCTCAGAGAAGGGGTTTTGGTGGGGCCCAAAAGGACATCAGTGAAGGTGGGAGAGTCCTGTCAGTGCTGTCAAAGTTTTGGGTGTGGGTGGGTGTCAGGCACTGGGGGTCTCTTCTCTGCCCTGGCTGTTTGTGTTTTATCAGCCACAGCCTGCTGCTGGCTGAGCAGGAACCTGGCTTTTCCCAGGGCTGGTGAAATACTTTGCTCTTGCAGGCTCCCTCGTAGGGAAGGGTGTTGCTGAACCTGTCTTGGTTGAAGGGGAAGATTTTTCTCTTGTTGAAGACTGTCTGAAGAACACCCTCTGGAAAACTTCTGCCCAGGTTTAGCTTTGCGAGCTGCCATCCCTGGGATGGGGTGTGCCCAGCTGGTTGCCATTTCTACTGGTTTGCTCCATTGCTTTTCTGCCCTGTGAGGGATGTGAGGAAGTTTAATTGATGAGAGGTCTTTGAAGGCCCTGAACACGTGCGATGGTCTGTGGCTGCTGGCTTGGGTGAGCATATTTACATCTTCTTTTTCTGTCCCTAAATTGATGCCCCTTTGTTCACTTCTGAGGCAGTATTTCAAACTTTGCATAAAAATGAAAAGATGGCTTTCATGTTTAATGTGCAGTAAGATCATGTAATTAGGAATGAGCCTTCATCGTGATCCATGCACGCTGTCAGTGCCGTCACCATGGAGGGCTCTCTTCCCTCGGAGCAGCCAATGCATTCTCCAGGCCACTGTACACATTTGCTTCCTTTGATCAATAATTTAGGGTAATCATTTTGTTCTGTAAAATTTCCCAAGTCCATATATATTGCATGGAATGCAGAATAGCCAATCCCAGAATGGATTTTTAAAAGCTTTTCATGAAAGGTTTAGGGTTTTTTTTTTAACTCTGAGGAGGGGGAAGAAGCGGGTCTAGAGACGTGAATAAATCTGTTTGTTTGGAGACTTTGATTCCTGAAGACTTATTTTCTTAATAGTGTTGAGTAGCATTTAGACTGTCTCCCGCTCCTCAGAGCTCATGGAGCAGCTATTTTTCTGTTTTCTTTTAGCCTCTAGCCTTCCATCCTCAGTCAGGAGAAGAGGAGTGGGACTTGCAGATCGCCTCCCTCGCACGGCGCTGGGAAGGGAGCGCGAGGCTCCGAGCGAGCTCTGCTTCGTGCTCTGAGAGCTGCTCTGTGTAAACAGCTGCCAGCAGGAGCTCTCCACCTTGTGCTGCGTCAGGGGCAGGGGAGAATATTTAAGTTATTCTTTGGTGGCTGAGGATTTGTGTGTCTGGAAAACAGCGGAGATGGCAAGAACCAGAGTTTGCTCCTGTTTGGAGCAGTGGAGATCTGCTAAAGGACAAAGCTGGGTGGAAGGAGCAAAAAATAATCAGTTAAAGGTGGGAATCTCTGTGCTGAACATCAGGTGGAGGTGAACAAGAGAAGGAAGAGGACAATTTTACGGGCTTTTTATTTTTTGGGAGTGGGGGGAGGCTGATTTATTGGCAGTGTTGACCAAGGTCAGAAAACAGATGGGGAGCTGGATCTGTGCTCTGAGAAGCCTCTGCTGCTGAGACAGTCTGAGACTCTGCTTTATTTATGTATTTGTTTATTTTAAAAAGGAAGAAAAAATACCATTAAGCACCAGTGGGGAGAACATTCACATGTTGCATCTATTTGTCTATCTGCGCAAATAATGAGGCGTAGGATTAGAATAGGTGGGGAGTGAAACCTGACTGGGGTCTAATACATGGGGGCTTTAGATTTCACTTCCAAGGAGAAGCATTTAAAATGGTTCAGGCAGTGTGAGCTGATGTGTTATTCCCTCGGGAAATGGGATGCAAAATCATATTTATTGCTGCTGGTAGGGAATCTGAGGGTTTCTCTGTGCAAACATCTCCATCTCCAGAGGAAGGAGGTACCAGGGCATGCTTTAAATTCCATGTGCCTGTGAAACGGGAGCTGCAGCCCCAAAACCTCTGGCTGTGGGGCCATTTGGAGCAGCAGCACCAAGGGGATTTATTAAATCCCTCTGGACTCTCAGGTGGAGTTCTCAGGGATGCTGCTGTCCTGGGGGCTGGAGTGGAGGCAGGGCTGTGGGATGGGGGTCTCCAGCCTTGAGAAGCTGGGAGAAGGGGCAGAAGAAGGCCAAGCCAGGGCGGGCAAACCTTGGCACTTTGGATGGGTTGGCCGCAAGGAAATCTGTGTGATTGTGACATTTCACCGTGTGCCACAGCACAGGGAATCATCAGATCATCAGGCACTAAGGACACCACAGCCTCCACGTGTTAGAATTCCCTCTGTGTCCAGAGGGAAGGGAAGGACTGTGGAGCAGGGCTGGTGTGGAAGGGCAGCAGAGCCTGGCCACGATCCATATTCAGCACCACCCGTCCTTGTGGGATCCGGGGGCTGACAGCACTTCTGGCACACGCAGCTCCACTCCTTGAACTTTAAGTAGGTGTTTCCCTCACCTGTGTTTTTGATTCTGGAACCTAGGAGGAAAAATAATTGGATATAGGGGGAAAATAAGAGCCTTCAAATGTGATGTTACCGTAATGTGCTCTGGCAGCTCGGGCAACGTGTTCATTTTTTCAATCCTGAGGTGCATGAATAACACATGAGACAGAGCACAGCTGGAATGAACTGGAAAGAGAGCCGGGCTCTGGGCAGAGAGCACATAAAAGGTGTTATCCATAAAGGCCATCCAAGCTTTATCTTCCACTGCGCCGGGCTATAACCTTCAATCGCCTCCGGAATATCTGGCAGCTTCTGCTGGATGCAGTGTTGTCTTTCTGATGTTTATTCCTTTTAAAGGCTTGGTTTGGTGCTAGAGTTGATAAAGATATGTTATTTTATTGCCTGTTTGCAGGGCCCTGTGCACAAAGCAGCTCTGCAGCTTTGGCCTGGTCTTTAGGACCGGCATGCGTTATTTTATTATTGCACGTGTGTGTTTGTAGGGAGATAAAGAGAGAACTGTTTGATCTCTATTGCAGAGTGGACCTTCGGGTTTTACGTGAATTAAACTCATGTGAACATAATTAATTTTAAGTGCTTTTGTCTGCCACTTTTCTGGTTGCTACACACAAGTACCAAGACGACAAAAAATGACTTGGCCGATAAGTTGCAATAAGTAAATGATGTTGTATTGATCTGAGCATTCGGAGCAGACCGAGCAACCAGGCTGTTCATTACAGCTCTTCCAGGCTCCTTCCAAATCAGCCTCACTGTTAAATATGAAATGTGTGTCTCCAGTGCTGGATCAGCCATTAAATTATGCTCACGGATATTAATAAAAGAGCCAAAGGCTTGTCTTTATGCAGGCAGAGAAGGAGCACCAGTTACGTGGGAAATGGGATGAAGAATATAGTTTTATGGTACACTTAAAATTTATTCTGTTTTAAGATATGTAGCAGTGTAAGAAGTGAGAATTTTTAAATTCTGACCTTTCCACACATAAATTGGCATCTTTGGCTTATCTTTTTTTCCCCTTTACCCGAAGAATCATGATGACAGCTCTTGTTTCCTCTCCGAGCCTCCAGCAGAGGCATGGTTTGCACTCTCAGAGCAGGGGTGTGAGCCTCGAGGGGTCAGGGATGACCTGACGAGCTGCGCAGTTGGGGTGAGCACAGGCAGAGCCGAGGCTGAGCTGGGGCCGTGCCCCCCGTCCCATCCCCACTCCCCGTGGATGGGGGGCAGAGCCTGAGAGCTGTGGTGTCTCTGCTCCAGCCAGAGAGCAGAACAAGGCATTCAGAGTGTAAATTATTAAAACAGAGCAGGAACATCAGCCCCTGCAGCCTCCTCTGTCTGTGGCAGCAAGAGATGTGTGGTGCAAAGTGACAGCTCTGAGGGGCTCCTGCCCCGTGGGCAGGGCTGGGGGGAGGCTGGAGGGGCTGCTGCTCTCCCTGTCTGCCACCAAGCACAGGTGATGTGGGCAAAACCAGCCTGGCACAAAATAAGAAGTGTCATTGCCTTGTCTGTGCAAGGATGGCAGAATTGTCCCCGAGGCTGTAAAGGAAACCATTGCAGAGTATGGAAAGAGGCCCCACCTGAGGAAATTCTGGGTGTCAAACCTGAATGTCCTTCTGCTCCCAAACCTTTGGTAAAAGAAACTGCCCGAGTGCTGGGCTCAGCATTGCCCCAGGGCTGCACTCCAGGGCTTGGCTGAGGTTTGCTTCAAAATGAGAGCCCAGGTACCGAAAGCCGTGGCTGGGCTGATTGGTGCTGATGGGAATCTGAAAAGGGAATCACAGAATCACGAAGTGCTTGGAAGGGACCTTAGAGACCATCCAGCTCCACTCCCCTGCCCTGGGCAGGGACAGCCTCTGGCAGTGCGAAGCCATTCCCCCTTGTCCTGGCATTCCACACCCTTGTCCAGGGCCCTCTCCAGCTCTCTCAGAGCCCCTTTAGGCGCTGGAACTTGTACAAAATGAAACCTTTACACAAACAGCCCCGAAGAAATGGTATATCTGTAATACTTCCCATGCTTGCTTTATCCCCCTTGGTGTTCATTAATGAGAGGAGCAAGCACAGGGTGGAAGTGGTGGGAGTTCAATATCTTGTGCAGAGGCTGATCAGTTTTGGGGACAGCTCAGCTCTGGGGGGCTTTGGGAGGCTCCCTGGCAGGGGAAGAGCTGTCCGGCAGAGACAGGAACCTGCCTGGAAATCGGGGAAATGACACTCAGGGAAGATCGATACTGAAGCCAGAAGCTTTCAGATCTCTTACCAGAGCATTAAGATTTGTGCAGAGGCAGCAAAGAGAGGGTTGGAAATGGAGCCTGAGTGTGCCTGGTGGGCTGCCAGAGGGAGGAGAGAGCTTTCCCCCGGGAGAGGAGCCCGGGGGGACGGGCACAGCGGCAGAGGGGGCGGGCGATGGGGGCCCGGGCGGTGTCCCCGCTCCGGCCACGGGCTCTGGGCACCCCGCGCTGCTGCTGCTGCCACAAAGCCCGGAGCCGCCGGGGTTCCAGCTCTGGGGTTTCTGCGTGGCTCCGCGGTAAGAGGCGCTGAGGCAGCCCTGGGAACCCGGCTGGAAAGCGCTGCCCCGGAGGTGGGAGCATCCTGAATTTTGGTACATCAGGAGCTGTGAATTCAAAGTGAGGACAGAGCTCGAGCACCCCGACCTTGGGAGGGGATAAGGATCAAGCCTTCAGTGTTTCCTTTAGGTCTCCATTCATGAACTCTACCCCCTTTTAGCAGCTCATTAAACCTTTGTGTTGAGCTGAGACTCCTGCCAGGAATCCGGTATTTCTTATTTTGGATCCAGTAAATACCAAGTCAGATAACATCGGGGAAGGGGCGAGCTCTGGTGTTTATAACATTACACGATAGCTCTGTCTCGCTGAAAATTGCCTTTACATTTCCACCAATATTGAGGGAATACACTGGGTTTATTTTAACCCCTTCCTACCAAAGCCCCGGCGTGTCGGTTCAGGCACAGCCCCCGTGTCAGCCTGGAGCAGGAGAGCCCGAGCTGAGGGATCAATAGAACCTGGGGAACATCGATACCTGTCGGGGAGAGGGCTCCAAGCACTCGGAGCTGTCTGTGGGCGTTACAATTATCCACTGCTGAAGCTTTCGGGTGACCTTCGGTGTTCCCAGCCTTCATCAAATATTAAAAGCTGGAAGGAATGTGTGCAGCAGGTTCGAGCTGTGCCTGGTGAATCCCTGCTCCTGCTGAAAGCAACAGGACTCTTTGCTGGGGTGGTGCCTCCTTGTTCCCCAAGAAATTACAGAGATTATAGAAATTACAGAAATTAACAGAGATTACAACCAGCTTGGGGTTTGCACTGTGGGCACCGGGCCGGGTACGGCCCCAGCAGGGGAACCCTCCCACGGCACAGACCCCGGGGCTGGTGCTGCCCACTCCCACCCCGCTCTGGGATGTCTGTGCTGCTCCAGACTCCCCAGCCAGTCTGCATCCAGGGGTGATGATCAGTGGCACGTTTTGGGGAGGGCAATCAGCAGCCCTGCTCTCCGCAGAGCCCGGCTGAAGGGCAGGCACCAGGCAGTTATTAAATAATGCTCCGTGGCTGGTTCTAATGACAGAAGCTGCACTTGCAGTCTCTGGGTGGATCTGATCGTCCGTCAGCTGCAGTTATTGAGTTGTTGGGAGAGATGAGAGTAAGAGTGCATTGAGTCCTTGCCGTTTATGAGCCAAATTACCAAACCATTTCTGCCCAAGCACAAAGCTTGTCAAGCCTAAGTGAGAATAAACACTGCAGGAAGGAGCAGGAGGTGCCCAGGGACAGAGGCACCAGCGCAGTGCGAGGGCTGAGCTGGAGGGGGCGAGTGGGGATCCTGGGAGTGCCTCGATAAAGGATGATTGGCACCAGGAGCATCCCGGGTCCCCTGGTCCGAGGGGTCCCCTCGGCAGGGTGGGGACGGGGGCTCTCCCTCCTTTCTGTGCGCTCAGCACCTCCCAGGGTCTGCAGTGAATGATGTTCAAGCCTTATCTCCGGGCTTTTGAAGGTATTTGAGCATCTCTTCCCTTCAGGAAGGAAAACAGCCCAAGGTATCCTCGGATGTGTCCAGCTGAACACAGCTGCTGTCTCTCACTTCTTCTTTTATTTTTTCCAACCTCAGTTTTCCTCTTATTTAAATTTAAAAAAAAAAAAAAAAGTTGTGTTTTCACAGTAATACCTTGAGATTGGGTTGTGCAGACATTTTAGTTAATCTTGATTTCATGGGATGGTTTGGGTTGGAAGGTTCCTTAAAGCCCACCCAGTGCCACCCCTGCCGTGGCAGGGACACCTTCTACTGTCCCAGGCTGCTCCAAGCCCCGTCCAGCCTGGCCTTGGGCACTGCCAGGGATCCAGGGGCAGCCCCAGCTGCTCTGGGCACCCTGTGCCAGTCCTTCACCGTTCCAGCTCCGCTGTGCTCATCCAGAGGATGGATAATCAGCTCAAATCCAGGTGTGTGGCTGCAGAGCCAAACCCAGGGCCTGGCACGGGGGGCTGTGGTGTCCCCTCTGCATTCCAGTGTGAACGTGCACCAGGGTGAGCTTCGAGCTGCTTGGCTGCACTAGAAAAATCGGCCATGAAAAGTGGGGCTAATTATTCAGGAAAATATGTTGTGTAATTAGACATGGATTGTTCTGCTCTCCTTCCTGGGCAGGGCTTGGGAGGAGGTGAGGCCATGGCAATGATAGATATTTGTATCTGCCCAGACCTGTCTCTAGGGGGAAGGCCACAGCCAGATGCCCTGGAAAATAATTCCAAATATTCTTCCTTCTTCTTTCCAGTCCCTCTGGAAAAAGCCTGAGTTTGAAGTAATTTGTACCCCACGGAGGTAATTCTCTACCCCACATTTATAGAAGAAACACTCAGAGTAAAGCTGGTAAATGGAGTAGAACAGAGAGCCCTGACAGGTTTATTTGTATCCTTGTAAGAAGTCGAGCAAAGTCATCTGCAGGAGAATGCCACGGGTGGCAGAGGAGGCAGCTCAGGGAATACCCAGAACCTCTCCGTGGTTCTGCAGCTGCTTCCCTGTCCTTGGTGTCCCCGTTGCTCCCCGGGCCCCGCCGGGGCTGTCCGGCCGTGGGGTCCCCGTGGCGCTGGGAGGGATGCCCAGCCCTGCGGACAGGCTGCTTTGGCAGCAGCTCAGCCCTCCCAGCTGGAAAGAAAGGAATTATTAACGGCGTGGAAACCATTTAAGCACTCCAGGTAATTAGGAAATATGTCGGTGCTTTCAAATAAGGTAAATTAAATGTGTGTTAAATAAGTACCAAAAGAAAAGCAAGTGCCAGGCGTGAAACGAGTCATGCATAAAACATTTTTGCAACATTACCTGGTAATTCAGGGAACTTCCCTGGGTGCAGAGGTGGGACCGTGGTTCCTGCTGAGTGAGCCTGGAGTGGCTTGCCCAGGTGTAGGGCAGGGGCAGGGCGGCCTGAGCTGGTTTTTGGGTGTCTGTTAGGGGCACTTGGACGGAGGGGGTGGAGGGGGTGCCCTTCCCCAAGGAAAACACCCGTGTTGGGGGGCCGTGGCACTCAGAGCTGGGGAGCATCCCCTTCCTGACCCCAGAGAGCTTCCTGGGAGCTCAGGAGATCCACAGCCAGACCCGTGGGCACCTCCTGGTCCCTGCAGCTCCACGCTGGGCAAGGGGCACCCGTGAGGTGGGGACCAGCCCCAGGGAGGGACATGGGGGTGACAAACACCTGGGGGACCTCAGCTGGAGGCCCTGGCTCTCAAAGGAGCTCTCGAAACACCTTTCAAGTGTTTCAGTGTTATTATAAATATTTCAGTGTGTTAAATGAAAGCCTGCGTGGGTGTTGGTTCATTGAGCATCTTTGAAATGAAAATAATGAAACAAATGACCTCTGCTAAGCAAAAGAGTGTTCCCCAGAGCTCTGCAGAGCACGGTTCAGCTGCAGGCTCCTTTGGTGGTTGACACAAACTGCAGGAGTGAGCGCAGGGGCAGGCCCCCGAGTCCCCAGGTGCCTTGGGGTGCTTCAAAAGCAGCACTTAAAACAACAAACATAACAAGAGGGCCCTTCTCCGGCCTTTAAAGGCATTTTTCAGACTCACTGCTGAATTTGCTGCCACCAGCAACTCTGCTCCAGCCTGGGGCGGCTCGGAGTGCCCGAGAGGATGCCAGGAGGGAGGGATGGCCGGAGGGAGGGATGGCCGG
>VWZW01007296.1:74601-86522 GCA_013397115.1 Edolisoma coerulescens | reverse complement strand
GGCTTTCCCTCGCTCCCCGGGCCGGCTCCGGGTGCCGCTGTCCTGGGAGCCCGGGGCAGGCGCTCAGCCCCAGGTTGGGCAGGTTGGGGTCCCCTCGCACTGGAGCAGCTCTCGGCAGCCCCAGCTCTGCGGCCTCTGCTGGGTTTGGCCTCTGGAGCTCAGGTCCCCCAGCCCAGCCGCCCTTCCCTGGTCCCGTCACCTGCGATACCGAATTTGTACCATTTTTAATTCACCTCCACGGCCTTCCCAGACTTAACTAACGAAAGGAATCTGAATTTCACCCTACTTTGGGCCATAACAGTGCATTGTATCTTGCCATGGAATATCTTTATAATCCTCAGCAGCTGTTCCGTGTCCCCTTTTTGCTGGATTTTATTCCGTTTTGGGATGGGCACTCTGAGGAGACGGCACGAGGCTGCGTTCCCTGTCACCAGGGAATATTTCTTAAATAATACTTTGATTTCTCATAAAATTGCGAAGCAATTACAGAAATTAAGACAAAAGCCTGATTAATTAGAGGATAAATGGCAACACGCCCCAGTGCAGAGCCACCAGCATTCCTTATGGGTAACTTTAAAATGTTTTTAAGCCTTTCCCTTTTCCTAATTTGCTGTAGTGTGGATCTCCTCTGTTGCTCATTTAAAGCCATCTTCCCACACCCAAATTTTCAGATTTATATGTAAATGCACTGTTGATCAATTAAAAGATAAACCCAACTTTTATGTGGGAATCTAGAAGGAATAAACTCAGTAAAATGCAATTCTCATATCCTGATCTTTGTATACAGTGATCAGAAAGCAATTAATCAGATTACTTTTATTGCCCAATAGTAATTTTCCACTTTGTGGTGATTTTCTTGGTCTATAATTTATAGTTATAAAATACTTTTATATCAAAGAAGATAAGTTGCATGCGGAGGATCTGTTTTGATCAAAGCCAGCCCAATGAATCCTGCTGGGAATGCAGCCCAGGGTGACCCTCGTGTCACGACTGCCAGCAACAGAGCGTTTCCCTGCAGAGCGGCGGGGTTTGCACAGAGCTCTCCAGGCTGAGTCCCCCTGGGGTAACCACCGCATCTTAGAAACGATGGAGGCGAAGATGTGCCGTACGGGAGAGCCGTGTGCTGGTGCTCCGGGCCACGGGCAGGTTTGGGTGGAGGAAGGAGCCCGGCTGTGCGGGGGCAGCGGGAGGGGCGAGAGGGGCTGGGAGCTCCCTGGTCACGGAGGGAGGGGGCGGCTCGGCGTTAGAGGGGCACAGCAGCAGCGGGGAATGGCTGGCCGGGGAAAGGAGGAGCTCACCTGGCTGCTCCTTCACGGCTTTGCCGGGAGCCGGGGCGCTGCCCGTGAGGGGCTGCGGCCGCACCGGGATGCGCGGACCCCGGAGCCGCCTCTGCCGCCCGCCCGGCCCCGCCGCTCCTCTGGGCCTCCCGGTGTTGGGGGAGCCTTTTGATGCCCACTTTGGATTTTTATTTTTTTTTTTTTTTTTTAAACTCCCTACTTCAGTTGTTTATTTCGATGCAGAAGAATTTGATAAATGTTTATTCCCCATTTCTTTTTACCTACTTCAAAAGGGATTTTGTAGTACTTGATTTTTCAAATGTGACGTTTGTGGGAGTTGGAAGAAATAATTTTTCATGGTGGTGTTTAAAAGTAGGCTTTTGCTTTATTTTTTTCAAATCACTACCTGTGTGCCCGTATTGGTTTCTCTGCCCAAATTGCAGAGAAAACCCAACCCCTGTTTTTAGGAGCTGGTTTGGATCGTAATAAAGCCACACACATCAAACAACTGCGTGCAGATGGAGGCTCATTTGCTTCCCCTTCATTTGCATCAGTCACAGCCACCCGAGTGTCGGGCCCTGGGAGCACAGCGGGCTCCACGGTGGGGACACACCTGCAGTTACATCCTGGCTATTGATCAAGGCACCAGTAATCTGTATCTCAGATGATATTAAGACTTCACTCTGCAGATCAATCAATTTTTTTAATTGCGATTTCTCGTGGTAGCACAGAACTGTGGATTTGGACTGAACCTGGCCCAGGTCCGGCTGCCTGGGAGGGGTCGGGGGAGCACCTGGGCCAAAGAGGTGCTTAATCTTCACCAACCTGAACGTTCTCTGCCCCCCGCCCAGGCACTTGGATCTGGAGCTCATTGGTATTCCCAGGAACGGCAGCAGGAAAGCTTCCATTTATCCTGAGCCATGCCTCTAATGAAATATCCATTTCCCAAATCAACTGCTCAAATTTCCTGTCACTTGAATGCCTTGGCATTCTCTGGAAGTGTCGCTTGGAGTGGGAGCAGCTGCTGAGCTGCTGTGCAAGGCGGGCTCCCAGCCCTCCGAGCCGGGTGCTCACCAGAACGGGGGACAAGGCTGGCAGGGAGAGGTCTCCTAAAGCCTCTGCGCTCCTAAGGGCATCCCCTCTGTGCCTGTGCTTCCACCTCAGGGCTCTCCTGATGGGATTTTTGCCTGAATGAGCTCTGAGGGTGGGAGCAGCAGCTGTGGTTGCTGTGCTGGGCACTGCTGTCCTTCCCACCTCCCTGCAGCCTCTCCCAGCCAGGGCTGCCCAGCCCGGCCCTTTCCCTGGGCTGATGTCCATCCTCACCTCCCTGGAGGTGCCCAGGGAGGGCCTGGACGTGGCACTCGGTGCTCTGGGCTGGGGACAGGGTGGGGATCGGGCACAGACTGGACTCGATGATCCTGGAGGGCTGTTCCAGCCTCAGTGACTCTGGGATTCTGGGATCCTGTTGCTCTGCTGGCTGGCACTGGCCGGATTCCCCTCGCCTGTGGCTGCTGTGCTGTCACTGCTGCTCCCCTGGCAGCCAGTGGCTGTCACCACCCCCGTGCCATCAGCTCCTCCCATGGACTCCAGAGCTGCTGCGTTGGCCACGTTCTCACAAAACCCCTGAAATTATGTGTCATCCTTCTGCCTTAATGCTAGAACGTGGCATTTTCAGGATTTTGTTTGAAATGTGGGGTTCTAAGCCAAGGCTGCTCCGTTTGGCAGTCGGTTCATTCCAGCTGAGCTGGCTGGAGATGCTTTTGGCAGATTGTGCCATCCTGGGCAGGGCTGGGCTGGCCGTGGGCTGGGGCAGCCTCAGGCCTGGCTGTGCTCCAGGAAATCCTCTGGCAGCAGGTACTGAAGGAGAGATTTATCACAGCAGGATCAGTTCATGGCGAGCAGGCAGAGCCTTGCAAAGCCTGGTGAGCCAGGGATGGAGCCCAAGGGTGGGTGAGGTGCATTTGCTTCGGAAGCACTGGAGAAAACAACAGGAGGTTCATTTTCCAGTGATGGAGGAAGAGCGGAAGAATAGAAAACTCTGCCATGAAGAAATACATCAGGGAAACAGGAGGAACTGCCGTGCAATGTTTCCTTGTGGCTTCTCACAGTGATACTACAAAAAGTATGAAAAAATAATTAATTATTGTGTGAAGAAGGGCAAAAATTAAAGTAATTTTTTCCATGAGGTTATATTCCGTATTCTACATACTCTCCAAATAAATAATTTACTGTTTGTGATTTATGCAGTTAATTTGCGTTACATTTTGGTCGCCTTTGGATTGTTGTGTGTGCAGAGCCGAGGGCTGTGTTGTGTCTCTCAGAGAAGACAAAGGCCTGGCCCGCCTGTTCTGTGACTCAGATTGCAAATGCCATTACTCACCTCTGCCTCTGGTTCCCCAGCACGTTCAGGAGCTGTGCTGCGGCGCGTTCTGCCGTGCCAGGAAGATGTTTCTGTTTTTTATCTTTATGAATGACCACATTATTTATTCGGAATACGCCAAACACCAACAAGTGCTCATGCGAGCAGCGAGCGAAAGCTCCCAGCAAACAGTGTGACACTAATCTGTTGTTTGTGCTAAAATACAGAAAGGAAATTACTGCTCGCCTGTCATGAAGCTCATAAAGGAAAAAAGAAAAATGCCACCGCAAAAGAATAAGCTTCAAAAGAAAGTTCCATTATCAGTTTGTTTCATGCCTTGTAGCTCCAGCTGCAAACAATCCCTTCCATAAACACCCCCTCAAGATAAATGGCAGCAGAATTCGGGCGCTATCGGGGAGATAAAGCCACAAGTCGCCTGTTTGGGGGAGGGAGGATCTGCTGCTTTATTTTGTAACATCTCATCACCATCTTGGGGGAGCAAATGAATATGTATCGTCTGTTATCTTGTCATTTTGGAGCCAAACAACTTAAAACACATTTTCTGTGAAATAACCCCGGGGATTTCAAGACCAGAATAAATTATTAGAGCAATTTGAGCTTGGAGTCTCTGTACTTGCTTGAAACATGGCAAAAGCTCTTCCTGGCTTGTGAGAGTTGCTTTTGCTTAGGAAACAAAGAGGAAAAAAAAGAGGAAAAATAGCCACCAAAGCTTCCTTAGCCCAGACACCTGTGCCAGACCTGGGAACTTGTAGGGGAGGGGGCTGGCCTCTGCTCCCAGGCAACAAGGGGCAGGATGAGAGGAAATGGCCTCAAGCTGTGCCAGGGGAGGGCCAGGTTGGACATTTGGAAAAATTTCGTCTCAGAAAGTGTGCTCAGGCCTTGGCAGGGGCTGCCCAGGGAGGTTTGGAGTGCCCATCCCTGGGGGTGCCCAGGGAAGGGCTGGAGGTGGCACTCGGTGGGCTGGGGACAAGGTGGCATCGGGCACAGGGTGGATTTGATGGCCTGGGAGGGCTTTTCCAGCTGAAATGATTCTGGGATTCTGTGACTGACAAGCACAAGCTGCTGATGTTCAGCAAAGCTCTCGGAGGGCTGGGCCTGCAGGTTGTGGGGGTGTGGGGACAGCTCTGGTGGCAAATGCCCTTTCAGATTGTGACACTAATTCTCTGATTAATAATTTGTGCTGGAATTTCCTAAAGCTTTCTCTGGTTTATGTTTTCCTCAGGCTCAGGAGGGGCTGAGCCCTGTGCCAGCCGAGCAGCTCCCGGGCAATGCCTCTGCTCTTGGACACAGCTCTTTCACGGCCACTGGAAAAAAAAAGGATTAAATCCTTTAATGAATGTGTAACTTCTACCTAAACATGGACATCAGAGAGGACAAAATGAATGAAAAAAAGATGGGACTTTAGATTTTGCCATTTCCTGCTGTTGCAGCTGACTGTGTGGGCCAACCTCCACCGAGGCCTGAGCCAGGAACTTGGGCTGCTGGAGCCAAGCACTGTGACAATCCATGCAAATCTAAACTCTAATCCTTTTATATTGATGGAAATTAAACTTTTATTCTTGCCATGGATATGGGAGTCTGAAATTCACTTTGGGAAAAAATTCAGGGTTTTATTTTTGGCTCCACTTTCACAATTACTCAGCCCAGGGCGTTTTTATGCTGCAGCTCCATTATGTGAAAATCGTGAGTAACATTTTTCTCTCCAGGACTCTACATTTACTCTCCGAATGTTTCACTGAGAATATGACATGATTTAGACTGCAGTGCTTTTAAAAAAGCTACCCAATTTCTAGGGCCAAATTGTACCTGTGAAAGTGGTTGCAGGGAGTCAGCACTGTCGTGGTGGGATCCAGCCAAGAGCTGGCTGGAACTCGTTAAAGCTCTCTGCAAATTATCTCATTAAGTGCTTTCAGATTGGGAAGTGTCTCAGCACTGCAGTGGTGAGGAATGGATCTCTTTAAAAAGTGGGTTTATAATTATTTGGGGAACAGAATTCCCAGTGTAACCCCTGGCACCCTGAGTTTAAGGTCTCGGACACCTCAGGGCACCCCAGGGTGGAGCAGGTGGCTCTGAGTGCTGGCAGGGGAAGTACCAGGGTTTGTGTACTTGGCTTTTCAGATTTTAGGAACAGATAACCCAAAGCAGGTCTCAAAGCCAATGGAGTTTGTTGTGGAGGGTGTTTGGGATGGTTGCAGTGAATGGCTGGGGCGGGATTGAGGCTGAATAAGAAGTAAAATTCATTTATTCTGCGATTTCCCAGTTCTGCTGTGTCCGTGTGCTCGGCTCCCACCGGCTCCTCCTCCACGTCCCTCTGTTCTCTCAGGTGGGTCAGGCCCTTGGCACCACGGCCCTGCTCCTCCCCACACACATTTCTCACCCCACAGTGAGGAAGGACTGCGCTGAATAATTTAGTACATTGGAAATCTTTGTTCTGCACCTCCAGACTGAAGTGGAAATTTGTCTTCAACTGGCAGCTATCTGAAATCAATAATATCATCAACTTCACCTGCATTTACAAAGATAATATTTCCTTAATATTGCCTGGATTCGAAGGAAGAAGAAAGGCTGTGCAGGAGGAAAAGTCATAAAAAGCATTGCAGTGAAGCAGCACTAAATTTTAGAAAACTTTTCCAAGGTCATTAATTGAACTTCGTTACAAGATTTAAATGAGATATTGAAAATCAAACACGGCGGCCCAGTTTTAATTGCCTGTTCTGCGGTGGAGCACAATCTTAGAGATGTAGCTTCTGGTTTGTATCTGTAGAGAAAGATCCAGCAGCCCTGGAGGACCAGGGTCACTGGAGCTGGACACGGCACTCACAGGAATTTATCTTGTGGGCTCTGCTTTCCAACCAACGGCCCGTGCCCAGCACACAGCGAGGAGCAAATTAAATCCTGTTCCGTGGTGCTGCTAAAGCAAGCCTTAATGTAAATTTCATTTTGAGAGTCTTAAAACTCTCACACTCCCCATCCCTGGGGTGTCCAAGGCCAGGCTGGAGAGGGCTTGGAGCAGCCTGGTCTGGGGGAAGGCGTCCCTGGCTGTTCTGCAGGGACGGAGAGGAGGCGGCGGATCTCTGCTGGTACTCACTGTCTCCAAGGGAGTCTTTAGGGCAGGAGGATAAGGACGTTCCAAGTGCTTGGGCTGAGCTGGCCATTCAGCCCGGATTTATGGTGATTTAAGTCCATTTTGATGAGAGCTGGTGGCTGGCAAGAGGCGGGGGAGGCAATCTCAGGTGGCTCTCAGGCAGGCTGTGCTCGGCAGCGACGGGAGCTGCTCGTCCTGGCTCCCCGCGTGCTGCCGGGCCCACGGGGAGCTGCTCATCCCAGCACTCGGGCTGCTGGGCACGGAGCAGAATTCAAACCTTGCCTTTGAATGCTGCACTTAGGAGTATTCCCTCGGTTTTCCATTTTAAAGTTTCACAAACTGCTGAATATTTGATGGAAGCAAAGCCCATCCTTGCCGTGCTTCCTGCACGTGCCAGCAAACGGCTTTGGGGTCTCGTGGTTTCCTTTCAGGTCAGCATTTAGTGTGTGTTTGAAAATAAATGCACTTAATAATATTTAAATATTGTGGAAGACACGCCTGACACTGGGAACATGTAGTTCATGTGGAGAAGTTTTAGTGCTACTTGGTAAAAAGGAATTTTTGGTGCAGCATCAGCCCAGTAATGACCACAATGTCTCACCTAACGGACAAATAAACAGCTCTGGGGAAATTAAAATAATCCACTTTGTTAATGCTTCAGGTTGGGCAGCAAACAGGGCACACAATCATGGAAAACAGGACAATTTAAACCCAAGGGGAGTTAACTCTGTCCTTTCCAGGAGCCGGCAGCACCAGCGTGGTGAAGGAGCCCCGGTGCCAGTGTGGGCAGCAGGAGCCATTCCCAGCCAATTTCTGTTCCCAGAGGAAGCAGCAGCTGCTTCTCCTTTTTCCCAGAGCCGGTTCCTCCCCAGGGCAGTGCTCAGTCACAGCCCCTGGATGCAGAGGAGATGGAGCACACCTGGGCAGGCTCAGCTCTGCTTTATAGGGCCCGGGCAGGGGTTCCCCACTGACTGCTCTCAGTGCTGGCTCTGCCTGGGTCCCACCCTCACCACTGGGGACTTCTGACCCCAACACGGACTGGAGAGCCCCGAGCCAAAGAGAGCAGTGAGCTGGGTTGGAGTGCTGGGAATGGCAGAGGCGCAGGTGGCAGGAGAGGCAAACCGGGAATAAATCTGACGGGTTGGAGAACTGGGGTTTTTACACCTGGTGAATGCCTGAAGAGAGGGGCTGTGCTGGTCCATTGGTGTTCCCAACTGCTGATCCCTTGGCTTTGCTTCCTTTGTTTCTTGGTTGCTTTGGTTTTGGGTTTGTTTTTTTTTTTTTTTTGCGTGCTGGGTTTTTTTTTTTTTGTGTTTGGCTGCTGTTTTTTTGGGATTTTTTGGTTTTTGTTTGGGGTTTTTTTGAGAATGAATTTACATTGAAGATTAAAATGCCCAGGAAGCTGCCTGAGCCATCCAGGTTCCTAGTGGGATCTGCAGTGCTTTGTAGACATAAAACGATTGAAAACATTTATCTTCCCCCATGATTAATAATAAATCAGGCATCTTATGATTCCTCCTTTAGGTTTTAATTTTAGGCAAGCTGTTGAAATACAATCTCTAAGCAAAAAAAGGTTCAGAGCAGGCTTTGTTTGGATTGAAAACAGAAGTTTTGTACTGTTTTGGACATAAAAAATACAACTGTATAAAAATTCAGCCTCCTGCAATAACATATGGCTGCGAGCTGGGTTTGCTGAATGAGGACGATTTATGTCTGCAGTCACACCATAAATCTGAACAATTGTGTGAGATGAAAAACGTGCTGATGTGGATGAGGAGTGTCCCAGCCAATGCTGCATGGATCAGCTCTGGGAATTCCCATGGGAGAGTCTGGCCAGGTGTGTGCTGGGATGAAGGCTGTGAATAAATGTGTGTCCACAGTGAAACTTTATTGCCACTGACTGAGGGACCCCACGATGGTCTTAAAAAGGTGAAGGAAGTGTCTTGGTGTGGTTCCTGTTCCCCAAAAATTCCAGTTCTGAATTCCCTGGAGGAACCTGGGGCTCAGGCCTCGTCCCTCTGGCCCCAGGGATTCATTCCCAGGGCCTCCTTGGAAGATTTCAGCCTGAGGGGAAATATTCCACTCCTCTCCCAGGATTAGCTTTGCTGTTGGATGTGATTTCTTTGCTATAAAATGTGAGTAGGATCCCAAGATCAAACAATTTCCAATGGAAATGGAGAGCCCTACATGGATATATTCGTGTGTGTTTCAACCATTCATTACTTCCCTCTGAACAGTTCCATGTTACTCAGCAGTTTATTCATAAAGACAAAAAAGGAGCAGCAGCAGAAATAATGGCACTAACAGGGAACGGGAGGAAAATGGAAAATTGTGCCTTTTGCCAAGCGGGTGAGTGAGCAGAACATCAGCTCACCCAAACCAGCCCTGGCAGAGGGGCAGCTTTGGGTGTGAATGGAACAATATTTCACTTCCTGGGGAAAAAAAAAAAAAAATCAGGCTATTGGTCAAGATGTTTCTATGGTAACCGATATAATTTCATTTCAGTGATGGATTACACAGGAAAACTCCAGGGAGGTTTGAGATGATGGAGTTTCATCTGACAGAGCCTGGCAGACTCTTTCTCTGGAGCTATTAGGCAGTTCTGGTGATGTTCTATATTTTATATAACCATTTATAACCAGATATGCTCTGTATTTTATGTAACCATTTTATACAGAGGAGCTGTGTGGGAGCACGGAGCCTTGGGAAAGGCACTGGTGTGGCTGTTCTGCAGCAGGCAGAAGAAAGGTAATTTTATTTCTTTGGAGGGGATCAATATTCCACAGCAGGGAAAGTTATGTATTCCCAGCTATACTTTTATAAACAGCATTTCATTATGCCCATTATCATAACAGGCCTCTTTATCTCCTCTGTCAATATTTGGCTCTATCAGGCACTGTCTTATCTTTAAAGTGAAAAATCCATCATTGTGACAGGAGGGAAAAAACACATTAACACCCACCTGCTAATTTATATTTGAGGCTGGAGGCCCAGAAGTGTTTTAAAGAGCTCCTGCAGGCTGGCATTAATTGTGCATTTGAGCTGTTCTGGTGAATTCCCAGATTTTTTCCCCCCGGGGTTCAGCAGGAGGGTGTGAGGAAGAGGAGCACACGAAGTGTCCTGGGCAGCTGCAGCTCCCTGTGGCCAAAGGCACCTCCTGGAGCATCCCTTGGGAGAAGGGGAAGAGGGGAGCTGTCGGTGGCAGAGGCAGCCTGCTGCTGGCCAGGGGGGTTGGCCTTCATTCCAAGGGCCTCTGGAATGTTTCCTGCTGACTGACAGCGAGGTTGCCAATGCTCTTGCCTTCCTTAGGGTCTGAAATCCCTTTTGTTGGGATAATTTTGGTCCAGCCAACGGCTGCCCTTGCTCCGGAGGGGAGGTGCTGCCCTTGGCTCCACTCCTGCCATGGGGTTGGAGGGCCCCTGGGCCTGTGCAGCACCCAAAAGGTGAAAAATGAAATGTATTGAGAGTGTCTGCATGATCAAACCAGTGATGGAGTTACAGTACCATTTCTGCCTGGAAAGATGCCTGGGGAGCCCCGGGTGCCCCTGGCAGAGCCCCTTGGCTCCTGCTCCTGCTGGGAGGTCCTGCAGCTGATGGAGACGGGTCTGTGCAGAGCCAACCCCTCCTTCGAGGCTTTCTCAGCTGCAAACCCTGGTCAGTGCCTTGGCCAGGCACTTCACTGCTGCTGTGAGATCAGCATCTCCACACAAACATCTGTGTCTGCCTAGCGAGGGGGGAGAGCTTTGCTGTTAATTCAGCCATTTCTGTTGGGAAAAACAGCCAAGGTATTTCAGGTGCACATCGTTTCATCTTGCAAAAAATAGGTGGTGTGCTTTTATTCCACCCTGACACTGTGCAGGGATATGTACTGCAGGCTGCAGTGGGAACTGAGCCTCCAAAATGGCACATAATGGGTGTAACTCCTGCTGTTAGAGGAGAAATAATTGCAGTGCTTAAACTCTGTGGCAGGTGTCAGGAATAGAAATGTGACTTCTGCCTCATTTCAGTACAGAGGGGACAGTCTGCACGCAGCAGTGGGAGCTCAGCCTGGCCTCCAAATGCCTTTATTTGACAGAAAAGAGCCCCAGCACCGATTCCTGACAGTGCAGTGCTGGGGCACACACCAATTAACATTTAATGGAATTATAAAGAAAGGGTGGAATAAGTTCATAGAATCATAGAACACACTGAGTTGGAAGGGACCCACCTTGAGGCCAAGGAAGGCAGATTTTGCAGATTTTGCAGATTTTGCAGACTTCAGAGAATAAACTTAAATCCTTCTGGGGCCTCCTGTTGGGCTGCTGGGGTTTCCTGGCTGCCCTGGCCTCAGATCACCCATGGCCCTGCCCTCAAACTCCTGCCTCCATCACAGCAGTGGGGATGGAAAGGGATCATGTGCACCTGAAGGGAATGAGAAAAGGGGAGGGAAAAAACGGATTGAAATGGAGAAAATGACTTTTGAACAATTCATACATGTTCGTGCATCACTCATCAAAGGCAGCATTTTAAAAAGGTTAACACCTTGGCAGAGCTAATTGCTGTTCTTCCTCTTAAATTCCAGTGTAATTTCTGATTTCTTCCTCTGTTGTTGATCTTTCAGCTAAGTAGATTTTAAATAAAACAAATATTTATGCCAGTAAAGCTTCAGTGTTTAAGTAAAGCAAAGCAAATGAAACTTCCTCGTGTAAATACTGAAGGAAAGCAAAGCAAACAACCCCGGAAACCCACATGGCTGAAGGAAACTTAAAAACCCGAGGAAGACAACTTCATTCCCAGAAATTGTATGTTAATCATTTAATCACCAGGTTGAGGGAGTTTGTGTATTAAGTGCTTTTCCTCAGCTGGTGGGTTCCTGGTCCTCGCACTCTGCTGTCGCCTGGGTCTGTGCCTGCAGGGGATTTTTGCCTGTATTGCAGGGGATCCTGAAAGGCTCCAGCTCCCTCGGGGAACGGAACCTGTTCAGAGCTGTGAGAGGCACTGGGTGTCTGACAGAGCTGGCCCTGGATCCATCTCTGCCGGGAGCAGGTGAGGGCTGCTCATTCCCAGCTCTTGTGCTGCAACCACGCCTCCGGTGCCAGGGCTTGCCCGGCCGGGAATGGCAGGTTCTGTCGGGGCTGGGACAGAGCAGGGCCAGCAGGGCCAACCAGGGCCAACCAGGGCTAACCAGGGCCAGCAGGGC
>VWZW01007296.1:51492-66613 GCA_013397115.1 Edolisoma coerulescens | reverse complement strand
GCCCGGCCCGCGGCCCACGGCAGCTGGGCCTAGATCACCAGGTTGTTGTAGCTCACGTACTTCTTTTTTGCAGCAGGGCCTGCAAGAGAAGCGGGCAGAGGTCAGAGCCTGCGGGCCGAGCCCCGCGGGGGCTGCTCCGGAGGCACCGGGAACGGGGACGCGCCGGCGGCTCCGGCCCCGAGCCCGCAGGACTGGGGCAGGCGGCTCCCGGGCCAGCCCCTGCCCCAGCCCCAGCTCTGACCGTAAACAGAATTAGCAGGGATTGATTTTGTCAGGCTCCCGCAGTCCGGGTGACTGCACTGCCGAGGCACCGCAACCAGATCCTATTAAGATTTCTTTTTTATAAGAACAGTGGCATTTCCTCCAACTGCTTAAATCTCCTGGGCTAAACTTGGCTTTTCTCATGGATAAAGTGATTCTTATTCAAGTTTTATGACTTCTGAGAATTTTTCAATATGGGGATGAAGGTACCAGCTTTCCTAATTATGACCTTCAAATCCAATCTGTTTGCAAACAGAAAGAAATCAAACCAGTCAGAACTTTATGAGCACCATTCCCATCAGGAAAAACTGCAAATATTTGCAGCTGAACACAAAGCAAAATGTTCCGCAGTACTTGGGCAACACTGATCCAGGACACAGACTCACAGAATATCCTGAGTGGGAAGGGACCCACAAGGATCATCCAGTCCCACCCCTGGCCCTGCACAGACCCCCCCAACACCCCCACCCTGGGCATCCCTGGCAGCGCTGTCCAAGCCCTCCCAGAGCTCTGGCAGCCTCGGGGCCGTGCCCATTCCCTGGGGAGCCTGGGCAGTGCCCAGCACCCTCTGGGGGAAGAACCTTTCCCAGATCTCCAACCTAAACTCCACAGAGACCAAAAAAAAGAGCCTGGATTTACAGTTATCCCAGTTTGCTGAAACACTGAAGTCTAAATCCCACTGCTTTGAGAGAATTTGGCATAACTTAAGCAGTTTGCTGAATATTTCCAGCCTGCTAAGCTGGGGCAGACTCCACTCACACTTTGGCTGATGTTTTTAGTGTGGTGTGTTTCATTTTAAAACTTTCTCAGGAAGATTTAAGAGACGCTGCGGAGGGAGAGGCGAGACCAACAATTGGATTTGTTCTGCAAATCTGCTTTTCAAACTTCACTGGCTTTGGGCATCCCAGGGCTCCTCTCAGCCCCTCTGCAAAACCAGACCCAGACAGGACATGGAGCTCTACCCACCCCTGGAGCATCCCTCCCAGAGCTCTGTGTGTCTCCCAAGCATCCCCCAGATCTCTGCCAGCCCCTGAACCTCCCCTGCATCTCTGCCAGCCCCCTGAGCATCCTCTCACCTCAGGGACCACACGCAGCTCCCTCTGCTCCCCACCCAGGCTGTGGTGTCCCCCTGGGGGTGTCCCCCAGCCAGCAGTGTCACCAGCCACAGATCACTGCTGGTTTTCCAGAAACACTTGCTCTGCCCTCACTGTGTCACTGACAAAGACAAAGAGAGGATTTTAGTCCCAGGTATTTCCAAGCCGGACATGTAAGAACCCCACGTGTAACTGCAGCCCTTTGCAATGCTATCCTGAAACCCTCATTCAGCTGTTTCCTCACGCCCCAGACAGGAGTCAGTGCTGTCTGCTCAATCAAGGACTGATCCCACCAAGTGCTGATCATCTTCAGTTCCCATTAACTTCTCTCGGACACGAAGGTGTCCAGCACCTGCCAGGATAAAACTCATTATCCTTCAAGGCTACACTACAAATACCAATAAACTGGGGAACGCTATTAAATGCTGAAGAGGGGGAAAATGAGCCTGGGAAAAAAAAATGTCATCATGGAACAGGTTGCAAAGTAATTCCATGTATTATTCTGTGATGTACTCCAGCTTTACCCATTACATGCTCCAATTTCAAAGAGCAGCAGCGTTCCTATGACAGAGATCCAGATGCTCCCACTGCAGGTTCAGATCACATCACCCCTCCAGTGCCTCCCGGGTGCCACTGGGGCTCTCAGCAAAACAAACCATTTTGCTGATGAGTTTTCCCACCAGTTCAGCCCCAGTACTCCTTTCTCATTTCCAACAGGACAAGGAGCCACTGGTGCCAGAGGGATTGAGCCAAGGAATGCTGTGGATAAGGTGTACCTGGATGGGCTCTGACACAGTGACACAGTCCTTGGCAACGCTCTGCCTCACCAGGATAATGCAGTTGACAAAAAGCATCATCCATAATTCAGATAAAATGATCAATAAAAGCCCTGTGGTTATTTTTGGAGAGGAAAGACAATCTTCCTTGTGTAAAGGCTGTCAGGCCAGGGGGGATCGTGTCCCCGATGGCTGTTGGTGCATCTCCCCGCTCTGCTCCTGCACTAACTCCAGCAATCTGCAGCTCAGCCTCTGTGCAGCTTCCAGACACATCTCAGTCTTGGAGAGTTCAGGAGAGAGACAGTCTACCTCGATAGTGAATCTCTCCTGAGTCACAGCTCATCATTATCATTGGCAATTAGCACCAGGTATGGATTTGATTTTCCTCAAAGAAATTAATTTACATGAAAATGGGGGACGCTAATGAAACATCAGCGTTTCCAGCCTTCGCCATGCTTTAATCCAGAGACACGAGCGTTCCCTGCTCTTTACACGGGAGCAGATACAGATCTCACACGCTCGGCTGCTGTTCTGCTAAAGGGTGACGGCTCCCCGACAGCCAACACAGATTGGCCTCTTGCAAACAACGTATACATGTTAATTAATGTACATGTAATTATGTCAGCCTCGGCTGGGCACTGATTAAGGTGTGCTGGCAGCGGGCCAGGAGCAGCATCGGCAGCGCCGGGCCCGCGGCTCCGAGGGAAGGACCGCGCCGAGGGCCCGCGGGGCGAGCGCGGCTCTCCGCTGGCTTTGGGTACCCAGCTCGGTGTGGGAAGGAAACACCCCGGCTCCTGACGGCCTGCTGGCAAATAAAGGTGCTCCGGAGGCACTTGCACCGCGTAACTTGCTTGGAAAGAAAAGGGACCTTTCAAAAGAGCCCAAAGCACCTTAAAAAGAGGCTTCCGGTCGCAGTTAGAGACAAGCGCCCTTTTCTGCTAATTTTCCGCTAATTAGTGGTGAAGAGTGACAATGCCAACAGGAGAAGAGTACGAGGGACAGCTGAGGGATACAGTCCCTACACAACCCGCACCTCTGCACAGGCTCCAGCCCGGTCCAGGCACAGTAATTCATTTCTTGCCACTGAGAGCCTGCACCCATCCCCTTCCAGGAGTGAGTAACAGGATGGGAAACAGCTGCGTCTCTGTGCCAACAACACATTAAAAACAAACACACAGAAGCAAAAATCCTCTTTGGATTTATAAGTTTCATCACTTGACTGGTTTTCATTATCTTGAGCACAGGTCACAGAGAAAGGAGCTCCCAGAGCACCCCAGAGCAAGGCAGAGCTGTCAATACTGACTCAGAGCGAGATGTAATCACTCGCACTTCAATTTTATGCACATTTGTAACCTCTTCCATGCTTAAAGAGAAAAGATTTACAGTGCAAGAAATGAATTTTATTGCAGCCCCCAGGCATCTCAAGCTATCAAATGTATGAAACATCATCTCAGCATTCCCAGCTCCGAGCAGGGACGGACATCGGGATGGCTCCGAGCCTGGAACCCCTGCTCTGATTCCCTCTGCAGTCACTGTGGCAGATAATTCTTAGCTCCTCTCTTTCATTTCCTTAATTCTGGCTTAGCAACCCATATCGTTTGTGCCAGACAGAGCAGAGGCTGATTATTAAATCCTACTTCTAGTCCATCTAAAATCAAAATGGAGCTCCGTGGCTTCTCCTCCATCTCTGCCAGAAAGACAGAGCTATCCCCATGCTCTGCTGCCTTTAAATTGGGGAATTTAGATGAGAGCAAGATGAAAGTAACAGCCCTAAATGATTCTACATGCTTGCCCAAACCCCAACAAATGGAATGAAGCTTGGAGAAAATAATTTTAAATTTGGTATCTAAATGTAACTGGATTGTTCTTTCACATTTTGACATCTCTCTGTTGTGCTGCCACAGTGTTCTGGCACCTTATCAGGTCTCTCAGTGCCTGCACTGTACAAAGCCATTTCACTGCCCGTGCTGGTGGGTGCCTCCAGCCTGGACCCCGTGGCTTTGATGCAGGTGAGCAGTGGAACGTCCTGTTTCTGGGCCAGAATGTGATATATTAAATAACAGATATAACAGGAGGAAAAGCGTGGTCCTCCCTAATGGCTTTGCTCCCTAATTCTCCTCATGAATTACATCATCTTCAGCTGTCAGACTCCCCTGTCACTCCTGGTGCAGCAGCACCCAGGGAACCGGGGACAGCCGGGAATAGCGGCGGCATTCCGGCTGTGGGAGATTCCTCAGCAGACCCCACACAGCACCAGGGCAGGGCAAGGTGCTAAAAACATTCCTGCTGTTTCCTGATTTCAGATTTTCTAGGACACAGCCGGCCAGGTGGCAGCTGGTGACGAGCTGGACAGGCTCCAGGTGTGCCAGCCACAGGTGACACAGTGCTCAGGTGACACCCTCATGGAATCACTGAACTTGGAAAAGTCCTCCAACATCATCGAGTCCAACCCTTCCCCCAGCACTGCCAAGGCCACCACTGCCCCATGTCCCCAAGTGCCACATCCAAAGGGCTTTTACATCCCTCCAGGGATGGGGACTCCACGCCTGCCCTGGGCAGCTGTGCCAGGGCTGCACAGCCCTTTCCATGGAGAAATTTTTTATAAGATCCAACCTAAAGCTTCCCTCGTGCAACTCGAGGCCGTTTCCTCTTGTCCTATGACAAACCGTCTCTGACCACCCCTGCATCCCTTCTGATGGACACGGCCCTTTAGGCTCTCCAGGATAACTGGATGGATTGTCCTTAGGAATCACTGAAAATCCCAAAGCTGGCTGAGACCTCAGGTGGGGCCATGTGGGCACATTTTGACCTGGCGTAGGCACATAATACACATAATGCACGTAATAAATGCACAACACAGAGCTTGCTGCTGGAAATCCACTGAGCTGCCACCAAAATGTCAAATGCTGCAAAAGATGAAACCAAAGCAGCCTCCCCCACATGTCTGGTGGACATTGATCTGGGGGAACACGGGCAGGTTTTCTGCCAACTCAGCTCAGCTGATGTGAGCTGCTGGGAGCAGATGTCCAGCCGGGCTGGCCAGTCCCACCCCAGCACCACTCCGGTGTCTCTGCTGCCCACCTGCAGGGCACTGGTAACATCTGTGAGCTCCTGCTCCAGAGGGGACCACGAGGTGACACCAGCACCCAGAGCTCACCAGGGAGTGATGAATGCCAGGAGAGCACCAGGAGCAGAGAGCCAGAGCACCCCGCTCTGTACACCCTGGATAGCCTGGACGCGCCTGGCTCACCTCGGGGCATTCAGAATGCAATTAATAATGAAACCCTTACTTCAGCTCATTAGATAATGATGTTTATGCAAATGCTGTGCTCAGAGCGGGGCTGGGCAGATGCTGCAGGTGTATTTCCACCCAAGGAGCCCTCTCCTGTCTGTCACTTCACACAGCTTCCACTCCTAAATTCCTCATATTCTATCCAGGGCTCCATTTTACCTTTAGGGCTCCCTCATGATTATCCCTTTTAGACACGGCTGTTTCCCTGCCTGTCACACGGCCCCTGAGCACACCCAGCCTGCAGAGCACGGCAAGGGAGTGGCAGCACCCTCCAAGCGAGCCCTGAACTCAGGGGACTGCCAGGGCAGCGCCGGGGCCAAGGAACAATTACAAATATTCAATATCCCGGCTTCCTTTAATGAGCGTTGCTTTGAAGTTCCCAGAAGGATTTAACGGGAAGGACGAGTCTGACCTTGCCAGTTCCCCAGGGCACGTGGGGGTTTGAAGTAGATTTTTCTTTCAAAAGTCTGTTTTAGCTTCGAAATCTTTCAAGCAGTAGCAGCTACTGGGGTGTGTGTTTTTAATTCCTCAGGTTTGGTTATGATGCTCTTTCTGTGAGAACTGGGAATGTATCTGAGAGGAGGGGTAATAAAAGCAGTTCTTGGGTAAGATAATGGCGTAATAATAGCATCAATTCAGGTCAAAGTGGCAATGATCTGACCCTCTTAGAGCTTAAGACAGCGTGGGAGGGTTTGAGTACATAGAGTAAGTGTTTGCTTTGGTGTCCTGCAAATGTGTTGGACTGAGCCCAACGTGCTGGTGAACTTCCCTCTCCACAGGGGGAAGGAACCCTGAGCTCACACCGCACAGGGACAGCAATTCTATCAGACACACGCCTGCACTGCAGCAGAGCCAGACAATCCTGACTTTGTTTCCAGTAGAGTGATTCCCGTTCATCCCAGTGAAGCAGCCTTTCCCCAGGGAATCCCAGAGAGCATGGGAATCATCATCCCCATCACCCCAGAAGCCACAGAATGATGTAAAGGTTATCCTGTGCAGTCCCTGAGCACAGGACACCTCTTTGGGAAGAGGGAAGAAGAAGGAATGGACTGTTGGGAAGCTGGGCACGTTTTCCTCTCGTGTACAGATAAATAACGGGCTCATGCTCAGAGCTCTGGCAGGGGGGACAGGCAGAGCTGCTGGGCTGGAAAGCTTTTCCTCATGGCACAGGGTAACCATTACACTGCCCTTACACTGCTCTGGACAGCAAATTTGAGCTGTCTACAAAGACAAGTAAGAAAAAATTCTGTGGAGTACAGCACAAAACTTGCACTTCCATTTTCAGGAGAGAGCAGCGGTGAACTGCCAGTTAACTCCAGCTCTCCAGCCTGGAGAGGGACTGCAACCCTCTGAAATCCCACTGAACTCCTGCTTGAGACAAGGGCGAAGCACCTGGGGATTTCAGCCCTGCCAGCCCTGAAAATTTACAGTGAAGTATAAAACAGAAAGTTAATGACTTCTTCTGATGCTTCTACAACAATTTCCCTCTTGGACATAGGGAGCACTTTGGGTTTGTGGTGGTTTTCCAGCACTGGGCAGTAAGCTCAGACCCTGGGGGCAGCTGCCCATCCCTGAGGAATGTTACCAAACTCCAATGGCCTCAGGCAGGAGGCGTCCCTGTGGCAAGGGCAAAAGCCAGTGCTGGAGGAAATCTGCTCCTTTGGAAAACAGATGTGTACCTGTATTAATTCCCAGGAGCTGTAACCAGGGATGAGAGACATGCTGGGACACCCCTAAAAGCTGGGCTGTGAGAGTGCTCCTGTTTGTCCCTGGCGAGAGGTGGCACTGGGCACGTGAGATCCATTTCCTGAGGCCAGTGACAGTTCTGGGTACACAAACACAGCACATCATTTATCTCCTGCCTCCGAGCTGCTCGCGCCAATACCTCTGTCAGCCTCAATAAACTCCTCCTGATAAGCTGGAGAGATGATCCAAAGTGCCTGCAGTGACAGACTCTGCTCCCAGCTCCCCAGGGCTGGGCTGAGGGATCAGCTCCACCAGCCACCCCTCGGCTTTGAGGAGTTATCAGAGTGGGACCTTCAGAGATCAATCCGGAGATGAACCTCCCCATCTGAACCAGCAAAATAAATGGGACTTTGAGTCACAGAACAGAGCCAGGCTGCTCATGGCCTGAAAAATCATCAGGGTTTTGCCAGAAAGAGAACTATGGGATTGAGGTTTTGAGTCAGGAAATAAGGCTGTAATAGAGGATTAGTTGTACCCTTCCAAATAAAAGCTAAAATCAGCAAAGTACAGCGCTACTGAAGAACATCAATCTCAAGCACGTTTGGCTGCATCTTTCCCTATCTCCTGTTTGGCTGCATCCTTTCCCTATCTCCATCTCCTCCTTGTCTGCTTTGCAGATAAAAACTTCTGCATCAGGTGAAGCTTGAGAGTGTCTGCCCCACCAGGATCAGGGGATGCACAGCAGGAAGGCTCAGCAACACCTCTGGCAGGGAAGGATTGCAGAGGGGCACGGGCAGAGCTGTGTTTGTGCTCTGACAGTGGCAGGTGGTCAGGGAGCAGGGGACAGAAATCCTGCTCCCAGGGGAGGAGGACGTGAGGGTGGAACCCAGGGGACAAGGGAGTCACTGTACAACCCTCACACCAATCCATCCCCAGAGCCTCACCTGCACCAGCCTCACGTGGAGCTGGAAAGGTGCACAGGATCTTAGGAAACGTGTTTCCAAACGTTTATGAGATTAGGGCAGGGAAGAAACAAACCCAACTCATATTCCTTAACTGGAGCCGGCGGTACAGAAAACCTGCTAATTCCAACTCCATTTCTACTGCTTCTGTGTGAATGCTGTGGACTGGAAAGATAACAAATGGAAGCAAATTATTTTCACCTGCTTAAAACAAAGTAATTAACAGCACTTTGGTTATCTTACCTGGAAAGCCAGGCTCTGCAGAGAGCTGTTAGAGCCAAGTGTGAAAACAGTTTGCATGAAACGTAATTAAAATTATGACCTGAGTGATGGCTTAAACATCCCCAAGGAGGCCTGCAGTCAGAGGTGTTGGAAAACAATTCACCTGTGCCTCCTGACTGTGTTGCTGAACTGGTTCCAGAATGTCCCCAGTGCCTGTCCCCAAGCCCTGGGCGCGGCCGGGGCTCCGTGGCTGCCCTGCCCTCCCAGCACTGCTGTGACCTGTTCCAGCACAGCTCTCCAGCCTTTATTCCTCCTGCCACCCTGGGAGGTGTTGGGGGCCTCACCCCTTCACAGGGAAGAATTCCTTGCCAATATCCCAGCTAACCCTGCCCTCTGGCAGTGGGAAGCCATTCCCCTTGTCCTGTCCCTCCAGCCCCTGGAAATATTCTCTCTCCACCTTTCTTGTCAGCCCCTTCAGGCACCAGGAGGCCACAACTGGGTCACCCTGAAGCTTCTTTTCAACACTCCCAATTCTCCCAGCCTTTCCATGGTTATACAGCAATCACACAAGCAATATTTTCTTACTCACACCCAGGAACTCCTCTCCCTTCCTGCCAGCTGGCCTGCTCCGACTCCTTGGCAAAGACTTGCAAGTAACAAACATCTCAACAGGAAAATCAAGAACGTTCACGAGGTGCAAAGAGACTCAATTCACTGGAAAATGTATTCCTGGTGTACAACTCTGTTACACAGTGTCTGACAAAATTACGCTCTGAGCTGCACTGTTAAACAGCCCAATTTTGCTGCAATCAACATTTAATTTTTTAGCAGAAAGTCTTGATTTCAAATACCCTGGAAATGTTTAACAGCTGATATTAATAAGAGCCCAGATTTAATGCAGGGCTCTTTATCCCAGGGACATGATAAGCATCGTGACAAGTGGTGTAACTATGGCAACTCTATCTTCTTTATTTCTTTTTCCCCTGAACAGCAAGAACAGGCACCTCACTGGATGCAGTGCCAGACTGCTCCCAGGTGAGAGCCAGAGCTCTGGGTCACTGAGGGCAAACTCAGCCAAACCTCACATCCCGGGACTGGGCTGCCTTTCTTGCCTCTGATGTGTCTCCACGGTGTTTCATGGGCATTTACATGTATTTAACCTGATTCCCTTCCTTGTATTTTTCATTTTTCTCTGTGGCTAGAAAACAACCCCCTGCCGTCGCTCCCTGCTGTCAGACAGAGTCCAAACCAAACAAGCTTAGCCCAAAGTCAAAACACGTTTTTTCAAGACCAAAAGGATGCTCTCCTCTAATGAATCCCATACCCCACTGGGAGATCCCACTTTTCCTTCCCTGAAGCCAGTAAAGAGAAATGAACCCCTTGTGATGTTCTCCAGAGGCCCTGGGTGTGACAGCAGTGCCTGTCAGAGAGGAGCACCCACAAAGCCCAGTTTCTGATGGGTCACTGCTTTGATTTGCTGCTGCTTCCTGCCAAACAAAGCCAGGTCCCTGCACAAACACATTTCTCTGTTTGCTCTCTGTGACAACATAAACCAGCATCTCCCTCATTTCCAGCGTGATTTCCAGCCAGGGACAGAGCAGAGCTCGGCTGTGCCTCCTTCTCTGTGTGCTCCCACCCTCCCCAGGCCATCAGCACCTCATTTCCCAGAGCTGCCGGGATTTTCTGCGGTTTGTGTCCCACAAGGTGACAAAATACATCAAGGTTTGGACAGCATCACCAAAGACACAAAACCAGGCAGGAACAGAGATTTTTTGCTGTTCTTACATAATTGGAGCAGTTTTCTCCATGCCTGCAATCATGCCCACCAAAAACTGCCTGGATTCGTGTCTTTGAGAAATTAATTTTGCTGCAATATTGCTTGGGTTTTGTTCTCCTGGCCTTTTTACTCTATCATTATTATAATTTCCTCTTTGAACTCACTTGCCAAATTTTCAATAGATTCATGAATAAAACCAGCCCTTCCAGCCACCGGTTCTGCTGCTGCTGGGAACTCATTGTAGCTGTGAGCTGTGCCCTGGAGACTGGATTCCAGTGATTCCAGTGACTTCAGGGGAATGGAGGTGAGGATGTGAAGTTTGATTTCCTGATCCTACAGCTCCTTCCCTGAATCACGTCACCACCAGGGAGGAGGATGTGAGTGAGTGCTGTAAGAGCCCCAGCAGGGAGCTGAGAACAGCACGGGGTGAGCCCTGACATTTGCCCTGCCTGGGAGAAAGGGAGCCATTACAAATATATGCAAGATAAGAGAGCCAAAAGCCGTGTCTTTTCCCTGATATTACAATTTATAAATTTGACAGAATCTCCCGGAGGGGATGTAAGGAGTGATAAATTAGTCAAAGGGAGAACTCAGAGCTACCGAGAGTTTGTTAAGCAAAAAAGTGAGAGGGACTGGTCCGTGAGGTATCGCTGGATCTGCTCACTCCTCATCCAAACTTCCCAGGAAAGAAAGATCACATAAGAAGACAGAAAAAATGCAATGAATGATCAATACTTACACACTAATTAATCCTTATTTGTGCTCACAGACAACCATCTACTACCCAGCTTTTAACAGCTGAGGCACTTCTAGCCGAAAGTGTGTTTTTATTCACACATCAGACTTGAAGGTGATGGTTTAAGTGCCCTCAGAATTTCAATTTTTAAAAAGGGAAAGAGTCTGACACTTCCCTGCATATTTACAAGTCTTGTATTGTGTAAGTCATGAAAGGTGTGAGACAGTCTGCAAATAATTAATATGGGAGCAGGCAATTATATGAATGTACCATGAAAAGTAATTATTTTTAGATGTAAAAAAGAAAGTAATACAATTCCCACATGTTCATAGAGGAGGGAATGTTCTCTCCAAGGGCTGGAGCCCCTCTGCTCTGGAGCCAGGCTGGGAGAGCTGGGAATGTTCACCTGGAGAGCAGAAGGCTCCAGGGCCTAAAGGGGCTCCAGGAGAGCTGGAGAGGGACTGGGGACAAGGGATGGAGGGACAGGACCCAGGGAATGGCTTCCCAGTGCCAGAGGGCAGGGCTGGATGGGATATTGGGAAGGAATTGTTCCCTGTGAGGGTGGGGAGGCTCTGGCACAGGGTGCCCAGAGCAGCTGTGACTGCCCCTGGATCCCTGGCAGTGTCCCGGGCCAGGATGCACCTCTGTGCAATACTTTTAAAACAAGAACATCACCATTAGAAGGAATTTGTGATGTTTAGTTTTCCAGTCAGCCACTCCAGAATCAAAACAGATGCAGGGAAGAGCTGTCAAAGTCTTTCAGTTATCAATTTTGAGCGCAAATTCTCATTTCTTAGCAGCCTCCATTGAACAGAAAATCCCTCAAGTGAGGTTAAACATGGAGTATTTTCTCAGGATGAAACTGGCCAGATTTAAAACAAAAATGACACTTCAATCCAGCAAATAATTATTCCATAGCACACACTGGAGGCGTGACGAGCTACGGAGCATCTCAGAGCTCGGGCCAGAGCCTTCCAAGAGCTGCCTGTCCCCAGGGCACCGGGGCTGCTCCTGGCCTGGGGCACCCCGGGCTGTGGGCAGGAGGAGAACAGGCACGGAAAATCCTCGGCATTAGGGGGTACCTGAACTATTTCCCTCTTCCAACACCAGCCCCAGATCAGTTTGAAACCATGTCATGACTCCTATCACAACAGCTTCATTACCGAGTAATTAAGTAATTGCATTTCTATTCCAGGGGAGCCGTGCCCGAGGCAGGCAGTGACTCCAGACGAGGTGCTGCACATGCTGCAAGCTGTGCCAGCCCCTGGCAATCAGCAGGAGTGCCCCTGCATGCAGATGGAGCCAGGAGTGCCTCACCAAGGAACCCAGCCCCTCTGGGAGCAGCACCCTGTGCCCATCCCTGCCTCGGGCTGGCCCCCAGCGCCACCGGGATCGGCATGCCCGTGGTGTCCGTGTCCAGCCAGCCTTCCCAGCCTTCCCAAACCCTGCAGCCAGCCACTGGCCTGGCCAGATCCATCCAGGAAGCGCTGGAGATGCACCCCCTGCCCAAAGCAGTGCCCCAGGCCAGCTGTGGGACACCCAACACCAATTCCAGAGGAAAGCAGAGGCCGAGGCTCTGCCAGCGCCGTGCCAGGGCCAGGACGGGGAGCTGCTCCTGCTCGTGCCCTCAGCCCCGGCAGCCCCAGCCCAGGTGGGGAGTGCAAAGTGCTGCAGAGCTTCCTGCAGTGCCAGCTGTGACCCTGCAGCTCTGCAGAAGCCTCAGATGTTTCTTTGCTTTGCTCTCTGATGGACAATTTCTTCCCTGCCACAGCTACCGTGAAGAGTTTTTCAAGCCCTGTATTTCCATCAGCCTCAGGAGCAGAGGAGTCCTATTTGTCACTCGCAGGAAACAATTTAAAGCATTACAAACACATCTCTCTGTGCATCACAAGCAGAAATTGATACAGTCACGTCAGGGCTCAGCTCTGTGCTCATTCCCACTACAAACACCTTACCAGCAAAACAAGTGTCAATTTACAACGGGGCTGATGTTTTCCTGCTATCCCTGCTTTGTTTTTAATACACTGCATTGTTTCATGCTGCTTTTTGGTTTGTATTCCTGGGAGAACAAATCAAAACAGCAACCAGGGCTCCGGGAGGCAGGGCTCCAGCAGCCAGCCCAGCTGGAGCAGGAACGCTGGGGCAGAGATGGAAAACAACCTGGAGCAGAGGAGCACTGGCAGGACCAGGAAAAGCCCATCCCTGGCCATAGCATTTTCACATCTCTTCTGGACCAAATTTTAAAATCCGCTTAAAGAATCCGAGTGGCCAATTGCTCCTTATAGGGCTTGGATGACAGAGTTTTTTGTGTGCCTTTGCAGGCAGCAATTCCTTAGATTATTTCCATTATTACATGGAAAAAATAAAACTTAGAATCTGTGTGAGCTCCTAATTATTTTAAGTTTTTGTGCCATTTTTAAATAAGTTTTGTTTTATTTAAAAAACCGATTTCTCCTGAGATTTAGGTGTCTTCCATCTCTCTCTTTCTCATCTCCTTTGGCAATTTTGTCTTCACACAGCTGCCCTTTCCTCTCTCCTCTTTGATTTGCAGTAATACTTTGAGTGGCCCCTTCTCCTCCTCGCCTGCTTTGTTCCATTTCCCTGCAGCCCAGCCCTTCCCAGCTCCAGCCCTTGGATGCTCCGGGTCATCCCGGGGTTCACGGAGACCTTCATGCCTCCCATGGCCCTTCTGCCTGAGCTGGGAGCTGGCATAATGGCCCTGATTCAAATACAATAAAAACCAATTTGAACACTCAGCGAGGACTGAATTGATGCTGGAGCTGGGGCAATTTACACCAGCCAGAGATATTGGTAATTTTTTTTCCTGTGACTCAGAGACTCAATTCAAGCACCATTCCTACCTTGGCTGATAGAAGTTCTCGCCTGTTAGGGACCAGCTAAACATTCTGAAGGCTGAATGCTGTGATTTTTCCAGCCCCCAGTGCACAGCACCACAGGAACCAGGTCAGGTACAACCTTTTGTACCTGGGCGAAGTCCCCTGAGCCCGCACAGAATGTGAGAAATACTTATTAATGGCTGGTAATCATTTCTCTCCGGTATCAAAGGTTTCCTCACTCCTCTCATTGCCCTGGGAAAGCAGGAATTCCTGGCCGATGCAGTCACGGATACCAAAGGAGCTCCCACATCACCAGATCACCACGGGGCAGCCACAACACCCAGGAAAAGCCAGCCCTCAAAAATTGTTCACTCGTGGTTCCACGGGAGTCAGCGCTCACTGGGCTGCCCATGGGGAAAAGAAGCTTTTCAAACTTTTTGGAGCCAGAGTTAGTTTTGGAGTAGGGAGGGCTGATCACATTCTGGCAAGTGTTATCTCTTTGCTGCCAGGCAACCCCGCGGGTGGAGATGCTGGGGATGACTCAGAAAACACTTCCTTAATTGTCAGATCGGGTGGCCAGAATTAAGTTTTGATCGTTTGTTTGTTCTTTTTTAAACAAATATCTCCATCCTCAAAGGCTTTATCGGGATCCACCTCCGGTGGTGGGAAGCAGGAGACCACTCAGAGCTGTTGCTCGGGGATTCCAGCACAGGAGCCGCCCACGCCAAGGGTCTCCCTGTCCCCAGGCAAACCCTCCCACGGCAGCCTTTGGTACCGGGTTTGTGAACAATTTTTGAGTTAGATATTTGTTTGAACACAGCTGCACTAATGAACATTCCTCATATAATTACACGTACAATAGTAAGAGTCATAATAATCATCATCATAATCGTAATTCGAGAATAAAATAATAAAAGCTCGATTTTCCTTACCTTTTTGGAAAGCAGGCAAAAGCTATACAGTAGGTGGAAGAGTGTACCAAGTAACAGACTTTTGAACACTCTTTCTTACTGGTGGAATGGAGTCTACAGGGAAAGTAAATACATTGTATGTAGGATGGGTCTGGCACCAGGAACGCTCACGGCCGGCCCTGCCGTGAGGCCCTGCCATTCACCTGACCCAGAGTGGGCACTGCAAAGCTCAGAGGCACCAGCACAGGAAATCAGCTCTGGTCAGCACCAAACCAAGGTCAGGGAGCTCAGGTACCTCCAACCACGGGAGCAGCTGCTCTCAGAGAGCAGGGCTGGCTGGGCACACTTTTCCTTCCTCTCCCCTGAACCAGCTCTGGGATATTTTGGCTGTAGTTTCAGACCCCCCCAGCCCTGCTCAGCCACGGTCACTCACAGGTTCCTTGGCATCATCAACAGCCATTGTAGTGTTTTCCTCAGGAAGGTGGGAGAGGCCCCAGGAGCTCAGTGATGTCAGGGGTGAAGAGGGGTGGACACACAAACAGCACGGGAGGATGGACAGGGATGGAC